>JACSYO010000771.1:1330000-1700000 GCA_016806645.1 Ophiodon elongatus | reverse complement strand
AAAAAAAGTGCCGTTACTCCCCTTATTCACATGTTGGCGTGTGTATCAGCCAGTAATAGTGGTCATTATTACATTCTGAATTTTACAGTGACTAAAAGATACTAGGAGATATCCCCCTAGAACATTTGTTTTTCACTTAAAACTACTATAACTAAGTTCAACAATCATTTTAGACCATTTTTATTAGTTGAATGATTATTTTATTTATTTACACATATCACAGCCTTTGTCTGTGCATTTAATTTGTCTGGCAATGTTTGCTCTGTATAATCATTATCATATTCAGAAAATTTAAAAAAAAGTTTAATTAATTATATTTGTTCACAAATAAAAGAAAGTGATGCCAGACGGTTCTCTAATACTTTTTTTTAAAAGGATGGGAACATTGTATTGATTAATTACAACACCCTTCTATCTAGTATTTCACAGAGACAGGAAATCAAAAAGATGGAAATATACAAGTGTGTGTGAGGAGTTTAGTCAACATAAGTAACTGGTAAGTTAATTTGTTATAACTTATTTGTACTAATTCAGTGTTCCACTTCAGATACACACACATAAACAGACACATATAAACATATGCAATGATTTATACTACTCTGTGTTGGTAGCCAATAGTAAACTCTTGTGATTACTGTTATTCAGATATTTATTCATCTTAAGCCAAGATCTGATTTACATTGCATTGCAAAACAGAAAATTGTCTCAATAACTCTGAAACACACTGTTGGCATGGATATAACAAAAGAGAGCAATTTGTAGAAAGGGCCTGAAATGGTTGTGAATAATTAATAATTGCGAACAGATAAAAGACAAATTTATGAAGAACTTTTGTTAGCAAACTGCATCAGAGAAAGGAAAAGCAAAGAGTCGAGTCTGAGCTCATGCTGTTCTGTTGCTATTGAGTGTATATCTACTGTATGTGTGTGTCCACGCGTTGTGTACGTAGCTCTTCAGGTAGTAGCGGCGCCATTGTCATAATTACAAATGCACACACACGTACGCACAATGGCACGCCAGGCTGCACCTGCAGGCTTGATCAAACCAAACTGTCAGTGTTGTCCTGTATAATTAAAAAGAATGCGGTGCTCTACAATAGGTCATTGTGCATTCACAGCTGTCATTAACCTCCATGCTGTTCCCCGTCACAGTGAAGCTGAATGGACAGTTAGATAGCGAGGCGGTCTGAAGTGCGTATTTTCTGTCACTGAATGGTCACGTTACTGCTCTGACGGGCGCGCTGCTGCTCCACTATAGAGAGGTTTCTTTTGTTCCTTTTGACTCTAATTTATTCTTCCTGCACATTGTGACACGTGGCCAGTAAGATATCTTCGAGGCTAAGTATTCACTGTCACACAACTCAATTGTAGAGCAATAATGAAGAGCACCGTTGCTCACTGGGTACATGGATGGGTTTAAACTGTGCAGTAGGCGTGAGAACAAATTATTCAAATTCTCAAATTCTGTATGAAAATTATTAAATGCTTGATAGCTTTCAAATTAAATGCAGACATTCATTGAACAGGCCAGGTCTGTTTTCGGCTGTTGGTAACCTTGATCCTATGTACGACACATTTTTTCTCTCTATCTATGCACCTTTCAGAAAACGAGACGGTGGACTCCTCTGAGTACGAGGTCCCGTGCGGCGTGCGGCGATGTCCGGCCAAATACACCTGCGGCGACACTTGGATCGGCCCGAATGACGGCATCACTCAGTTTGATAACATCCTGTTTGCTCTTCTCACGGTCTTCCAGTGCATCACCATGGAGGGATGGACCACCGTACTCTACAATGTAGGGCAGCTCACACACACGTACACTCACATCTGCCTCTCATAATATTTCTCTGGATTGCTGCAAATTATTGAGGTGCAGCAGTGTTCTGCCACAATTTAGATTCTATTAACCCTAAAGAACAGAAGCTGCTTTCGCACACTGACAGTAGCTGAGTGGAGGTCTGCATCCTCCTCTCAGACAGTCTGCCTGTGGATGGAGAACATGGGGTCAGGGTCATGTGATTTTAGTGTTGAAACTTTAGTGCTCTGTTGATTCCTGTGTTGCTCTCAGCTTGCCATTTTTATTCTATCTATCCTGAGAAATGTACAACCTGCTGCAACATGCTGCAAGGGCTGAATAGAGATTAGACTGCCCACCTACTAGTTATGAAATATGGCACGCTTCAGAATCTCTTAGAAATGTAATCTAGGATTAATGACGGTGTAAACCTCTGCTATGTATCGTGAGAATATGAACATGAAGAAGGCAGATAGAAAAACAACATTTTGGCCTCTGTTTACCCATATTTAAATACACAGAACTAACGTGAATCATTTCTTGAAGCAGGATCTTAATGGCAAGTTTAGCAGAACATTTTCTCCCTGAGCCATGTCGATAAAAGTATTTTTATTTCTCCATGTTTATGTGATGTATTGAATTATTTGTATATATCATGGCCATAGGTGTGTAGTTTTGTCTTCCTGTGTGACCGACTGGGTCAGTTATGCTGTTGCTCTGTAGGAAACTGTTTATGCTCAAGGACTTAGAGTCCAATAGCAAAAGCTCGAGGACATGTTTTGAATTATCTTATACAACAGAAAACAGGAAAGCTCTGCATCATGTTCATAATGAGTGTGACAATGTCAGTTTCTGCTGTAGAGTAACTGTCTGGCAGGGATTGAGGTGCTGCAACGTGATCATGAGCGTCTATGTTAGAGTTAGAGGAACAGGAAGACAAACACACACACACACACACACACACACACACACACACACACACACACACACAGACAGTGGAAAGAAAGGCAAGCAGTGGAAGGCGGTGGCACCATTTGCTAATTTGATATATCTGTTGCCTGCATGACCGTCCAACAAATCAAGTCCAATCATGTCCACCTCTGGTTGAATTACAAAATCCTGTTCCTGCCTGCGTCAAAAATATACCATCAGAGAAGCATTTTTCCAAACAATATATCATTCTTCTCACAGAGGCCTGGACACTTCTAAAATTTGCAAAGAAACGGTATGTCATTGGCTACATTATGCCTAGTGCAGTGTTGCTATCAGAACAACTGTTCTGCATTATTTTAGACAAGACTGAACCATTTTATTAACATATGGGAATTTTTACTGTCATTTACTTTTGCAAAAAATATCTGGTATTGCCTCAGATTGGAAGGAAATCAGTTCAGAAGCTTTTTCAGCCAAACAGTGTTTCCGATTACATTTCTTTTTATATTTTCAAACTAGTAAGGAAATACACTACTCAAGGTCCAAAGTACTCAACTGAAGTTGTGCCTGAATTCAATCAAAGGAAGATTTATTAGCACTAACACTGCCCCAAGGCCAAAAACAAATGAATATATCAAAAACTCCTTTGTATGCGCATTACATATCGGTGATACCATATAACAAGAAGTATTTAGGAAGTCCGAGTGGTAGACTGTAGTCTAAAGAGTTCTATTATTTGAGCAAGTTTTAATCATGAGAAGAAAAAAGAAGGATAGACTGGTGTGTACTGTAGGTCATTGTTGTACTGTATGCTTGTTAGAAGTACTACTTGTAAAATAATATTTGTACTTTTCATAGCCAAAAATCCCAATTGTCAGTTGTCAAAATATGTGGAAACCAAAAGAAAGTCACAGAATGAATCAATAACTTAATTTCTCTTTTCTTCTTTCACCTACGATTTCAGATCTCAGTAAAGCAACAATCTATAGAAGCATACACTCACACACACAAAATGCTGTGCCAGGGTGTAATTTGCAGTCAGCTGCCTGCTCTTTCAGTTTTTATTGAGATTGATGAAGGCAGATGATTTGCCGGGTTGATTGTATTATGTTGTCTGAAGTGATGCTGAATGAGCTTTGCTGATGAACAATGAAGGAGGGAGGAAAGTGGGAGGATGACATGCTGAAAAAGGACTGCTGACTATACAGGCTCACTGACTAAAGTAGATATGCTGTATTCTGTTTCTATGTTGGCTTCATGCAGTAGCTTCTCCGGTGCAGAGTACCTCCACTCTCCTCCAAAGTGTAGATCAATACACATGACGTAGCTGTTCGATGCCCTGCCTGCCCTCTGACTTGAAACTTCAGCAGCCACCCAAACACCTACACTTGTGTATTTCTGTCAATTGCAGCATGAATCTGCTCCAGCCTGATGTGATTTTACTGAATTTGGACTTTACTTTGATGTTTTAGACCGACGATGCCTTAGGCCCCAACTGGAACTGGCTCTACTTCATCCCTCTCATCATCATCGGCTCTTTCTTTGTCCTGAATCTTGTGCTGGGAGTCCTCTCTGGGTAGGTTCACAGGTTCAATCCAGGTTCATTTTAAACTCATCAAGGTTTTAGCTTTTTGTGACAGATTTATGTGTTTTTTTAGCTCATAGACCAATTACGAACTAATACAACTTTCTATGAAGGTGAGGTGTCTGATTGCCTGACAGACAACTGTCCCATTTTAGAAGCTGTCTATTTGCGTCTAAAAAAAATGATGAAATTCCTGCTGAATTTGCAAGACACAACTAGTGTTGCATGTCCTTGATGGCCATTAACTGCTATTATATTCCATAGCATAGTGGTCAGTTATTTATTGTTACCTTGAGGTGGTCCTTTGAAACTTATTGATGATGCACTTTGTCTTTATGACTTGATGAAGACAGCAGGGACATTGTGCCGAGGCTTGAGAGCCTTGATGGTGGGAGTTTAATCTCCCAAGCTAGATTTCAGAATCAGGTTAGGGGGCTAACAAGGCGGGCTAACAGCACACTGTAACAAAGATTCTGTTATCGAAACTGCTCAGGGATGTCATTATGTCCTTATGTCCCAAAAAGGACCAAAGGACTAACTTAACTGACTAAGGGCCACTCAAATGCACCATTACTGTAGTGTTGGTCTCTGTCAAGATACACTGATTATTTTGAAGAGTGGGCTCAGGTTCAGCTACTTTTTTTCAGGTCCTTCCAAGGCTACACCACATCCTTCAAAGTAGACGGCCCTTGAAATTGGCTAAAGTTACAGTTTACAGTACAGTCAGCCGTTTTGTTGTCAGTAGGACTTGGCAGGCTGCTTTTTAACTGACTGATTGAGTGCTTGGCAAACTAGCTGCTGTCAAGTCAAATTGTACTATTTCAGTAAGTGGTGTTAAAATCTATACAAGTGAATTAGTATTACATAAAGGTCAATGGGGGATCCACACTATCGGGATCTCCACAGTGAGATACCACCTTTGCCTTGCTCCCTCTTTTGCTCTTGTGGTTGAATGAGCAATGACAAGAGTTCAAGACAACAATAGATGTTTCCCCCCCTGGTGATTGTCTCCAGGAGGATTTATTTATCCATGTGACTATAAATCCCTGTCCCCTCAAAGAGTATAAATAAGTGATTTTGTTTGTTCTGCAGCGAATTTGCGAAGGAGAGGGAGAGGGTGGAAAACCGCAGGGCCTTCATGAAACTGAGACGCCAACAGCAGATTGAGAGAGAGCTCAACGGCTACCGGGCCTGGATCGACAGAGCAGGTGCCTTTAGCCCCATTCACTGCTCAGGGAAACTAAGGATTTGGCAAAATCAATACTTCCCTTTAAGCTTTAAGACTAATCCTATTAATTGGTGAACGTATGACTATCTGAGGCAACCTGTTTGTTCCACCACAATTGAGATATAGATATTTTTACAAAAGATGTCAGTATATCTCTTTCCATCTGAGCCATCATCGGCTGCTCATTTGTTATCGTGGTCTGACTTTTTGCTTTCCAGAGGAAGTGATGCTTGCAGAGGAGAATAAGAATTCAGGACCTTCTGCCCTCGATGGTAAGTCAGCAACGATATATGTTTTTTTCTGGTTTCGTTGTGGACATTGCCTTTCCGCTATCCTCACATTGCTTTACATTCTGACTCTCTTCGACTGAATCAGTTTAATGCTGGCATGTACGCTTGATGAAAATGTGCTTTATGAAGGCTATTCAAGCATATGCCATTATAATCTACATTATGTATTTGTCTGTGGTTTTAGGTTGACACACTACTTTTTTAGAATATAGTAATAAAAAGTATTTTCAAAGAAGTTGAATTATATTTCAATCTGGTTGAAAAAATGTTGCCATGCCAGCAACAACCAATGACAATGTCAGTTGGTCAGTCAGTCCACCACTTTGGTTCAGACTGAAATATCTCAACAACTACTGGTTGGATTGCCAAGAAATGTTTTTCAAATATTCCTGGTTCCTAGAGTATGAATCTTACAGACTAAAGTGATCCTCTTACTTTTCATCTCGGTCAAAATGTAAATTGTTCCCAATATCTTCGATTTATCACCAAATACCAACAAAACCATGACCTTCCCATCAGCCTCAGCTGATACTTACTTGTGTTCATTAGCAAATGCTCAAATGCAAAACTAAGACTGTGAACATGATAAACATTATTCCATGTTTAACATCAGCATGTAGTTATAGTGAAATGTGCCAAAAGTCAGGTGAGCATTCCTATCAATGTTAAACATTGTTGTGACCAATCATTAGGCAGCAGTGGCTAGCAGGCTTTGCTGTCATAAATCTTAAATAAATCTTAGCACTGTCACTGTGAACATGTTAGCATGCTGGCTAGCTCAAAGCATTGTTGCACCTCCAGCCTCACAGAGCCACTAGCGGGTTGAAGTCTCTCAGTATGGTTGAAATTGAAAAAAGCCACGAAACACAGTGCCACACAGACAGATACTGTGCCTGCCCTGACCCTCTAAACTCTACTTTGACCTTTCCTCCTCGCTAAACCAGCAGGACTTTTTATTAAATGTTGATTGATTGGCAGCTCTCAGGAGCCTCCCAGAGTGGAGTACAGGTGGTGCCTATGGTGAGAACCGTCCTCTGTTCTGTTTTCTCCCTCACCAACTTCACCACCTCATTTTCCACACACAGACACACACACACACACACACACACACACACACACTCAAACGCACACACACAGCCACTAAAAATCACACATATGAACACAAAGAGGGCAAATCCTTACTGAAGTATGTTTCTTGTTCAGTATGTTTCTGTCACTGGAAGAACAAAGACACTCTGAAAAGGTAAAAATAAATTGAATGCAAATCTGTAGTAAAAACAGATAGGGGCTCTAGCTGCTGTGATGGAAATACATGCAGAAGCTCTGAGAGCTTTGATTAAAAAGAAAGGTGGCGCACTGCGGTTGCCTAAGCAACCATTGGTCTGTGTGCGTGTGTGTGAGTGTGTTGACAGGATCCAGTGTCCATGCCAGTGTGTGAAATGGCAGCAATATGTTTGTGTGTTTGATCAACAGCTTATTCAAAAAAAGTCCTCACGCAAATATTAACTGCAAGTAGATTCAGAAATCCCAAGGTAGCAGGAAGGTATGAGTGGAGGTAGGACACACATTAGTCAGCAAAAAGGTCAAAACATACTCACTTCGGCATGTGTGCACTGCACGGCATGTAACCTGACACTGTGTGGCAGCAGCTCAAATAAGAGAAATGCATGGACCGTCAAGCCGCCTCGGAGCATGGTTTGCCATGACGGAGATCATGAAACAGCACCAGAAGGTTTGCATTCTGTTGTTTGGATCATTACACGAACATTAAATTATCATTTTTATCTAATTCAACTGCAGCATTAATTTGTTCAACATTCCCTCTCAGCTAACTTCACAGACATTAGCTTGTCATGCAGATAATCCTTGTTGTTGTTTTCTTCTTATCATTTGCTTCATCATTATCTTTATATTGCATTTTAAGCTTCCACACTTGGATACTGCCTGAGTCTACCTATTAGTGTCTTACAGATGTAAGGGTGGTCATGCATAAGGCAGTTTTTTTGGGCTACATTAACATACTACATACTAAATCTATTCACTGATCAAGCACAATGTGATCGAAAGCAAAAATTTCCCAAAAAACAGTGTTTTGTGGCCATGTTGCCCAAAAGTCGGCGTTGTGTCACTGTCCTCACAGTATGTTCCTTCTAATTTCACAGAATGTATTGGTCATACAGTTTGAACATCTTGTTCTGGGACTTTTTTAATGTACAACCTGCTCTGTCCGCAGTGTTGAAGAGAGCCACCACCATCAAGAGGAGAGGGATGGATGTGGTGCATCGAGGGCAGCCAGGAGAGGATCAATATGGTGACATCTCCTCTGTGGGTGAGTGGGACTTTAGACAGGTTGATGAATATGAGCACATAAAGTGTGAGGCATTCTCCAGTTAGGCAGCTCTGCTGCAGCTGTAGAAGTGTGTGTGTTTGACGTTGTTGTAAACAGTGTTGCACAGTTCAAGACACAGAACAGGAACATGCTGTTCAAGCCCTGTTAGTTACCTTTCCCCCTCTGTCTCCTTCTCATCCCCGCAGGCAGCCCCATGGCCAGAGCAAGTATCAGGAGTGCCAAGCGAGGTCCAACAGCATTTTTCCGCCGCAAGGAGCGTCTCCTGCGCATCTCCATCCGCCGTGTGGTGAAGACACACACTTTCTACTGGACAGTGCTGGGCATTGTGGCTCTCAACACGCTGTGTGTGGCCATTGTTCACCACAACCAGCCGCTCTGGCTGTCCAACTTCCTCTGTGAGACACACTTCATTTCAGTAACACCTTGAGGCAGTTGATACAAATGGCTATGAAAGTTGTTGCTTGATCGTATAATAGTCTATGTAAGTTTGTTAGTTTTGATGTATCTTTCTTTCCTTCTTGTTCCAGACTATGCAGAGTTCCTGTTCCTCGCTCTGTTTCTGACTGAGATGTTTCTGAAGATGTACAGCTTGGGACCGCGTCTCTACTTCCATTCTTCCTTCAACTGCTTTGACTGCAGCGTCAGTACTCAGTCTCCCTCTCTACATATTTGTTTTTCCAAAAATCCTGCTTGTGTTCTTGAATTATGCAGCATCAGCCCTCGGTTCCTCTGTGTCTGTCTCTGTAGTATCTTCTCTGCCTCTCTCTTACTTTTCTCTGTCACTCTGTCATAGCTGTTGGTATCGACTCATTATGTGTTTTTATGTTTGTCTGTAGGTGATTGTTGGCAGCATCTTTGAAGTGCTGTGGGGTTTCTTCAGGCCTGGCACTTCTTTTGGCATCAGTGTCCTGCGTGCTCTCCGTCTGCTGAGGATCTTCAAGATCACCAAGTTAATGCCGCAGCCTTCCTAACTCTTTGCCATCTGTTTTGTATTGTTTACATGGAGCATTTCACTGTACTGAAAGATAGCAGTCTTGTTATGTTTGACACGTTATTGTGATATGCAGTTTTCTATATTTTATGTTATGTTGGGGGGTCTTTTTTTTATTTCTTTAAATGTGGTCTTTTTTATATTTATATTAATTCAGTAACAGCCAAGTGCATCAAACGATAAGCTATTGCAGTCAAGACAAAACAATAAATAAAAAAACACAAAAGACAGACAGGTACCTACATATTTAAATATATATGCCCATAACATAAAAAAATTCCTCACATAAAGAAAGCAGTGAAGTGGCATACGTTTACAGTTATTGTCTGTTTTTTTTAGCATTGTACTCCTATAATAGACACACAGTATAAAACAAGGGATTCAAATTTGTTGTATCAGAATAGAGATATTTTCTGTTTTATTCCATCCACCCTACTTCTTTGTCAAAACCTGGCAACTGCATTACCCACAATGAAATAACTTTCATTGGAGATTTGGGTGTATTATGCTATAAGTGGCTAATGCATCCTATAAGCAGAGATGAGGGTCATGTCTAGGTGGTAATCCTCAATTTGCAAAACTCTGGCAAGATGGTTGAGGTTAGGTAATTTTTTGTAAATCTAGACACGACCAGAGATGAAGAGCGGGCTACAGAAATCTGGTGAGCTCACTCTTTTCTAACTCTACCCGTCCAGATTCTTTTCATTTTCAATCTTCAGCCCCAACCAATACTGACTCAAGTGACGTCACTTAAGGCGATTTATTAGACCTTTTTCAAAAGGTAAAAATGTAAAAATCTGTGGAGTTCCAATTAAAGTTGTCTTTTCAAAATAAAAGTGTTTTTTCACATTTAAGAAATAGTTTTTGCACTAATATGATATTTTGTGACTGTCAAGGTATTGGGCGTCTCTGAGAAACTTGGTCGTCTCTCTGATGAACTCCATGAAGTCCATCATCTCCCTCATCTTCCTCCTCTTCCTCTTCATCCTTGTTTTCGCACTCCTTGGCATGCAGCTCTTCGGTGGCAGGTAACACTGAATAGTCGTCTGATTAAAATGCTTGTGCTCTGTGCATCACTTGATATGAGTACATAAAGAAATTGGGTCAAGTGAGGAACCATTCAGGCTAAAGACAAATCTGATCCATCTGGCAGAAATTAAATAATGTTTTTGTCTCCCACTTGGCTCGTTTTTCATTTCCTGTGGTTCCAGTAAAGACACATTAACAGAAACAAGAACAAAGCTAAAGTAAAATTCATTGATCGGTAGATTCGTCTTTATTAACTGCGCTCAGTTTAGAGGAGGATAGATTGTCCTGTAGCCTGTTCACAGTTGTTTTCCAACAGACTGTGAGCTTGGTCGAGATTTCAGACTTTCTTTGTCACAGCTTTTGTTGCTTGGTTTTCCCCTGATGCTGTTTCTCACAAGCTGTCACTTCAGTAAAGGCTGGCCGTGTGCTTGAACTGGCATAAAGAACAGAATACAGAACACAAGAAAGAAAGAAAAAACATCAGCTGGCCAGTCAGAGAGGAGAATTGATTTCTGTCTGACTGAGGAAATAAAAATAAAATAAAAAATTAGACCCAGCTTTGGATCATGGCCAATATGACTTATATGTTTTTAAGCAGGTTTAGCAGGCTCAGTTTTAAAGCTAGAGCGACAATGTCAGGGTGTCAAATGGAAATATATGACCAAAGTCATCCATTTGTACCAAGCATGTCATGCTAGCTTGTCGAAAAACACTCCATCCAAAGAGTAAAGAGACAACATTTTTGCAACGAATAACTGGCATAGCTATTTTCAAGAGGTCTTTTGACCTCTCACCTAAAGATATGTAAATTAAAATGGGTTCTATAGGTACCCACGAGTCTCCTCTTTACAGGCATGCCCACTTTATGTTATTCCCATGCAGTTTGGAGCAAAAACCCAGCAGTTATTTTTGCAGGCAGTACCAATGTGTTATTGTTGCCTGTTCTATAAATGGTTTATTGAAGTATTTCTGCATATTGGGGTCTTGGAATTGCATAAATTGAGTATGACTGGAAATATGAGACTCTTGTAGATACAACGAGTCAATTGTATTAATGTGTGATGATGTTAGTTCCCATAATAGCCATTGCATTGTAGTGAGACCATTTTTAAAACTTGACATCAATGTATAAAATAACCTATTGTGACCTCTAGGATAATCACAGCTTCATGACACTCTACAAACACCATTTAGAGACCGAGGGCCTTCAGAGGATATAGGGTTTTGCCGAGGTATATTGACAATAAGGTGCTTTCCTAGCAGTTTCCAGAACAGAGGCGCTCACCATCCAATCACCCAAAGAAATGCAATTCTTGCTTAAATCTCCAAATGTCAAAAGTTTTACCAGATCACAGCATGGATTTTTCTATGGTGTTCCTTGAGGTTTTGGTGTCTTAATGTGGGATTTTGGTGGGATTTTGATTAATTCTTGAGAGATAAAGAATTGTTAGATTTTGGATCAAATCTGTGTAATTAATGGTATCATCCCCAAAATTGCTGCAACAACTTATGAGACATAAAATAGCATAGGGATGGCCATCATATACTATCATCATATTGTTCCAAGCCCTTAAACACTTTCACAATTCATTTTAAACTGCTCATTAATTATTTTCATATATAATTATTTAGGACTAGAACAACTTGACACACAGTGCTGAACTGCATCTCAAATTGATCTTCAAGATCCCAGCTTTTATATGATGTATACCACTTCTATGTACTATTGACCTGCTGTCTCCCCCTAAAACAAAAAGACAAAAATATGCCTTTCATATGTGTGTCTTTCTCACAGGTTCATCTTTGAAGACTACACCCCGACAAACTTTGATACCTTTCCTGCAGCCATCATGACCGTCTTTCAGGTCTGGAAATAAACCTGACAGTTTAATGCTCTCGACTTCACACAAGTTTAATACAGCCAATGATGACGAGGAAATGCTATTTTGAGTGTAACAACATTTTAGCAGGTGTGCTGTTTATAGCTAAGCTCAACAGTGATGCTCAGGATAGTTAAGTAATATTCTGTGTGTTGTGTGTTTTCTCAGATCCTGACTGGAGAGGACTGGAACGAGGTGATGTACAACGGTATTCGCTCTCAAGGAGGAGTGAAGTCTGGCATGTGGTCCTCTATCTACTTTATAGTGCTCACACTGTTTGGGAACTGTATCCTTTATTACTCCTCTTTCAATGAAATATGAAAGGTTTCCTTCCCGATTGTCATTTACAGCATTTACTGCCTTCCTTTACTCTAACGATAGTTAAGTTACCTACCATTATTACTAAAGTAAAGGTAGCATCATTTTATATTATTTTGAGTCAATAATTTCAAAGTCGGTATTACTAGCTTTGTCTGTTGCACTTTACCCATGTCCTTAACTGAGCTGTGATAAGACACACTGCTGAATGTCTTCTTGGCCATTGCTGTGGATAACCTCGCCAATGCACAAGAACTTACTAAGGTAATAAACAAGTGGAAATGAAAGAACAAACCTGGTGTAATATGCTTTTATTCTTGTTAGATTCTGTTACTAAATGCTAAATAGTCTAAATAATCGTTCCACCCCACCGTGTCTAGTCCTGCTATCATCTCCTCTCGTCACTTTGATTCTGTTTAATTATTTAAACAGAATCTACAGAACTACATTTGTTCAGTTGCCTTTTGCTCTTTTCCTCTTTTGATCAGGATGAAGAGGAAGCAGAGGCAGCATTCAACCAGAAGCACGCTCTCCAGAAGGCGAAGGAGGTCGGACCGTTGTCCTCCTTCATGTCTTCAGAGTAAGTGCTGTATGCAGCTTCTCTCCCTGCTTGACCTTCTCCTCTCTTCCCTCTGTCTCCCTCTTCCTCTCCCTCCCTCCTCCCTTCCTTCCTTCCTCCAGGGATTGTCTATATAGGACTGACCTGCAGAGCCAACACTTAGAACAAGATGCTGTAGCCTCTAGCAAACGGCGAGTCTATCATTATTTTGCAGTAGATTTGGCTTACTAACCACGTCACGTAGTTATAGATGGAGGCTAAGGGTCATCAATACAAAGCTTCAAGTTGTTCACTGAAATGTCACTTAGGACCTGTTGAGAGAATCAGTATTTGATGCTGTCCCACTAGAGACTTATTGATACGTCTCTCCTGAAAAGTCTACTATCTCGCCTCTGCCTGCCCCCAGTATTGTAATTTGCTCCAAATTGAAGTCTATGTCTCCATGGTTACTGGTTCTACTCCAGGGTGGGAGGTGCTTATGATGTTGTCATGGAGACAGGGTTACTTAGTGTCCAAATTAACATGGCGTGCCCATTACAGTAATATGCATATGGGTTCAGCAAAGGATGGATATTGTTGATATTGTAAAGAAAGTAAAATAAAGTGTGTTCAGGCTTTGATCTGTTGAAGTGTTCTCACTTGTGGAAATTTTGATAACGTGACCATGTTTTCTCAATGCTCAGGTTTCCAGCTTGCAGAATAGATTGTGTTTTTTCTCAGGGATTGATTGCACAGTGCCTTGTCGTAGGTGGTGGAGGTGCATGTGCATGCACAAGAGTGGGGACCTCTGGCTCTGTATGCACGCTGTGTGTTGAGAAACAAGCAGTTTGTTGCATGGGCATGTGGAAGATTTGACAAGGAAACATTTTATTAACGTGACAATATGCACCGTCTTCTTTCTTTTGTTCTTTCTATCTTCGTTTCTTTCTTTCTGGAGGCCATGCCATTTTCCTAAAACTTGCCAAACGGAAATTAAATTAGAACAGAGCAGAAAGAAAACTAGAGATGTGCATCAGTTTTGGTTTAGCCAGTTCGGGTCAGAGTCCTGTCAGAGCCCATAGAGAAGACAGGAATACCACGGGGTCGTCTGGGCCGGCATCTGTATTCATAGAGGACACTCTGAACTTTAAGGGTCTCTGGTCTCATTGCCGATGTCAGCTATGAAACCCCGGCGGTACCTGCCCCCGCTGACCTTGAAGAAACTTGCATGACAGCATTTGCTCCAAAAAAAATAAAAGAGATGCAGCATGTTGGAGGCTGATGATGATTTCACTTTGGGAACGCATGCGTCTGGTCAGCATGATCAAAGGAAGAAAAACCGAAATTACACACACGTCCCTGTTTTTCACATACAGTATAACAAGTGATACTCAGACTTTGGTTCAGTGTGTGTCCAGTTTTTCTTCCATTGTGAAGTCTTTAATCCCTCTCCCAAATGCTCTTGAATATTCTGAATATTTTTATACTAATATTTTGAAGCTCTGCATATGAATTGCCTCATTTAGCTCGACTAGCATGTCCTAAAAGAATGCTAATGTGTGAGTGCTCTGAGTTGAGGGTGGTGTTCAGAGCTGCATCCCAATGTGCTGGTTTTGTTCAGAAGGTATCTAAATATGTACTCTTTTCCTGTTTGTTGATGGAGCCCATCTGTGTGTTTTCTACCTGTACCCATACCGTAGCTCAGACTGTCTAACATCTCAATCTTACTTAAGATGTCTTCTTATCAATGTTGCGCTTACTGTTGATGTTTATGAATGTTGTTTGATTGTTTCTAATACTGCTCCCATCTTGTTTGTCAATGTGCCGCTTGGCTCCAGCGGAGACACACAGCAAAGCATCGACTGTCTAGTCGTTTTTTGACCAAATTTATTCATTGCAGGCATTTAAAGAAGGGATGTGCACAGTGGACATTTTCTGTTGCAGTCAGTATATATGACGTTGCAACTGAAACTGATACATCCGTGTGTAGCCAATATAACAGTTTTACATATGGATAACAAATTCAGGACAGCTGGTAAATGGCATTGACAGTCTACAAACAGTTGTTTTGATGACTTTGGTCTTCGTGTTTATTGTTGAGGATCGTACGCTGTGTGTCTCCTGGTCTGTTATGTCTCTGCTCACAAAAGCACTAATGTCTTGTTTTCAACCAATCGCTCATTGATAACACGGACCACACAAGAGTCCACGTTCCAGTAAGTAACACTGTCTGTTCAGCTCTCTGAATCTCTCACTAACGCCTGTCTGATTTTCTTAAATGGGTAAATGTCCCAGACTCATCCTGTATAGTCTTCTGTTCATGCTCTGTCCTGTACCTCCAAACTCTCCAACCTTTTTTTTTATTCCACCTTCTTTATATCTATTCCACTGGTTTCATTCTGCATCTTTTTTTTATTATAGTCACACAACAATTTCTGGCTTGGTTAATTTATCGCCTAACATCTTCATCAATCCAGTAAATTGCTTCATGTTGATATGAAATAGCTCTTTGTTGTTCATAAACCACACGAACATCAGACCAAATTTTTTGTTAGTACGTATACTGTGATATTCATTTTTGGATTTAAATGTATTGATTGCTAATTTACATTTCATAAAATAAAAAGGGAACCTTTATGCAAATGTTCTCTACTTTGAATAAAATTAGACTTTTGGTGAATACATAGCATGCAAAAATGGTTTCAGATGTGAATCAATAAATATCAATACTAGCTAAAATGATTGGCCTCAAACCAAATTAAATACAACACTACGACATTAGCTTTGACTTAAACCTTCTTTATGTTAATTGTTGCGTTGCATTTATTAAGTTGTCTGCTTCTATATGCTGACAGTTGGCTTTTTCTTTCTCTTCTTAGTGGAAGCCGGAGGAGGCGGCCCTACCTGTACAGGAAAAGAGCCATCCACCGCAGCCGGCCTACCTACTCCTGCTCCCTGCAGGAGGCCCATGGCAGCATCAGGGAGGGCCGCCCCCGCCCTCCCCCACCACTCAACTCCTCTAACTCTTTCATGTCCAGGAGAGAGAGAAGAAAAAGGATGACCATGTCAGTGTGGGAGCAGAGGACCAGCCAGCTGCGGAGACACCGCCAGATGTCCAGCCGAGAGATCCTGTTCATCGGCCCCAGCGAGGAGAAGGACGGGCCCCCTGTTTCAGCCCAGGCCCAACATGGACATCCCCTCTCACTGCACCGCAACGCCATGGAGCCCACACAGACTGGGAGTTTGAAGCAACTGACGGACCCCTTAGACTCCCCATCCAAGAACCAGGCTTCAGGCTCCTCCATGTCGGTGGCCACGCCTTTGGAAGCCACCCTCTCTGGTGATATATCTGAACCCCCAGTCGTCCTGGCAACAGAGTCGCTGAATGCAACGAACGTGCCCCTTGCTGATATTTCTGTGTCTGTGACCATACCAGAGCCTCCCGAATTAGACTCCATCACTGAGAGCGTAAAACTGGTTAATCAGAGTCACAACACCGTCAGCAAGCGCCCGAGCCCCAGATTGAATGGCCAGCATCAACACAGGGCAGTAAAGAAGTTCAGACCACCAGAAAACTTTGACACACTGACTCCTGAGATGGGCGGTCATGGTGGGATCAGGGGAAGGAGGGCGCTGCATCACTGTGATCATCAGAGCGGAGCCAAAAGTCAGGGATCATCGTCCGGGAATGGAAGCCACTTGGCGAGTCGCTCGGTCAGCAGAGAGAGGAGGAGAAATCCAGGGAAAGTAGAGGAGAAGGAAGCAGAGACTAAAAAGGAGGAAGAACTGTCCAAACCCGATGAGAGCAGGTGAGACAGACCAACAGCTTTTGGTCGTAGTATTTGTTTGGCAGTATGTTTCAGATTTGGTAGAGAGGTGAAATCAAAGTGAAGAGAGACAAGAATGATTTGGAGAAGAGAGGGGAATAAGATGCAGCAAAGGTCCCCAGTCAGAGTCATCCCATTTATATGTTTAATGCCAATGACTTTGGAGATGTTATGAAAGTAAAGTATTTGTGTCTCGTATTTTCAGACGGAGTGACATGAGTGAGGGAGGAGACACCGAGCCACCAGACAACCAGAGCCACACTGGTGACCAGTGTCCTCTGACGCAGGAAGAACATCCTCAGCAATCAGACCCGTCTCCTCCTGTCATCCTAGAGAGCAACAAAGAAGAGAATGAGACAGACCAGCACCAGCACCAGGACCAAGACCATGACCAGGACCAAGACCAGGACCAGGACCACGACCAGGACAAATCTCAGCTCAGCTCCAATGTGATCATCGATGTGCCCAACGTACAGTCATCTCTGGAGCTCTCCACAATTACAGGTATTTGAGATAAGAAAAAGGCCATGCAGTTGCAGAATCTTGCTTCATTTCATATTTATTCATAGACTTTATATTAGAAGTGGTCGTAGTCACCGTGAAGTCACCCATTGGTTTCTGGACTGCCTTTTTTAGGTCTCAAATTCAGCATTTTGGCCATCGCAGTATTGTTTTTTGGCTGTCGCTAGAAATGACATGAGAAGATGAAGCTAAGCCAACACTGAATAAGACATTTTTAGGGGACCAAAATGTTACAGTAAATTTTCAAAATGGTTGCTATGAATATGTTTTTCAGAGTGGTAAATGTCTGATTTTCTAATCAAATCTGTCTCACTTTGATGTTGAATTTTTTTCTTGCATCAAATGTGTATTAATCAATCTGTTGGTCAATAATTGTGTCATATAATAATGACAGGAGGGGCAACATTAGTATTCTAACGAAGGAAGGTGTCAGTGGTTTAACCGGGCAGAGGGCAGTGAATGTACTTGTGTAATTTTGAAAATTATGTAGAGGACAGACTTTTTTTCGTTTTTATTCAGGAACAATAATTAACATATTAGGGCGTCATCAATGACGTTATTGGTCTAAAACAATACCAGCCCATTTTAAACACTTCTTTCCTTGTTTGTATCCACTCTGTATCATCCTCTCATTCTGCCCTACTCTTCTCCTCCTCACATCTGCCCTTACCTCATCATCTTCTTCTCCTGACCTTCCCCAGTCATCAGTAAGGACCCTGAAACCTGTAAATCAGAGATGGAGGAGGCAGATGAGACAAAGCCAGTCAACACTGTGACTCCAGACAGCATGTTCATCTTCAAACCTGACAACCCGTAAGTTGTTACCACGAGGATCAACTTTATAACACAGGGACATTTAATCTCTTTATATTGGATTTCATCCCTGTTGTTTAAAGCTGCTGCCATTATATTTCAGTCCATAAATTTGCATTTCTGCAGACTTTGCTTGAGGGAATTACCCAGAATTAATAACGTTATGATTTTTACCAGGGGAAGCTGGAGGTATACAAAAAAAAAAAAAAGAGCCTGATGCATGGGTGTTCAGCCTGGCATAATAAATATACACCGAAACATTAAGGATTCAAGATGGTACATAAAAACACTTTAAGTCAGAGAAATGCAAGCAGAGCCTTTGTTTCACACCTGGTTTATTCTTAAACCATTTCTTTTCAGTTTGTTATTGAAGCTGTTTTTCCAAAACGAGTAAATAGATTACTTGACAATTACCTCTTATTCTGGGAGTAAAAAATATAAAATAAATACCCACAATTGTAAATAACATGTTCGGACGTTGTTACGGTAACGTGATATGTCACAGCAAAGTGCTGTCCCATTCATATTTATACTGTTTCAAGTCCTTGCAGCCTCTCACACTCAACCATTTGACAGGTGATGTCAGTTAAGTCCCTAAGGATTCAGGGTTTAAGGCGTTAGGGGACAAATTGGGATAAGGCCACAGTCTCACTCTTAGTAAATATGGTACCTGACCTCTGCCTCACATCTCCACTCTGCCATCTGCTCTCCCTCAGGGTGCGCCGAGCGTGTCACTACGTGGTGAACCTCAGGTACTTTGAAATGTCCATCCTGCTGGTCATAGCCGCTAGTAGTATAGCACTGGCTGCTGAGGACCCTGTAGCCACCTCCTCAAACTGGAATAAGGTTTGTGTATTCACATTCATGTATATATCACAGCTGACACAGGGACAGCTGTAACATTGAATGACTTAGTAGAAGCCAGAATATTTCTGCTGTTTCCACCATCTCCTGAATCACTCTGAGATATGATTCCAATCATTGTTTATCTGTGCCTTGGGCTTCATTTTCACTAAGCAGCAAAAGCACTTTAGGAATAAAACTTTCTTTAAAAAAAAAATCTTAAATTGTTTTGCAATGTGACTTGATGGGGGGCAGTTCAATTGTCGATTAGTGAGGGAATTGCAGTCGGAGGCATACTGAGAGAGGATGTTTATAGCAGGAATTGGGAAAATTAACTTGTGTTGTTGTACTGACATCATTTGAGGGGACTGTTTCATACTTCACCACAAGATGAGATTTTGTGAAGTAAAATAGTCTTAAATGTCAGTTGAAGAATTTCAACTTGTGAAGAACACAATTTTATTATCTGTGTTATATCATAGATGTATTTGATTTTCTGATCTGCCTTTTTGACTGTCCTTCTGCAGGTTCTGCGGTATTTTGATTATGTGTTCACCGGAGTCTTCACATTTGAAATGATTATAAAGGTGGGTTACTATGTAAAGATGGAATGATAATGATATGTCACTATGTGGTGATTGGTTGCAAGAAATTGTGGTAAAACAGACTTTTAGATTATTTTTGGGACATTTTGGTCTTTATTGGACAGATGAAGAGTGTGGTGGGACACGGGTAATGTGGAGGGTGAGGGAGGGTTTATTTGTAACAAAGGTTGAAACAGTATGAGATAACCATCTCAGAAAATATTAGGTGCACAGTATTCTATTATCATTATTAATATTAACAGAACATGTGATATCACTGAAGCATGTTTATTTACATGCTTGCAGCACTAGCATGTTAAATTAAATACTTGAAAAATACCGTCAGCTGTGTGCTTTTAAAATAATTTCCTCTGATTAATAACAATTAACATATAGTTAACGCACAAACACTCACAGTATGATAACCATCAGTTTCAATACCGCAGTAAACCTTGATGCCGTTGCAACCCTATTTCCGACCCCTCATCTACTGTTGATTGTTTGTGACCAGTTTCACTAAAAAAATGTGTTAAGCTTTACACTGAATCTTGAAAAACCTAAAGAGATATGAATTCAAAGTTGGCTCCATCCCTGGAAACTACCCTAGAGACGAAAGATCCTTCATGGGACACTTTTGTCTTGTCCTCAGATGATTGACCAGGGTCTGATCCTCCATGATGGATCCTACTTCAGAGACCTGTGGAACGTCCTAGACTTCATCGTCGTGGTGGGAGCGTTGGTGGCCTTCGCCCTCTCGTCAGTCACATGATTCATTTTAATTAATGTGTCTAAACACTAATCACATGTCTAAACATCAAAGTGTCTTTAAATCAGCTGTAAATGACACTTTTTTGCTGTAAATGTTGTCATCTCTTCCATTTTGTTTCTAACATTATAACTGTTGATATACGTGTCCCTCTTTCCTATTTTCCTCCCTCTTTGGGTGATGCCCCTGTGGGATTGACCAGCAGCAATGTGATGGGGTAAAAAACACAAAAAGTCTTCCTCTCTTAGAATGAATACTTTTAATGTGTCTGAGTGTAACATGAGTAGAATATGCCAGATTAAACATAATGTAACGATGCACAAATAAGGTGGGAAAAACAAGTCAAGGAGTGTCTAAAAATGTGTTGATTACTAAGCTGCAATGGTGTGACGCTCACATTGTCTGTCTTTCTGTACAGAAGCAACAAAGGGCGGGACATTAAGACCATCAAATCTCTGAGAGTGTTGCGTGTCCTCAGACCACTGAAGACCATCAAGAGACTTCCTAAACTCAAGGTCGAAGATGTCTTTGATATCTTGGTTGTGTTTCCATACTCGTGTAATTTGTATCTTGTTGTCAATATCTGTTATTATGAGCATATTTATAAAAAAAGAGGACATACAAAACCCTAAACGTTCATGCATACATAGGTGGATAACGCTTTAAGGCACCAAATACACTACTCAGTGGGGAAAAATGTTTACAAAATTGAAACTGACCTGGTGATTTTCAGACGGGAGAATAAAAACAAAAACTTTTTTTGTTTTTTTTTGGATGTAGCTCAACCTCTAGTCTCAGATGTCAGATTTTGACCTGCTTTTACCCTACATTCAGCTTCCTTACTGTCTGATAATACCATAAAATGGACACAATAGATAAATAGATATATAGTTATGTGCATCAGACAATATACTGGTAATGAAATGTCACACTTCCTTTACTTCATGTATGTTGCACATCTGCAGAGACCCAATTCCCCGATCTCACCACGTTTTTCCACTTTACTTGTCTTTCTCTTCCAGGCGGTGTTTGACTGTGTGGTGACATCTCTGAAAAACGTCTTCAACATCCTGATCGTCTATAAGCTTTTTATGTTCATTTTTGCCGTCATTGCTGTGCAGCTCTTCAAGGGAAAATTCTTTTACTGCAACGACAGTTCAAAGGACACAGAGAAGGACTGCCAGTAATGTTCCCTTTTTTTTTCCTTTCTTTCTTTTCTCCTTTTTTATTTCTGCATTCAGATCTATATTCTTCATTCTTTCTTCCTTAATTATTTGTATTTGCTTCAGATGTTATGATCTTTCCACATCCCCTCTTACCTGCCTTTTTTCTTTTCCTATTTCCATCTTAATAATTACATTCATTTTCTTTCTTTTCTCCCTTCCTTGGTTCAGTCAGTCATATCATTTTTTTGGCTCCATGTCTTCCGATATCTAGATACTTAAGTTAATAAAACTGTTGGAAATGTTACAAAATCCTTTCAAATGATATTCTTTATCATTTGGTCTCCTCCTTGTCCTCCAGGGGTTACTACATAGACTACAGTAAGGACAAGAAAGAGGTGAAGAGAAGAGACTGGAAGAGACACGAGTTTCACTACGACAACGTCATCTGGGCTCTACTCACTCTCTTCACTGTTTCCACTGGAGAGGGATGGCCTCAGTGAGTGTCTGACTGGCGGATGAGTGCTAATTCTTAATATGGTTGAGGAACTTCAGCAGGAGTTTTCCCGCATATCATTTTCCATTCTTAGATGACTCATTAGCTTTTATGAGTGTTATAACCTTTTAACAGCTGGCTTATTCTTCGTAATGGTCAAACCTGACCTTTGATGAAGGAAATATAATATATGTGATTAACTTAACAAAGATTTTGCCATTTATTTTCTCACAATAATGTTATACCAATATTTCATTGACAGTGCTTGTGGGTTGGTACTGTTCTAGCCCTCATTAATTGACTGCTGATGTGGAAATAAATTATATCCTCTTCTAAGTAGCAAATGGGCTTTCGATCCCCACTCCAGTGAACAAAGGTTTCTTCCTAAACTAACAGCTGCTTTAAGTAGCTGTAAGTATGTAAGAGTCTTGATTTTGTGAATGATTTTAAGCAGTTTGATATATTTTCAGTGGCTGTTACAGGAAAATGATTGCTGTTCTTGTACTGTGTCTGTCTTGCCATACAGTGAAGGTTCTTCTTTGTTGTTGCTCGAGCTGTTAATAGCATTATTTCGCATTGTGCCTCCGCTCTTCCAGGGTTCTGCAGCACTCAGTGGACGTGACAGAGGAGGACAGAGGTCCGAGTCACGGCAACAGGATGGAGATGTCTATCTTTTACGTCATTTACTTCGTCGTCTTTCCTTTCTTCTTCGTCAACATCTTTGTGGCTCTCATCATCATCACCTTCCAGGAACAGGGCGATAAGATGATGGAGGAGTGCAGCCTGGAAAAAAATGAGGTGAAATGCGATAGATAAAGGAACAACTTACAAACATTTTCTCTGTCGCTTGTCTTTTTCTTATGTGTCTAATGACCCTTAAGCTCCTTTCTAGTCTGACTCATCAGTTTGTTTCCTATCTGTCTCCTCTTCTCTGTCTTTTTACTTTATGCAAAGTAGAGATTTACAGTCTAGCCTATGAAGCCCAAATAGATTAAATGTAGTCTGACTGTCTTTGTAAATACATAAATGTTCTTGTTCTTGTGGGAAACATCTTTTTTTTTTTCTTTTGGAGTTTAAAGCAAACAGAAAATAAGCAGTTTCTTTTATTTTCTGTATTTCAGAGGGCGTGTATAGACTTTGCCATCAGTGCCAAGCCCCTGACCCGTTACATGCCCCAGAACCGGCACACGTTCCAGTACCGTCTGTGGCATTTTGTGGTGTCGCCCTCTTTTGAGTACACCGTTCTGGCCATGATCGCTCTCAACACCATTGTACTGATGATGAAGGTGAGGATAATGAAGAGAGAAAAGAGAGAAAAATCAAAGACAAAAACTCTCAGTTGGACCAGAATGAGAGGACAACAACCGGTGTGACAGTTTCTACCGTTATCTACATCTGTCGTCTCACTCCTAAAGATGACGTGTCATTTTCCACATATCCCTGTTTGCTAGTGGGAAAAAAAAAACACCTTGTGTTGCTTCTCAGCAACATATTCTGTCAGGAACTTGCGACTGTTAACACTTTGGTTTTAAAATAAGCCAAGATGCGTCACTCCTAACGGGAAACATGGATGTGGAGATACTGGTGTTTTCTTTTTAGGTACCACCTCCACACACTGCGATGTTTTCATTTGGATCTGCTGTTGTTTTAATTTTTTCCCACACCTCCCTCACTACTGTTTATTTTCCGAACTAGCGTTTTCTTCGGCTGTGCTGGTTGTTCAGACAGACGGATGGACAGACACACAGGCGCAGGGTGACTCAGCCTGTATTAAATATTGATCTATAATGTCCAGGGGCTGCTATTTAGCATGACCTCATTAACTGTGGCTGCCGCCTCTAGAGGAATGACTCCTTTTATAGTGCGACAGATGAAAGGTGCGGAGACTGAGGCACTATTTATGGGTCTGGAGGAATCTTCCATCAACCTGTAGATCAGCAGGGTGCAGGGCTGAAGTTCAGTGAACTGGTTAGGGAATATTCCGCTTTTTAATCCTTCTTATAACACACATTTAACCCCTGCCGCTTCTCTATTTTCAGTATTATTCTGCCCCGCCGGCATACGAGGCCGTACTGAAGCATCTGAACACAGCTTTCACTGTTCTCTTCTCTGTTGAGTGCGTCCTCAAGATCATGGCCTTTGGCTTTCTGGTGAGAGAAAAGAGCAACACACAGCCCGGCCGAATGTGACTTTAAGGTCACTCTTTACAAATGGCTCAAAGCATCTTTCCTGTTTCTACAGAACTACTTTCGAGACACGTGGAACATTTTTGACTTCATCACTGTGTTGGGCAGCATCACAGAGATCGTGGTAGACTTGCAGGTAATAAAATAAAACACGATTAAGTATCAACAGACTGACACTGAAAGAGAGAGCCTTTCTTTTCGACTCTCTTCTTCTCTGCACAGTTTCCCTTGATTTTAAGTATTTATGTGAACAGTGATACTGTCTTCCTGTGTATGACAAGCTGACATCCGTCAGCATCACTAGTAAACAACAGTTTCCTTCCTCTCCCCTGTGTTCTTACATCAGTTTGTTGATACGTTCAACATGAGTTTCTTGAAGCTGTTCAGAGCAGCTCGCCTGATCAAACTGCTCAGACAAGGTTACACCATCCGGATTCTTCTGTGGACCTTCGTCCAGTCCTTCAAGGCTTTGCCCTACGTCTGCCTGCTCATCGCCATGCTCTTCTTCATCTACGCCATCATTGGCATGCAGGTTAGAAAGACACATGGTAGATCCGCCTCTGTGTCTCGATGGAGATGGTGTTTAATAAACTACATTTACCATTTTTACGCTGTGTCCCTCAGCATCATAAGTATATTTGTTTTATGGTGCCATATAAACGCTCACAAAGAAAACATCATGCATAATGGCATAATTTCTGTCATTGTTATGGATTTGTGTGTATATCTGTGTGAATCAGGTGTTTGGGAACATTAAGCTGAACGAGGAGACTCACATTACGCAGCACAACAACTTCAAGACCTTCTCTGGTGCTCTGATGCTGCTGTTCAGGTAGGACACCTTGAGATCTTCGGTCCTGATTTTCAAGTAGCTTCGGACTTTATCTTGTTTGTTTTAGATCAACATAGACAAAATTGTAGGCGCTTTTCCTTGATCCAATCTGAAATTCAACTCAGCTAAATCCAGTCGCCTCGCTTCAGTACTCCAGAATAGTTAGTCTCAGTTAAATTGAGATCCCGCAGTGATCCAAACTACACACTTTGCTACACTTGGTTCGCAAAATTACACATTTCCTTAATGTAGTGTGAATAATGTTGCTAAGTTATGGTAGTTAAGCTTTGCTTTCTAAGTACCCAAGGGGCTACTCAGTGTCAAGCGGTGATAGATGCTGCTGTGTACCACTTACCTCCTTTGCAAATAGCTGTGAAAAACACTCAGAGTTTTAGAAAGCAGAGTGGGTCAAATAATGAAATGGCTATCAAGACCATTGTTGAGTGTTGTGTTTGTGTCTCCATGTTGAGGTTCAAGTTTGTTCTCATTAGCTCATAAGCTTATAATTAATTTAATGATGAGAATCGATCTCTTTGGCTCTGAAATCTGTGAAAATTATACAAGGCAGAATAACTTAAACATAAAAAACTATTGTATAAAACGTTGACATTTAAGCACCAATGCATAGAGAATATACTGTAAATGTCTGAATATCTACTACAAAATATGGCCTCACATTTGGAACATCTAAAAGCTGTCTCTGAAGCGAGTGGAGCGAGTCTCGATGCTTTGGTGGCACCTACCAGATGGCAGACGTAACCGTGAATAAACTGTGATCTAGACTGCTCGAGTCCTAACCCACCCTCCTCCTGGTGTTGTGTCCAGGAGTGCCACGGGGGAGTCATGGCAGGAGATCATGTTGTCTTGTCTGGGGGGACAAAAGTGTGAGACGGACACCTCGCTTTCCCCAGCAGTACCGACGTCTGACCAGGAGGGGGGCTGTGGATCCGACTTTGCTTATTTCTACTTTGTCTCGTTCATCTTCTTCAGCTCTTTCCTGGTAAGAAGGGGAAATTGGAGAGTTAATGATAATTCCAACCTTCAAGCACTTTTTATCCTCATGTGAATAGATGTCATGGCTTCTCCTTTTCCTCTACTGTTTGTCTCCTGTCCAGATGCTGAACCTGTTTGTGGCTGTGATCATGGATAACTTTGAGTATCTCACGAGAGACTCGTCCATCTTGGGTCCTCACCACCTTGATGAGTTTGTCCGGATCTGGGGGGAGTATGACCGCGCCGCCTGGTCAGTGTCTCTGTGCTACAATAACATTTCATTAAAAGTAATGCTGTACACACACTAATGTCTATAAACAGATATCTGCATATGAATGCAGAATCTGTCGGCAAGGGGCCAATATTGTGAGCGTTCTGGTTTCTGTTTGTAGTCCGTTTGTAGTCCGAGAAGTATTTACCAATCACGTTTGAGCGGACTTTGGTTATATGCAGGTAAACAGTCCATGTGGAGAGCAAAAGAGGCGGAACACATCACCCGAAATGCAATCTTCGAAACCCATCGGCTATCGTCTGAGTACAATTTAGCTTTTTTTAAAAATGCATTTGCATTAATTTTCAGATAACTTTTTATATAGATAAGCCATAGACATTGTCTCTTAACTCAAACTCCATTCTGGGGTCTCAAGTTGCTAATTAGACTGTAAACAATGGCCGGCGTAGAGAAGAGGAAGTCTTGAAGAGGAAGGGAAACCCTCAAAATATATAGCTGTAGCCCCCAGAGGCTTATCCATCGTCAGACCAATAGCCGATGGCCTCCGAGATTGTGCACACACTAATGCTTCAGATTTCATTGATGTCAAATGATGTGTTCTACAGTCATGCTGTAAAATATTAACAGACGAAAGCAACTCCTTACACTTATACACACATGTAGATGGAAGTTTTGGGGTGTCTGTCTAGCACGTTTGCTCCTATTTGCGCGTGTGTTCGTTACAGAGTAAAGAAAAAAGTTTGATTTAATGCTGTTTTATATGTCCTAACTTTTTTCATGTAGGCCTCATTCCCCCTACACTACAAGGCTTTAATGATGCACAACTAAAGACATATATGTTCTTTCCAGTGGTAGGCTCCACTATAAGGAGATGTACAAAGTTGTACGCACTATCTCACCTCCCCTGGGCTTTGGGAAGAACTGCCCGCACAGGGTGGCATGCAAGGTTTGGTTCCCCCATATCAAAAAACACCACCCCTATGCCTCTTTCGTGTGGGATCCTTTCTAACCTCCTCCTATCCCCCCTTTCCTTCCCTTCACTAGCTGTCACCGCCCTGCTTGACCTTTAGGGGTGTTTCACTCAGGTCAAAGAATGACGACACTCGAGTTTCAGGGTACTAAGGAACAGGACATCCCTCATTCAGGATTATAATTTTATCAAGGCACTAAAAGTCATACTTTTAATGCAGTTGTAGAGCAATTTGGGGGAGGCCTGTCTCTTTCTACCTTTTGGATCTGGTTTTAGAGATGTTTTTAGTTCTCTCTCACACACATACAACGCTACACAACGTAAGTATTTGATATTTGTACCAGATCCAGTGAGGCTGTCATTCCTTTGCTCATTATGTTTTCTCCTTTTCCCAGATTTCTATGCCCTGATGGCAGCATAGAAAGAATACAACCTGTTTTATTTCCCCCTACTTTACTCCCTACTCCTATGTGATGCTTTGTTGGAATAATCCTTTCTCTTGTATCTCCTCCATTCTTGTTCCTCTCTTTTACCTTCCACCCACTCCTGTGATCTTTTCCTCCGCCATCTCTTGGGAACACACTCCCCATACTCCTCAATTTCTTCTCCAACATCATATCTTTCCCTTCTTTCCTCTTTCCTCTTTCCTCCCTCTTTTTTCTTTTCTTTCCCATTCCCATCTTCATGGTTACCTGGCGCCCCCAGTGGTCGTATCCATTACACTGACATGTATGAGATGTTGACCAACATGTCGCCACCTCTAGGCCTGGGCAGGAAATGCCCCTCCAAGGTGGCATATAAGGTAGACTAAACACTAGAGCCTAACAGGCACTGCCTTCATCTTTTAATCAACAAGAACAGGCACTGTAAGCCCTCATTTTGTGTGTCACACAAATTTACATTACACAACATTATTTTTCTGTTGGCATATGATCCAGTATTGCTTGTTGAAGTTTAAGTGTTTTTTCATTGGCAGGATGATAAGTGCTACAGGGATGATTTGCTTGTTTTGCTTTGCATCTTGGCAGAAGAAAATAAGACGTCATTATCTGTTTACTGTTATCTGATGAAAGAGTCTTGGTGGAGTTTATTTTTTAAACCATTTAGAGAACATTAATCAGAAAGTTGCCAAACATCTACATGCTAAATCTTGTCATTTGTAGAAAGTCTGCTGTCAAATGTGCTCATGTCTTTCTTACTTCTCTGTTTCTCACATGTACCTGTCTGCATGTGCCTCCTGCAACCGCCCAATGTTACATCTCTGTGTAATATGAAATGTGTACTGTATGTGTGTGTTGTTTGTGTTGTTTGTGTGTGTGTGAGTTTGTGAGCCTGCCAGCATGCTCCATCGCAGATGAACGCTTTCATCAGTGAGTGTGTTGTTGTTTGAGTTTTATCTAATTTTATGAAACTAGACAAACAGCACATATTGTTTAGACCTCAATTTACAGAAGGACAGGAGAGCGCAAGAAAAAATGTACTCTATATTTGTTGAGATTGCAAAATTGTTATATCAAGATCCCAAAAATATCCTTTGTCATTACTTCTCGATCTTGACATTCAGTGACAAGTTTTCTTGGGATCATCTAATAAATACAGGCTCATCCTCTCCATCCTTCTGTATCTGCTGTATTTGTGTTATCTAATTTCAAAGTTAACTTAATTTAAACAAAGCAAACTATGTAATATTAAATTATGATTTAAGTGGGAACTTTTTCTTTTCTAATGATGCTCAGAAAGGTCATGGTTGCTCATTATTTGTTTCAAGCTAGTTGCCCTGAAATCATAATTTGATTATCTAATTCCCTCTGTGACATATTTATGGAGTAGTAGGCAAACTTCGTGTTTTTCCTTTGAGCTGAAACTTATTCAAATGTTGTTTATTAAAGAGTAACACAATGGCATTCCTGCCTATGTCCGACATTTATAATTTAAACTCTAAACAGTTCATTGTCAAGTCTGTTGGCTAAATGAATCGTCATCTTGGAATAGCAGGCTTTGAAAACTGTAGAAATAAAAACTGTAATTTGTTATCTCTAGATAATGATAATATTTAAGTGATTATAAAGACGTTGTGATCCACCACAGCCACTCTGAGCTTCCACGTTTTCATTGTGGTATGTTGTATAATTGTGTGCTGGGTTGTTTCTGACTATGATGCTTTCTCTGCTGCCATCAGAGACTAGTCCTGATGAACATGCCCGTGGACGATGACATGTCCGTTCACTTCACCTCCACCCTCATGGCCCTCATCCGCACCGCCCTGGAGATCAAGATAGCCAGAGGTTAGACCGAATATCCAAACCTTACTGGCACACATTCGCTGTGATGTAAAACTCATTGAATCACACTTCATGTGTTTTTTTTTAATACATATCCAGGAGGGGAAGATAGAAATCAGATGGACCTGGACCTGCAGAAGGAGATCGGTGTCATCTGGCCTCATCTCTCTCAGAAGACGTTAGATCTGCTGGTTCCCATTCACAAAGGTACCATCGGACAGTACACTAATTCATAACTCGATGAAAGGAAACATATCCATGTTATCTATCATAGTAGCTGAAGTAGTAAGTGGTGTTTTATTTGATAATGTACTCTTGAAGGGTCGTGTCAGTTGTCTGATGCTTTCTCCTTTTTCAGCCAGTGACATGACCATTGGGAAGATCTATGCCGCCATGATGATCATGGACTACTACAAGCAGAGCAAGGCCAAGAAGCTCAAACAGCAACTGGAGGAACAGGTGCTTCTCTTTTTTTAATGTTTAGGTGTATTATGACTTTATGATTTAAATGTATTCTAAGAAGCACCCAGCAGCCGCTGATGTGCAGTGGTTCTATTGCATAATTCTGTTATTTTCCTCTTGGTCGTCATTTAACAATTTCAAATTTGTATGGTTTACCTGTTTGATTTCAAATTTAGCCTGAGATCTGTGCGTTCTAAAACCCAGTCAGTTTTAATTAGATCCATGTCCACATGTGGTAATTATAGAAGGTTATATTTTAATTCCCTATCTACCCCTGTGTGTGTTTATCTCCCCCTATAGAAACATGCTCCTATGTTCCAGCGTATGGATGCCTCCTCTCTGCCTCAAGAAATCCTATGCAATGCCAAATCCCTTTCATTCCTCAGGCACAGCGCCGGATCTGCTCTGTAAATATAAAAACTCACACAGTTATCTATATTGGTTTGTGGTTATTTATGCTGGTAGGATCTGGTCACTGACTGACTTTTCAGTTGCCTTCTGTTCCTTTATCATCATCAACAAGGATTGACACATGTATAGGGGTGCATAATGCCGTGTCCGTGTCTGTTTGTGCTCCTTCAGCACCAGAGGAGGTTTCGTGGCACTTAGCCCCATCTCTCCACAAGAGATGTTCCTGCAGCCGCTGTCCCGCTCCAGGGAGGAGAAGGAAGACGAGGATGACAACGATGACGACTACCGTTCACCCTACCACCCATACCTCCACCCACATCCCCACCACCATCATTTACACACACTGGTAACCGCCGACATGTAGTATTGAGAAAGCTTCATTTTCATCAACTAGTGAATCTGGTCGACCAGAATTCCATTAATGGCAATAACCACCCTCTTATTATTTGCTAGTATTACTACTGCAAGAGAATAACAACATAATGTAATTTAAATGAACACATGAACTTTATGCAACATCTGTACTGGGATACATTGTTTATTTATTAAATTTGTTGTTGAACCATTATCGAACCTCATTATAGAGACTTGAAAAGAGAAATAAAGAAGAAACAACCAGCCCTCTTTTCTGTGGTCTTTGTGTAGGTACCAGATGTTGTGGAGTATAACCAAGTGATGCAGCAGGCCAGGCAGGACGCAACAGCTATTAAATCACCTCAGCGGACAGCATCCATCAGAGCGTCCTCCATGCCCAGACTGGCTGTTGATCCACCGGTAATAAAGAGTAATTACTTTTATTCAAACCAATATTCAGTAGCTAACAAATATTGTATTATTTTCAAGAGTTTTCTCAGCGCAAAATGACATTTTCAGTATATATGCCTGTATGTATGTGTGTTTTTTATCATGAGAGAGTGTGTTTATATTAGGTGTCATTCACAGTCGCTTATGTGATTCCTTCCTGGTTGTTTGATGTGTGTGTAGCCCGGGATGTCAGCAGACAGTAAGCTGATGAAGCGCTCCTTCTCTACCATCGGAGACCAGTGTGTGAACGGCCTCTGGCAGGAGCAACACTCTCTGGAGAGAATCAGTCCTGACGGCACATACAGGCCTCGTCAGAGGAGCTACAGAGGTCACTGAACACACGTTGCATTACATCGCACCTCATACAGTCTGATATATATTCATAGCAATGTGTAGAAGTCATGGAAGTAAAATGGGCAAAATCCATGTCCAGAATCTGCTGCAAACCTTTAGCTGCTCTGCATGAATTCAGCTGCTTTTGAATCACAGTGGACTTTAATGTCAGAATCACCACATTTTAGCTAAAGTGACAGCAAGGGTAGAGTGAAAAGTCCTCATTACAAACTGAGTATTTAGTTTTATTTATATTGAATGAACAATCAAAAAGAAACAGTGTTAATCATTCATTATTGAGAGTCTAATTCCTGCAATTTCCTTAAATTGTAATTTATATGGTGAAACTTTAAACTGGATAAATCAATATGGTGAAACTTTAAACTGGATAAATCAATGTATTAGGATATTAGGAACACTGTGATATCCACAAGGATGTTTTAGATGCTCTGACCTAAAACTGAGGTGTTTATTCTCCTTCTTTTTTTTTTTTGACTAACTGAAATCTACCCGCCTCTCAGGTCCTCGAATAAACCACAAAGAAGCAAGCAGTCATGAGAGAGGGCGGTCTAAGGAACGGCGCCACCTGCTGTCTCCTGACGTGTCCCGCTGCAACTCTGAGGAGCGCAGCCGCGATCCATCATGTGAACGGAGACGGTCACCTTCTCCCAGCGAAGGACGCACACACACCTTACAGAAACAGGTAGGAGTGCAACATATTACAATATACAATTACACACTAAAGCACCAGTTTCAGACTCTGTGACCAAAAGTTGTTCTGGTTTGTATCGCACAGTGAAATGAGGGACTTTTTTGTACCTGTGAATCCAGTGAACCAGCAGGAGTCCTCTGCATTATTGTGCATCTGTTGTTTGCAGGTGAACACATCAGACAGCCCTGCCCATTCAGCCTCAGAGTCTGGTACTCCTCGTAATCGGCGCCAGCTGCCGCAGACACCGTCTCGCCCGCGACCGTACATCTCCTACTCCCCTCTGGTCTGCCAAGCCCACACCTCTCCCACACCAGCAGCCCCCTCTGAGGATCAGACCCAGCCTCAGGATGGCGCTGGTGGCTCCACGGGGACCGCGTGGAGGGCTGACAAGGAGGGTGGCCCCCTAACTGCAGCTCAGGGGTCATCCGGTGGTCAGGTTTCAGGACCAAGCAACCCATCTCCTCATCGCTACATCTCTGAGCCCTACCTACCGTTCCACGAGGACGTCAGCGGTGGAGTGGCAGGCGACGGGCAGGAGACCCTTACTTTTGAGACTGCCGTGGCAACCAGCCTGGGACGGGCCAATGCTATAAGCTCCGCTCCTCAGCTCAGACACTCCTGGCAGGTTCCCAACGGGCACTACCGGAAGAACTTGGGCCAAGCGGGTCCAGCTGGAGCCAGCGAGCTGCTAAGTGACACAGATGAGGACGACCGCTGCTAAAAACCAGAGACAAAGAGGATGCAAGAGAGGCTCCACATGGCACAAGGCTCTAGCTCCTCTGTGGCTCTGAGAGCTTGTATTCTCAGTACCAGTAGCATACCAGACAGGACTGAAGTCCACTGCTATTAATCCGGACACTTGGGTGTCTGTCTGCAATGTGTTCTTGTGTTTGTTTGTGTGTGTGTTTGTTTTTAGCTAGAGGGAGGCTTTGTGTGTGTGTGGACACAAGAGTGTGTTTGTGCGTGTGTGCTCTCAATCGAGAAAAGTTGCCAAATCAAGAGAACAGCAGAGACTGACTGTACTTTAGTAGATCACAGCAGCAAACCCAAGCATTGCCGAGCTTTCCCTCAAAAGTTAGTGTTTTGATTGTTTTTTGAACAAAAATACGGTGAGTCGTCGATCCAAGATGTTCAAACCTCTCTTTGAATCCAAGAAACTGATCTGAGTGCGTTTTGTGTCGGTGAACATAGCGGTAGCATGTAAAAATTGTAATACGATGAATGTATTTTAGCTTTTGTTTCTTATATTCAGGTCACTTGAGAGGGTTGCTGTTAGTCTTGATTGTGCCTAGTTTTAAGAGTAGCAATGAAAAAAGGGTTGATTCAGTCGGATTTTGCCAATTTAGATTTCAACATAGTTCCTGTTTACAACAAGAGTATTCACATGGTTCAGGGGCATTATACAGTCACTAATTAATAGATAGCTAATAAAGGGAATCATGTTCCAGACCTATGAAGTGAGCAAAACTTCTAGTAAAGGTTATTTTTCTGTCCTTATGTGAAAACAATGATGGTGTACCTTCAACTGGAGCAGCACAGTATAAGTTTATGTCGACTCTGTGGTGTGAACATGATTCTGAAGATCCACAGAATAAGAGATGTTTTGTCTCAGGATACTGGACCACTGAATTTGTAATATATCACCTTCTGAAAACATTTTCATCATTGGACCAAAAGTGAAGACGTGTGAAAATCAGAAGGACTAAAAGTGTCTCTTGCAGGTCAGTCAGCATGATATCAAGATGACGAGACCGTCATAAGGACTGAACCAGTGGGGATTTCACACAGAACCAGTGTTCTGCATCTACTCTATGAACTATAACGACTTTAGCCTGAGGTACAACCATCTGCAGGACAGACAGCCTGCGTGAAGGCAAATGGATGTTCATTCTCCACGTGTCTGTGCTGGATGACCACTGTCGATGTCGTGTCACAGAGGTGACTAAAGCCATTTTCTTCCGGTACACGGAGCCAGGAACGTGTCTTCTTCAGGATGTGTTGCCTTCTTTCATGCGATGACGAAAAGTTAATGTCCTTTTTACTTGTGATGCAACATGAATGCTTTTACAAAAGAGGAATAACAGGCACAGTATGGTTTGTCTATAAGTTAACTGCCACATTGTTTCCGTCACATTGGGGCCCATGTATCGATCAGTAAAATCAAGAATTATAGTATTGTCTGTGCTCTAGAGTTATTGTGATTTCCACATGCATGTTCATGGTGACAATGAGAGATGTGGGAGAGAGATGTGTTGTAGGACTGCCTGATTGTTCCAATTTTTTATGTATCCATGATATTAAATGTGATTTTAAACCACCTCACCAACAGAGTAATGATGAAACAGCAGGCAGAGAAATGTTCTTGTTTTTTTCAGTCCCAGCACTGTCGATACCTTTGAACATTCCAACTTTCGACCATTTGTTGTTCCCCTTAAATAAGATGTATATTTATATCACGTGCTGTTGTGTGAATGTAATATGTTCAGTTTGACATGTTTCTGAAATGTGAACACGGGACTTATCTGGACTGAGGATCCACAGGCCAGACAAGGTCACACTCCCCTGTTGGAGTCCCAATCAGGAAGTCCTGGACTGAAAAATATGTATTTTAGCAGAGAATCCACCTTTGAAGTGTGTCGACTATGAAGCTCGATTCATACAGTATACAGGTTAGGTTAAGGCTTCAGCCTGTAGTTCATAGGACCGTGCTTAACATGTACAATGCAGCCTAGGACTTAACCTTGATGTCCGTCTCTGTACAGAACAACCTAATCTGTGCCTGGGGAAGCTCGCCCAAAGAGTTCCCTATCAAGCCTGGATTTCATAGATAAGAGAAGCTTTCTGGTAAATATGTAGTATAAACTGTACAAAATAAATCCATGTTTAATTTATTGCACTGTTTATATATTTATTTTGAATCATGATGCCTGTCTACGACTTTAACAAAAGAAGTGTTTACATATCTGTTCAAAGGACCATTACAGAGAGAGCACTTGTCTTTGTACTGACTGATATTACTACCTAATGGGCTTTAGAAATTGGATACCAACAGATTTGTACTGTCTGCAAACATCCCTCCATTAGTACACATAAAAAGAAGACAAGATCAATAATAACAATGAGAAATAACTGCATTTGATGGAATTTTTCTGCAACAATTACATCTTGTCCTTGTTCCTTTTGAGTTTGAATGCACAAACACACCAAGGTGTCAAATAAATGTAGAATAAAGAAGTCAGGAAGCCATTAGTCGATGATAAATAACACAGGTTGATGAATTTTATGAAACCATGGTATTTTATGGTTTTCACTGAACCCACTGACTCCTCCAGGAACTTTGCATTTTGCGTTTTTTTCTGTGTATGCTCACATATTCTCAAAATAACCAGGTGCAAAGGTTTGAGTGTCCTGTGAGCGGAGCAGAGGTGAGGTAGGTGAGATATCTAGTTTGCTGTTGAGAGATCAGAACATGAGCCGAGTGACAGAGATGCCAGTTAGGCCCGGCCCTCTGGTCCATGTGTAAAGGCAGCTGAGATGTTCTTCCAGCACCACTTCTTTCTCTGCCGTCTACTGAGGACATGATGCCGAGCACATCTTTGCTCTCAGTGCTTTGCTTTCAAGCCTATTTGTTCACAGTGAAACATGCAGATGGTCTGTTTGGGGAAGTGAGCACACCTCAGCAGTGTTATCTTCACTCCAAAGCAAAGGTTCATGGGAGGGACAGAGGAAATGTGACACTTGCAGGTGTGAAAGGTAGGCAAACCTGGGATGAGGTACATTTCTGATAGCTGTGTGTGTGGGTGAGGGGGGAATTTTTCTGTGCTTGTTTTTGCGTGTGAATTCCACATTTCCACAGCAGTGACACACAGAGGAACATTTTGGGCAACTCTGACAAGAAACTGTGCCTCAAAAGACCAAGTTGTTGCCTGATATTGAGAGCATTACCTATCCACTTTAGTCAAATACATACATTTACAGTATTCTTTCAGTTTGAATCTCGTTAGAAATAATGTTAGTTAGTTAGTGTCATTAATAATCTATCTTTGTCTTGTGTTTGCAGAAGTGGATCTGTTACAGCTCTTGGAAATGCAGTCAGCCACTCATTACAATATTTCAACAACAGAAGATGACCGAGGATGTCCAGCATATCAGATCGGACAATACGCCACACTGTCCCTTCCAACAGCGACAGTATTCGGCCCTCTGTAAGTATTACTAATTAGGCTCGACACAGGAGCTAATGTAAAAACCTACTGTATTACTTCTCAGGTGACATTTTCAGTGAGTAAATAGGGTTTGGTTTCATTGAGTCAGCAGGAAAACAGGAAGTTGTGTCATCTCAGGCCCACTCCACTTCACACCGACCCAAACTATACTCCTCTGCTCGACTATACTTACATCCTACCAATCTTATCTCACCAGTCTTGGCAGTAATACAACTTTATTCTTTTCTAACAAAAAACCTATGTCAATGTAGTTATATTTATATTTATATTTATTTTACGTTGCTCATGATTTTTCATTTCCACAGAGCTGACAAGGTCATGCGTGACGGCAAACCTGTCTATCTAGGAGGGTTTTTCTTTCCATGATGTGTAGGTTGAAAGGATTTAGCTGAAGGCTTTGGTGTTAAGCTTGACCCTGACTGTTTACACACACGCGGTGCTAATGCCGTCTGAATCTGTCAGCTTTGTGATACAGTTTACATTCACCTGTGAAACGGCTCTCTGTGAGGAAAGTCTTCAGTCTCTCTCCGACACCCCATCTGTGGATTTTAAATCTATACTGTCCTGTATTCTCATCTCACTGTCCATGTCCAGTGAAAGAGCAAGGAAAAATGTGCACGTGAGCCCGCGTACATGAGTGTGTGCGGGAGAGTCTTCTGTATGTGTACATTTATTTGTGAATGTGCTAACGTTTACATGACAGTTTTCCAGATGAGCTGAGTGTGCTGATGCGTCTGCGTCTGGGTCAACGTTGGTCAGAGGAGATGCCGCTGTTGGTTATTTTAGGGCAGGAAGGGGAGGAGCTTTTTCAGCTGAAGGTGGGGCCGAGACTCTTCACTGTCGTCAGTGCCTGGGAACAACAATATGAGTGAGAAAACACACGTGCACATGAACACTCACACAACCACAGACGAAGACATAATGATCCACTAACAAACCCTGAATGTTTTGATTCTGTTCAGGGTCAAAATTCATAACCTTTGCAGAGCACACAAAACATAAGCGCTGAAACTGGTTTAGTTCCCAAAATTAAATTTTGCTTGACTTGATGTCATTTTGCTTTGAGTTATTTCTTTTAGAAAATACAAGAAGATATTAGTTTCAATGTTCGACCATCCACTGAATACCCAGCAAAGGTCACATAGACCAAGTTTGTATATTTGGATTATTTTAAAAGATGGAACAATGCAATGCATACTGATTTCAACTTACATAGCTCACTCCAACTCATTCCCTGAAACTACAGCTTTAGTTTTTATTGGAGTGATTATCAGCATAAATGATTCTGATGGCACAAGTTGTTTAAATTGGACATTCCCACATTTTCCAGTCTGGGTGTTGCTTTCAGCATTTCAACCTGTTCATACTCTGACACTATCATTTTCAAATTGGACACATAATAGCTTTTAAGATCAACTTGCCACCTCCACCTTTCAGTGGTTTAACTTCTCACTTTGCTGCAGTGATGTAGAAGTGTACTCCATGGTGTGTCAGCACATTGTGGCTGTGGACAGACTTTCAATCAGAGAACACAGTAAAACACTGCCCTGGTGTTACGCTGTAGATACTCTGCAAGGTTTCAGTAGCTGAAAAACGGAATCACTGGCCATGTTTGCTGTAAAATTCTCACAGGTTTGTCTCACAGGTTTCCTGCTGCTCCTCTGTGGGATGGACTGTGGCACAGCCTCTCCCTGTCCGTCTCTCTGTCCAGGCTAGAGTTGTATCTGGACTGTTGTCTACAGGAGAGCGTCCCCTGGCGCCTTGGCCTGGAACCGCAGATCAACACCTTAGGCCTGACGCTGCTGGGAGGAGCTTCGCGTCCTCACCACACACCCTTTACCGTAAGACACCACCGTCCTCGGGCAGCAGCCCCTCACTCTTCTGATCTCAATGTCACATTCCTCACCTGGGCCACAGTCCTCCCCTCCCGACAAAAAAAAGATGGAGGAGGGAGGGCTCAATGTGAAGTTCATTGCCAAATTAAGCATAACACAATCATCAGTTGGTCAATTTGTTTCAATTTCAGGGCAAGAATGGGTTTAATCAATTAAAATAATAAAAATCTCAGGATCAATATAAACGATTTAATTATGTTCTCTGTGCATTTATGGAAAAAGGGGAAACACAGCAAACATTTTAAATGGTTCTTACTTGTCTTACAGTAAATACAAATATAAATCTATAATGTTACGTGTGGACTGCCGAAGTTGGAGTGGGAATAAAACTAGAATGAAAGGAGGCTCATGAGGGGTAGGAAGTGACAACTGTGTTTTCTATTAAGTCTCACAATCACCATCGATCTGCCCCAACCACAAAGGACTTACACCTACTGTACACAACAGCACACGCTGTTCTAACTTGCTGAGTATTAAGTGGTGGACACTGACCTGTCTGGCACTGTGTTGCCACAGGAAGCAGGAGAGAGAGTATGTGTGTGTGGATGTGTGTTTGTATGAGAGGTTAGGGTCTCCGGCTTGGTCCGTTGGGTTCATCATTTCTCTGTGCTGTAAACGTGTGGTCAGCCAGGCCAGCGCTGGGCTCCGTCCCTCGGGGAGGGTGTGTGTTTTTTTAAGTTCAGCCCCTGAACCTAAGTGTGTAAAGCAGCTGCTGTCAGAGGAGTCCAGAAGTTACCTTAATCAGAAGCCATGCAGAGTGCTGTGGTGGTGCTACTGCTACTGAGCTGCGTAAGTCTTATTGTCTGTATCATTAACCTCTGTTAAAATGTCGGGGTAAAATTTAGAAATCTATAAAGATTAACCGCCTGTTTAGATTTTTTTTTCATAAATTGTGAAAGCAAAGGGCTTTGAAAAACTTGCTTCATTTCTAAAAATGTTATTTTTTTCAGATAATTTGATTACATCAAAGTGTATTGGAATTGTTATCTTTTAGTTTGAGTTTTATCGTGCCATCTGGAAATATGCTGTAAAAAGATACAGTGCATCATATTATAAGCTTTGAAAACATACATGACCATTTTATCTACAATTAGCTTTTCTGTTGTATTTAATGAGGTTTACGTGTTTTTCTGTGAATGTTGGCATTGCTATTGACCGCGCACCAGTTTCTTTTTGAGTTTCATGGTGTTTCACCATTAGCTCACATATTTCTGAGTCAGGATTGGGGGCTTCTTACGTGTGCATGTGAGAGGATGAAAGGCAGGAGAAGATTTTCACATCAACCAGTAAATCTCATAAAATGCTGTGCAGAAAATGTCACATTCTTTGTCACTGTGGGAAATTGTAGAAAGATAAATTGAACCTCAAAAACTCAAAAGCATGTAGTTACAAATCAGTGGATAATCTTACCGAACACACTCAGTGCTACATGTTGACTGCTGACAGCTTATTGTTATGACTGACTTAAACAGTCCACTTAAATTATCTTTTTTTTTGCAAATATAGATACTACCAAAATTAAATAGTTAATAGTTAATTAGTCAGTCACTATTCCTCTCACACATCAACAATGAGTCAATTAAAAAAAAGGGATATACAATCATGCCAGAATTGCCTACGTTTCTTCTCTGCACTGCTCATTTCTTTCTCCACTTACTCTGAATGAAAAGGGCTAAAACAAAATCACAGGAGTATGTGATCCATAGCACAGTCAGACCACTGGGATTGGAGGCCAGGGAAAATGTATGGAGGATTCCAACTGTGATTATATTATTGTTTCTCTCCAAAAAGTCCCTTAGTCATTCTTCAAGTTCTAATTTATGGTACTTTAAATCTTAATGTCTACATTTTGTATGTGCTACACCACAGTTGTATAGTTAAAAAAGTGCAGTTTAACAGTGTTGAAATTATATGCAACCTTTAAAGCCATATGTTTGTGGTTTGAATGTTTCTGACAAAAAAGAAGTAGCAGACAGCAATATGTGCTGACTGCTATTGAAAAGAAATTGAGAATGTATTTCCTTGAAGCTATAAGCCTGACTCAGGATTTTTTGATTTTACATTTTTAGATCATTTTGGCTGTGTTAATGCATTTGGCGTATATTTTGGTGGGGTGTGAGGATTCTTTTGTTTTTTCAACCTCAGCTCCTAAAATAGGTCTATAATAAATTGTGTAGCCAAAAAACCGACACTCTGTACTTTTTGGACAACAACGTACCCACTGAAACACATTGAAACCATAATATTTGATTCTGAAAATAATACAGATTTGGTAGTTATGTAGGTAACTCAATGAAAGTGGAAAATAATATGAATATGTGGTATTTCTATAGCAGTTTTAGGACGGGGACATTTTTATCCTCTAGGGTAAAAGTGGGAGTTTTTTAAAACAACACTGCACAAAACAATGAATATGCATAAAAATGTATGTTGTTGCTAATCATTGGCATCTCCCTGACTGTGAAAAGAAAACCTATCATTTAGTATACAGAAAATAGTGTTTTTTGTTGTTGTTTTTTTTAAACAGTGGCAGTATATATTAACACACAAAATGAAAATGAATGAATAATAATTATCAGGATTGAAGTTGGTTTTAAGATTTAAAAAATGGAAAATAATAGCAATATATAACTTTTTTGCAGTTTAATTATGTAAGCATTATTGTCATTAAAAGAGCTTTTTAAACTGAAGCACAAGGGTTAAAATGGTCACCTACTGTCTCTTGTGTGTCTGTGGTGTGTTCAGGGCACCATCCAGCAGATGATCTTTGTTTTAGGAGATCCAACAGCTGCAGGGCAACACTGTCGAGATCACAGCAGCACCTGCTCAGCTCTGACAGACACACAGGTACGAACAACACACAACTGTCAGCTACCAAACATTTCACTCACAAGGTTTACGTCCTGATAACATCTGCTTTGTTGCTCCATTTTCCTGATATTACAGACTTTACAGACAGGCACAGTGCTGCATCAAGTATAACAAACAACAAATAAAGACTATCTCATTAGAAATAGATTGGTTGTTATTTATGTTGTGCTTATCCAAACATATTCTGTTTTTGTTACTTTTAATGTGCAGTATTTTATCACTAAACCTGACCCATTATAGATAAAGGCCTGGCACTCCAACAGAGGGGATTCCATTTATGAAACCTGGAACGAGTTTCAACGAGATATTTTAGAGTGGCATGTAGTGTTAGGTTATATATATGTATACGTATATATATAAAATGTTCTAACTGTTGAAACATTTTCTGTCATGTTTTTCGTAGGAAAAAGTCTTAATTTATCCAGAATGCAGGGCAAATTAGTCCTACAAGAACTAGACAGTATTGTGCAACCGATGAATTTAGATGTCTATCTGAAGTCTGACTTTGAGTTTGATCTAAGCCACAGTCAAAGTCTATCCTTGTGAAACGGGCGCCTGAACAGGTTAGGTGGAGCTTTGCTGGGAATTATCTGAGCTTGCTAAACTATAAGACACAAAAAGGCAGTTCAGGGAGAAAGCAATGAATCTTAGTTTGTACATGCCCACACAGTCTCATTAGGAAGGTCTTATGAGGAAGAATAGGTGAAAAAAGTGCTTTTTATTCATTGGTAGTTAGTGTGAATGTCCTTCAAAGTATTCCTCAGTCCTGTCGTAGGCCACTATGATAGTGTTTGTCTCAGAGAGGTTTAACATCATAAAAATGTGATTTGTTTTGGACACTAACTGCATGTTATACTTGTGTGTGGGAGTGTTTCAAATTCTGAACAGACTCTTTTAACGCCGCCAAAGAGAGCACAATACTGAACTGTAACTTCCGCTTTAAGAGGCATGGTCTTCATTCTTGTGTGCTGTTTGTTTGATTGCATCCCTTAGGGATTAATTATTGTTATTACTTAACTGCTGAAATATCACTAAATTGCTTTCAAGCTATTTAATAATAGGTCTGGGGATACCTGAGGAGGCCATTACAAAACAGACCAGAATTGACTGACTATTCCTGCTCTTATATCTTTGTTATTTTAAAAGGAGCTCAGCACACAGCGGGCATGTTGGGTAATATTTTCCCTTATGTAAACCTTTCCCATTAGGTTGTTGCTATAGATGAGGTGACCATTCAGCCTGAGATCAGAGTATCACCCAGAGCCCCCCAAGACACGACTCTACAGGCTGGTCCCACTGAGGTGACACCAAAAGTGGATCCAGTGAGCAGCACTTCCCCTCTGAAGTCACATCCTGACCCAGAGGTTGTGCACACCACAGCTGTAGAGAAAACCCCGGCTGACACAGACACTCAGACTGTCAACTCAACCAACGGAGAAAAGGATAAAACAACAGCTGTGAGTGAGGAGGTATATCAAGGTGGAGATACTGAAACGCAGCCTCCCTCTCTGACTGGAAATGAGCAGTTTTCTAATGCTCACCCTGACATATTAGGGCCAATGGAGGAACCATGGAGCACAGAAGGAAGTATCATAACCAGGACTCCTTCAGTCCACGATCTTCAAACTGCTCAGTACCCGAGACTAGTTCATCAACTGATCATTGAAGCAAAGAAAGATTCCATAACAAGTAACAAGGAAAGTGTTGAAACAGCCATTTCGAGCCTTAACGTTCAACCCGAGAACCCGACAGAAACAGGAGTCTCATCAGAAGATGCAGAAACTGCAAGTCCAGAGATTGCTTTCTCTAATGGGCCACAGTTTGCTACTAGATCTACTCTTATCTCAGGCCCCATCACAGAATCATGGTTAGTCAATTCCAGCGTGTTCCCTTCATCTGAAGAAGGAGTAAGGGAGGGGAGACAGGAGGCATCGCCGCTAGTCATTATACCTTCAGTTTCAGTAGATCCACCAGCTAAATTCTTGAATCAAACAGAAGAAAATGTAACTGAGGACTTTGCTGCACCTCAGAAAGATCCAGCCTCAAACCTGACTGTTTTAACTTCCACACTCCAAAGCGGAGAAGCACTAAGTACCTGGAACACGGAGGGTGAGATGGGTAATGTTTCAGCCAGTGAGATGAAAGAAATCGAGGAAATGGATGACAGGTTGCAAACCGTTTCACCCAGAACAGAAACACCACCACGAGAACTTCCAGATGGAGAGCAGGGGAGTGGGACAGAGACAGACGAAATAGATTTAGAGGAGGAGGAAGTGCAAAGACATGCAGAGATGGAAGAAGAAAGTTATGATAATGACACTGCCATTTCTGAGGATTATAATCAGTCTACAACTGATCGGATCTCCCAGTTCGGTGCTGAAGGCTCCTTCATCAAATTAGAGACTGAATCTCCAACGCAGACTGTTAAAGCAACAAATCAGCCGCCTACACACACAGTCAGACGTCAGGGGGCCGGATTAAGACCTGGGATCAGAAGTCAAAGGGTAGGACATTGTTTACATTTAGCAGTACCTCTGTCAATGTTTATAATCAATAATCAAAGCTGTATTTCACATTATAAGTTATTTTTGTCGTTATAGGTCTTAGTATACTTTAAACATCAGATGTATTCACAGTGACACTGAGTACAGTGTTAATAAGGTTATAAATGCATAAACAAACCACATAGAGCATTTTAATCGCATTTGTGTGATATTCTCATCTCATTTTCTGTCAAGACCTTGGATGAAATTGAGTTTGCGAGGAGCTGATTCGATGTCTGAGATGGCAACATATATCTGTGTCAATTCTAGCACCTATAAAGACATGCAAGTGTGTGTGTGTGTGTGTGTGTGTGTGTGGTAGAGGGGAGGAAACTGTGGTACTGTGACCCTTCTGGAATGTCAGACTAAAGACTGCAAGACTGTATACAGTGTTGTTATACCAGAAGTTCACAAACATTATCAGAAAAAAGAACATTTGATCAATCAGAATTCAGACATGATAACCTTCGATGTCTTCTGCTCTGGTTTAACTGTTCTCTGTCTGGAGAATGAGCACAGATAAAGTTTAACTTTTCTATTGTCAATGAGTCCTATTGTTACAGTACATTATTTTTGGTAGTGATGATTATCCAGATCTAACTGTTCTTCCTTGCTCTTTCATCAGGGGTTGCAGGGTCCACCTGGGCTATCAGGACCACAAGGGCCTAAAGGAGACAAAGTATGATTTAAATTAAACTTTGAATAAAAAAACTTTCATTTGAGTTGAATTGCTCATAGCGCTAAACAGATGTGTGTCAAACATACTGCACAACTCTGCACCCTTGAGTGCAGCTTGAAACTGTAAAGTTAATAGTACCCCAAGGGTATTTCTGCATTTGCTTTGGGGTAGTATGAGGGAGTACTTCAAAGAATTTGAAAAAATAATTATTACAAATATATCCTTATATAGAGTCAGCTACAAGACCTGAACACAATTTTAGAGTGTGTAAAGCAAGCAGAGCAGTTGAAACAGTTAGCAAAATGGATGGAGGTAATGGATAGCTAAATGGTTAAAATAGTCATCTTAAAGTAATCAATAAACAGTTGACATATCTAAAAAGTAATGACACATAAACTAAATGGGGGATAAACAGTTGAAATGTTCGCTAAAAACAACTATAAGAATGTGAAGAAAGCCGTGGCAGGTGAAGAGAGCTAGTGTCTATGTAGCAAGCTAACTTAAATACCAGAATTATTTATCGAGAGTTGGTCAACCAAACCAGAGATAATGAAATGAATATCAAACTTACATTTGTCAGGTGTTTTAAAAGAAATACGACTCAACTACGATGCTCATGTTGCTCTGTATCAGCTAGCTACATGTGCATTTAGCAGATCAGCCATAATATTTTACTAGCTAGCTTAGCTGAGGCTAACAGGGTAACGTTAGCTATTTCAATATATATATTTTTTCACTTATTCATTTATTTCATAGTCAATTAAAACATGAATTTAATTGTATATTCTTTGAATATTATAGCATTTTATTTTATATAATTATTATCTCGTCTTCTGCAGAAGAGAAGTACATCCATTCTAATTCTTCCCTTCTATTATCTTCTTTTTCATTCATTGTCAACTTTAACATAATTCTCACAAAAGCAATTAATGTTAATAGTCTATACATTTAATACACATAAGATTGTATCCCTATTTCCCCCAACTATATAATACTAAATATAACTTTAAACTGTGTGAGCCTTTATAAAACTGTTGAATGGTCCTCTTTACTGAAACCGAATAAAACCACGGGTCCTGTTTTCATATAAATGACTTCTGAGAGTTCATCACTTAATTTATGTTTGATGGAAATTGACTTACTCACTTTGTCAGATAATCAATAACAACTCCACCCCTGATTAAACCTCAGATACAGCAACTTTCGGTGCCATGGGAAATCATTTCTGTAAGACAGAGCAAATTGGTTTAGACCACAACTGCAGTTTAAGCTTCTGAGAGAACCACAATCAGATTTAAGTTTTATTTCCAGATTCCACAGATATATATATATATATATACAATACTTAAAATATGAACCTTGGGTATACTGAAATTAAATGACACGGCAACTGGCACCAGATCTCAATAGAAAGTTGATCTCAGGGCTGTTTTTGTCAGCTTTTTATGGATTTCTTCTGCACCCTAGTGGTCAGAAATGGAGCATTGAATTATCAATTGTGAATTAAAAAGACAGACTTTTATCTCCGTCCACGTTGATCAAAATGTAGACAATGTAATCTAGAATCATCCTGTGTTTTCCGCATCAAAGAGACATTGCTTTCTGTCCTCTCAGGGTTATCAAGGCGTTATGGGCAGGACCGGGCAGACAGGATATAGAGGCCCCATTGGTCCTCCCGGGATACCTGCCATTGTTGTATATAAAACCAATGAGGAAGAGTGGGAGGCTTTCAAGGTACATCCTTGTTTGTATTTGGATCTAGTGAAATAATATATAAATATATATATATATATATATATATATATATATATATATATATATATATATATATATATATATATATTATGCCAATATACTAGTTATTACAAATTACTGAAAACACATACAGGACCCTGCCTGTTTATTGTTTTTACATAAATATTGAGGGTGTTTGGTTGTTTATTGAGCAGTTCCCAAAATAGCAGTTTTGTAGTATGATTTTTATATGCTAGAATAATACTACACATTGTTACGCATGTATTCATATATATTTTAATATTATTAATGTTTTGCATATTGGACTATTGTCGCCTCTACAAATTTTATTGTAAAGCATTTAATATACCACAAACCAGATAAAGGTTTAAACATTTATTAGGGAAATTTGCCAGTTTAGTTCATATTTTCTTGCTGATAATAACATTTGTCATGTTTGGGTTATTGTTTTGAAATATATTATATATTCAATGCAAATTGATTTGAGGATCATTTGTAGAAAAAAAGGTTTACAATATAAAAAAGAGTCTTGTCTTTGTCATATCATTGCAGAAAAAGAAGATCTATAAAAAGCTGATTTCTTCATGGCCGGTGGGTGTTTGTTAAAAAAGAAAATTCAATGCACGTAAAATCTGTATTTTTCTAATACAAGATTTATATACAAGTATTATTTCTTTATTTACAGTGTAAATACAATCTAGTGTAAAAAGAAATATCTATGTACCATGAGGATATGTTGTGACTGGGTTTGTTTTTATCTTCAGAAACATAAGGGGCCTCCAGGACCTCTTGGACCTCTTGGAGATGATGGACCAATTGTAAGTAGACAAAAGTGTTATTACTTGGAAAAGCAACAGCTATCTGGGTTTAATCTTTACGATGACAATCACAAACAATCAAGGGATTGTTAAAGGACTCCTGTGGCTAATTTTGTTTTCCAGGGCCCACCTGGAATTAATGGGAAACAAGGACGAAAAGGAGTTCAAGGGAAAATAGTGGGTATCTCTACTTCATTTGCATCAAATTAGAGTCAACAGCGAGGCTTTGCGTGCTATTTTATGGCTCACTTCATCACGCACCACTTTAATGAGGAGCATTTTATTTAAACCTGTTCAAGTGTCAGACATTTAGAACGACAATGCTAAGTTTCACGCACCGTACATTACTACAGTCTCTGCAGTCCTTGTGACACAAACTCCGCGATAAAAACTCATAACTACAGAATGGCTTTGATTTATAATGCATTGACTTGACTTAATAAATGCATACAATTCAATTAACTACTTCATCTCTGATTTGTAATACAAATAAGAAAAGTTATTATCAGATTATCTGTTTTTTTGCAAAAAAAACTTCTCATGAGACCAGGCAAACTGCATTACATGTTGTGCTGTGTACTTCAGGGCAATCCCGGACCACAAGGTATGCCGGGCCCCCAGGGCCGACCTGGGCAAGATGGCTCCCCAGGAAAGGACGCTGATCCGGGCCCTCCAGGCTTACCTGGAGAACAGGTAAATCTGCGAAGAGATATATGTATATGTTATACGTAATTTCCAGCCATACATGTCAATGCATTCCTGTTCTCCGTGCTTGCCCCCATAGGGTCCCCAAGGCTACAGAGGAGAGAAGGGCACCAAAGGGGAGCTGGGTGAGTGGGTAAGAGTGGCCTGGACTTCTAATGTTATGGGGACTGAAATTATGGAGGCCGAAATATACATGTGTATCTATCTGTCAAAAATTATTATTGTTGCATTTAGCCTCACACTAATTTAGTGGCTCAAATTCACTTGTCAAATTGTAAGCACTAGGTATTACAAAAGTGTTGGGTATTCTTTTGTGAAGTTGTCACTGTAGCTTCAGACTGGAGCATTTTGTTTATAGTTATTTGTTAAACCCCTATTTCTTCGTCTTTAGGGTTATCATGGGGAGGCTGGACCGCAAGGACACAGAGGACAAAAAGGGGACAAGGTTAGATTCCACCACACACACACACACACACACACACACACACACACACACTTTTTCAAGAGTAGAGTGCTGGTGTATGTAATTCTGATTTTCCTGTCTGTTGTTTCCAGGGAAATAAAGGAGTCAGAGGCATCGTTGGTGTCCCTGGCTACATAGTAAGTTCGGATTACTTTACTATTTAATGACAGCCCCTTTCGTTGCCCTGTCATTATATAGTCATTACGAAGTGCAATTTCAAAAATAAAAAATATTTTTTTACTGTGCGTAAAACATTTACTTTTTGTTGTGAATTTCTAATTGCGACATCTGAACTGTCCTTTGTTTACAGGGACTGCCTGGAGCTAGGGGTCCTCCTGGTTTTCCAGGATTAGCAGGATCTCGGGTCAGTGTCATGAAGCTCACTAGCTGACAATTACCTATATCTATATAAATAACAATAATTATATAAATATACTCCCTCTTGATCATCAGACTCAAAGCCCTGTTTCCTTATAACGTCATACCACTAATATTCTTGTTTATACATTGATGATTATTTTCAGGGAGAGATTGGATCTCAAGGCTTTGGTGGATCACCAGGCCCACCTGTAAGTTTTCATAAAATTGATAAAATAATGATGTTGGATTAAATAATGAGATAAGAAGTGCATTTATTATCTGTCCTCTGCTCAGGGAAAAATGGGCCCTAGAGGATTAAAAGGTGTCCTAGGAGTTAAAGGACCTCCGGTAAGAAAACAACTAGTTGAACAAGTTATCACCCAAATTGACTAATAAACAGACATTAAAACAACACTTACTGCCATCAGGGTCATCAAGGTGAACTGGGCGCCAGAGGAGCAGCTGGACCACAGGTGACAAGAAACTTACAGATGTGCTCTTTCTCACAGAGATGAAATAATTAGAAGCTACTTAACTCATAAAATGTCTAACCTGTAAATATGTGTGTGTGTGTGTGTGTGTGTGTGTGTGTGTGTGTGTGTGTGTGTGTGTGTGTGTGTGTGTGTGTGTGTGTGTGTGTGTGTGTATTGCTTCAGGGAGAGCGTGGTGCTGACGGAGCAGTTTGGTTTCCCGGTGTCAGTGGTCCCCAGGTATAACAAAACCCTTTGAAGTGTTTTATTTCATCGTAGAATCACAGTCAAAACCAGAAATAGGCAATCAGTGAGTTTATTGTAAGTTGTTTTGCAACCGGATTAACTAGTTTGGTCATGTGTACCACAAACATGAGACAAAATGTTAAAGTTGTACATGAAAAAAAGAAGTTCCTTACAAAGCGATGACTATTACTCCTATTTTACTTTGTGACTAATGTGCTTTACTTTCATGCAACATGAAGACAAAATATTATGAATAAAGAAAACAACTTTATTTTTTTTTTTCTCAAAGGGAAAACCAGGACCAGATGGACCTGCAGGTCCTAAAGGAGACGCTGTGAGTACACTTTAAGGAAAAACAACTGGAAACAATTCAGCAGTAGGTTGCCGGCATCATTTAGGGCTCACTCTGTTATCTGCGGTCTGTGTGTGTCATCAGGGTGATGCAGGAGATGAAGGGGACATAGGGGAACCTGGACCACCCGGACTTAATGTGAGACACAAGGCCAAACCTTCCATTTATTCCTAGAGAAGATATGAACTCAGATGTGCTGTCGTGATGTCATGATGAAGCTTGAGTATATGGTTTTTCTTTCTAATTTCAGGGAGCCAATGGGAATCCAGGAAAGCCTGGACCCTCAGGTGATCCTGTAAGATTACTTAAAGCAATTTTACCTCAATTATAATGTATGGCAATATTTAATAACAGTAATCATATTAAGTTATACTCTAACAGCCATTTTGGTTCCTAAGCGCTGAGCTAAATGTGCAGGTGTTCTCTGTCTGTGTGTGTGCACTTTTCTCCACCAGGGGGCGAAAGCCAAACAAGGTGAGAAGGGTGATCCAGGGTTCATGGGAGACCTGGTAAGATGGATAGTTCCTGTTGATTGTGGATCATTTTATTGACTGATAAGTAGCTCAGTTCAATGTCTTGTTGTGTTTGTGTACAGGGACCTCCAGGACCTCCAGGTAAACAAGGACTGAAGGGGCGTCGAGGCCCTTCAGGACTTGAGGGACTTGGAGGACCGACTGGGCCACCAGGACTTCCTGGATCCAGTGTGAGTGAAATAAACGTGATGAGTGAGGACATGTTCACTAGCGATGCTATAGCGACTGTAATAATCCAGGAATGTTTTATACGCGCCTTCATGGTTGTAGGGCTTTGATGGCGTCATGGGGGAGCAAGGAAAGCAGGGCAAAGATGGACTGAAGGTGGGTTTTAAGAAAGTAGACATAATCGTGTTTTTTCAGTTGAAAAATAATTGTGAAATTGTGCAGTGGATACATGCATATACAATTATTTATTTATTTTTGTAGGGAGATCGAGGGCCAATTGGCATTCAAAGAGTTCCTGGACCCCGAGGCGACAAAGTAGGACAAAAATTCATACTGCATATACTAATTAATGTGGAATAAGTGGAAAGATTAATTAATTAAGATTAAAGACCAATATTTTTCATTTGTTTTATATTTTCAATATTTATTTAATATTTGTATTTAATATTTTTGTTAAATATGTAGAATACTAGCTTCACATTCATTGGTCATTGATATGTCAGAAAGCTACAGCTGTCTGAGCTGATTCTCTGTGTCACTTTTATTATTTCAATTTGGAAATATTTTAGTGATACAGCATAGAGAGGGAACTCCTGGAGCGGATAATTTATCCTGATCAATATATCCTCGTCAATTTTGGTAATTTCTCCTGTCAAAGGGTCGAGAAGGTCGAGGAGGATTTTCTGGAGTGCCAGGTCCAATTGTGAGTATGAGTTTATTCTAGATGTTGGTCATTGTGCTACATCCACACTACTGATGTGTTTTCTGCTTCCAGGGAGAGATGGGAAAATCTGGAGAGAGAGGACGTGAAGGAGAACCTGGTATTAAGGTTCCTATGTGGCTACACTTTTTATTCTGTCCTTATGGGACTACAGTGTCCAGTCCAAACATATATCCACTTACTATTCACTTCTGTTTCTTAATAGTTTTTCATAATACTTGTGATTAGATGGCTTTAATTAACAGTTTTAACATAGTTACATAACATAACATAGTTTTGAAGCTGTTTATTACATCTTTACAATTATATCTGTAGATTGTAGACTGTAAAAAAGTATTTCACGATCAAATCATTCATGATGATCTGACAAACTAACTTCAATTGTTAATTTCCAATTTAAACACCTATTTATAAGTCTATCATTTTAGTCTATCCAAAATGAATGTTCATGCAATTTAGGATTGTATTCCTCAAATTGTTGCTAATATATATGTTAATGAGGCGTTTTGTGTTTTATGTATGTAAACCTTTTGCGTAGGGATTGCTTGGAGTCTTTGGAGTTACTGGACCAAAAGGCCTGAAGGTGATCAGAATTATAGAAATAATGTAAAATACTGTTGAGTCTCATTTAAAATATTAATACTGGGAAGATATTATTTGTGTTATTTTAAGTATTGGTCAATGAATGATTTCTGAATTTTGGAATTTAATTAGTCATATATTTCCTCCAAAAAAACTACACAAATATCTCACATTATCTGTGTCTCTTTTTAGGGATTTCAAGGTCATTTAGGTAACGGGGGACAGGATGGACCTCCTGGAGCTCTGGTAAGAACAACCAACAATATGTTACCATTCATATTTTTGACTTTGTTCAATCACATATCACCTTCATAACCTCTATTACCATGTAAATGTAGCATTGGCCTCCAGACGAGAAAGGCCTCGCTACTTAATGTTGTGTATGCTGAACAAATTTTTCTAAAGCAACAAAGTGAGAATGTAAATGTTTTTGCCAAGGCATTGGTAATCAGGGAGATATACAGCACAAACTGAAAAAAGGCTGTTGATTATATATACCAAAATTAGGAAGCCCAAACAGCCAGCTGCAATATATATCCTATACGTTTAAATGTGGTGTTATTGACAACTAAAAAAAGGACCATGTAAAAAAAAACTATGGATAAGCATCTCATACAACCCCACTTATTAACATCAGGAGTAACACAGAATAGGTTCAGATATGTGATAACCTAATATCATATTTCTGTCAGGGACACATTGGTCCAAATGAAAGGAATGGGGACACTGGACCTACAGGACCAAAAGTGAGTTTACCGCTCTATAATAAACACTGAACACGTTTTTTTTTTTTTTTTACTCGTTTTATTGTGTCACAAATGGATAACTGATAGTCTCCTAAATATTTTCCACAGGGATTGCCTGGGAAGACGGGAGCTCTTGGCTTACAAGGACCCGTAGGGAAGAGTGTGAGTTTTAATCACCTTTGTTTCCGCAAGTGAAATGTGATTTAATTTCACTCCAGGATTATTTAATGAAACAAAAGTAGACCTCATTTCTGTTGAATGTAAATGGGATGAGTTGCAGCACGGCAAGAAGCAAACAGTTATTTATGCATTCACGTGTAGTTACATATCTATATCATATTACTTTAGGTTAGGCATTTCAGATGATATGAGTATATGGTGCTCATAGAATATATTGATTCATATAGCTGTACATTTGTGTCAATGAACAGGGAGAAGCAGGCAGCAGAGAGATGAAGGGGACACCAGGAAAGCCAGGAGAGAGAGTGAGTTATAACATCACCATCTGGCTTTTTAGTATGATACTGTGAAATCATTTGGAATAACTGGGCTCCAAATGTCTGGAAGTGCCACAATATGATATTTTTAATGCAGCCATGATGATGTTGAGATTAATGGACTGTTGGTTTTCTTCAGGGGGTTAAAGGTAAAGAAGGATCGGGAGGGTTTCCAGGAAATGAAGGCCTAAAGGTATTTGTTAGTTATGATCTTCATGTTTGTCAAGACATGCATTTTAATCAAAATACTTTTCTGTCAGTAAAATAAGATGCATCATTCTGTCACATTGGACAAATGTGTTCACTTGGTAACTCACTCGTGGTATACATTTTGCAATTTAAAGTGACGTTCACCCCGTTATATTTGTTGTGAAGGGCAAGAGAGGTGAGGAGGGACCAAAGGGGAAACATGGCCGCCCAGTAAGTGATTTATTTCCTGTTATTAGTTTCACTGCTGCAGTTTATACACTGTGAGTGCTACTGTATCTAATCAAACATAAGTGTTTATGTCTAAACAGCTTTTTTTCTGTGCTCAGGGTGAGATGGGCATGTCTGGACCAAGGGGATACAGAGGATCTCCTGTAAGATTATTTCATTCATTCCAAACACATCCATTCATCCATTCATCCATTCATTCATCCATTCATCTATTCATCCATCCAGTCCTTTACTTCCTCATTCATGAAGTCAATTTCTGTTTATTGTTGAAATATTGTCCCACAGTGACTTACAAGTCACCATACATTGTGTCTGCTGATTGTGTGAGAGTCTCCTACTCACCGGTCTCAGATTTGTGATTTGATACAATCTGAAGTCTCTTAATGGAAATTCAAGATGTGCTTCTCTTTGTGTCATTTTTGTTTATTTCAGCATAATTCAGCATTAAAAAAGTGTTTGGTTTAAAATCCCCCTTTTAGAGAGAAAGAAGTCGAGCTGCACCAACAGCATTTTCAATGTGCACTCAGTCATGGTGCCTTAGTATCTTCAGCTTCATGTCAAGTCTAAGTCTTGATCATATGATTACACCATACATACTGTAACATTTACTGTATGTTTTTAATTGATCATTGATTGACCACGTTGCCCTTCTTCTAATAGCTTTTTGACTACAGCTACACTTCTGTAAACTTCTGTGCAAATAACACTCTTACTAGTAATTTGAACTCTACAATCAACAATAAGCTTACTTTACAAGATTGTGTTAAGGTTTTTTTTTTATTTAGTTAATTGTTGTTTTCCCAGAAAGCTTGTTTTTTGTTGAGAACCATAGCTAATGTGGGTCTGTAAAGCAATTGAGACATTGTGAATGATATACCTGATACAGCTGAATAAACATGATAGTAAAAACTTGATGCACAAAAGGTTAATATCTTGTTTTCTTTCTTCCAGGGTGTTCACGGTAACATTGGACCATGGGGTGAGGTTGGGCCCCGTGGCCTTTCAGGTGACCAGGGGCCACTGGGTCCTGTTGGCCCGCTTGGAGTTACAGGTTACCCAGTAAGTTTATTTTGGTGCTTTTGTTGCATAAACGTCATGTTGTGCATGAGCTCACTGGAGAGAAATGACGTGCTGCAGCACTGGTCCAGGCTTGCAATTCTTAGTCAAACTTTTGTAAGCCATGAAAAAGTCAAACATTGTTTCCACAAATCACTTTTGAGTTTGACATATCTATTGGCTGGCAGGCCTCTTGTGACAGCTGCTGACAGTAGCATAAATCTGATGAGTGAACAGGAAGTGTTTTCTTTCATTTGGATTTTCTTGGAAACATAATTAAGCTGCATCATGAGATTTAAGATTAACTTTCATGGTCTGTACATCCTCTTTGAAAGAGGAAAGGCTAATCATAATCAATCAGACGTCAGAAGAATCTTCGGAGGATTTTTTTATTACCATGGTTATATAGGCAAATAAATTTTCCTTCTCATCATTGTTTTTTAATGCCTGTCTTAAAAGATACATTAGATATGGCAAATTTTGTTTATATTTTTTATTTTGATAGATTTGTCTTTGAAGACAAACTGTACCTCAGAGGTAGACGTGTTCCTTGGTGAACAGAGTTATTGCTCTTGTTGTCTGTAATAATAAACTATTGTGGAATACATCATGATAAAAAAGAATCTGCTGCACAAATACCTTAAAAACGGTGAAAAATAATCATATTTTGACTACATTCACACACAGAAGTTTGTATTATTCCATGTGCATCATAAATTATTAATTATATAAATGTATAGTTATACAGTATTTTGCATGTATTTTGATAAGAGGCTTCACAAATGAAATAAACACACAGCCTTTACATGTAACTATTTGTAAATATAACACAGATACATTTTAAGGTACACCTAACTTAGTGTTCTAAGCACCAAGCTCACCAAGATGAGTTTGAGAGTAGGTTATAGAGCAGGAATATTAAGTCTTTTTTGTGCAATTGTTGCTTTACCTTCTCAATATTTAGGGTAAAGATGGACCTCATGGACCATCTGGATCAGCTGGTGTCAAGGGAGATAAGGTAAAGCTTTTATTTTACTGAGCTACTCGGAACATGCTTCAGAAATACTGTCAACAAGAGTAGCGTCTGTGCAACCATTTAAAAAACGATCAGTTCAATGATTCATCACGCAGTTGTTTCTGTCGCCTTTTCAGGGATCCATAGGAGCTTTGGGGCAGGAGGGAGTTGCTGGTCTCGATGGTGAGGAGGTAGATTGATTAGACTGTGCTTGTCACAGATTTGATTTATATCTTTTCTTATTTAACTGAATGCAAAGACACTAAAATGTCTGATTTTCTAAAAAAAAAAAAAAACACAGGACTAGAGGCTTATGCAGTCTGCAGGTTTGGCTGAGCCTTATGTTATGCTTGATCCTGTGTACGAGTAACCCAGTGGTTTTGTGTTTAGGGTCCAGTTGGTCTAAAGGGACCTGAGGGGCCAGCTGGAAAACAAGGCCTATCTGTGAGTCCTGTGAGATAAAAAGTATTTTTTTTACTAACAATTCTCCATGGTCATTACAAATATTTTGGAAAATTTGAAAATACAGCATACAATAACACATATATACGTTGGAAGATAATTTGAGCTGGGGATGCTGCCACCTAATATGCAAAAAATATTCTCCAGCATTAATGTAGCTCAATGGAACTCTCTCACCAATTACAAATTTACAACAACTCTCTTGGAGGAGCATGAATTGTGCAGGTGTGTTTGTATTTGGATTTCAGAGCGTCCGATTACAATGTATCAACCAGTCCAGATTGCAGCAACTCGAAAATCAAACTTGTCTACAGCAACAATGTTGCAATTGAAGTCAGACAAAGGAGAATGAGGGGATGGACACTGCAAAGGTGCCTTGGAGTGTCAGAAAAAAACCTGTTACCTATACTCATATCCAGCAGAGGGTGCTGCAGCATCCTCAGCACCACACTTCCAGTGCTTTGATTACACACACCCTGCATGTAGATGGAACATAAATGCATCAATCAAATCTTGGAAACCATTTGTGTGACTTACATTTCAGGGTGAAAAGGGAAACACTGGGCCTCCTGGACAGAGAGGGCCAAAAGGAGCTGAAGGCAACAGAGGCAACCAAGGGCCACAGGGAACAAAGGGGCCACCAGGGAAACAGGTGGATAGGACTGCCTTTCTGCAGTATAGTTTGCTAGAATATCATGACAATATCTTGCATTCTTGTCTGTTTCTGCTCTGAAAATGCATTAGAATCATCCTCAAAATCCAAAAGTCAGGCAGCCCTGCAGCCACTGATGTCTAAAATATTAATAGAGACTTCTGAGACCTACTGGAGTGTGCTGAATATTTTTGAAGTTTGAATTAAAACAGCACAATGTATCCCCTCTGCTCTGCCCCTCCTCTTTTACAGGGAGACGGGGGTTCACTAGGGGAGAGAGGAAAACAAGGAGTTCCAGGGCTCAAGGTCAGTGATTTTGGTCAGTCAGAAGTATTGTTGGACTTGACCTCATGCTGTGGTCAAAGTCCGCAAAATGAATGCTACAAGTTTGGTTTAGAGGCCGAAATGTGTGATGATTATGATGATGCTTTCACAGGGTGAGCTGGGTACCAGAGGTTCATCAGGCATGCCTGGACAGTTCGGATCAGGGGGCAACACGGGGGCCGCAGGGGGCAAAGGCCAGAAGGGGCTCCAGGGACACACTGTAAGTAACAGTTAAAGTCTTTGATTAATGATGTCCAAAATTCTGTATGATGACGATTAATACCAATTATTATGAGCTTCATGTTATCATGGATGCAGTTTTATTTTTTCAGCGTCATGTGGCTACTATAATTTATGTTTGTATTCTACATCTAGTTGTGATTCAGATTTATTTTAAGAGATGCTATATATTCTATTGTTACAATAATAAACACTGTAAGTTTTACGCCTTCTCATTTCAGGGCCCCCCTGGCAGTTTAGGTCCCGCTGGACAAATTGGACCATCAACACCAGTATGTGTTATTAGACTTAATGTGGCATGAACATATTTACCGCATAATATTCAAGAGAAACTCTAAAAATGTTTGTTTTGGCTTCTTATGCGCTGAAAGTTTCAACCTATTTGCATCCAGGCCAGACTGATTTGTAACTATGCATGCACCATGGACATTTTAACCACGAGATGGCAGCACAAGCAGTCTCTCCTTATGTGTAGTTACACTTCAGTGTCAAAGACATGATGGTGTAAATTAAGATTGTATAAACTGTGCATAAAACTGTTTTTCATAAATCGGTTGCCATACAAAATAAATATGACTTAACTTAATCCCTGATCTTGTTTTTTTCATTCGTAATTGTTTTTGATTCATTTTACTTTATTCGTGTCTTTTCAGGGTTTGCCAGGAAAGAAAGGCGTTGAGGGCAAAACTGGAATCTCTGGACCAAAGGTGCCATTTGTTCTTTCTGATGCAGATAAATGCTGTGTGATCTGTCCAGCTGAAGGGGTTCACTTAACACATTTCATGCTGTCTGTAATGTGTATTTGTGCAATACAGGGCCGTCACGGTGAGACGGGCAAGCTCGGCCTTAAAGGCATCAAAGGAGACATGGTGGGATGTCATTACGTGTTGCGTTATTCCATCATAAATCTGGTTAAGCATATTTAATGGTATAAGTAACCACAGCGACGACGCACTGTCCATCTGTAATCCCCAGGGCATTAGAGGTCAAAATGGTGCAAAAGGAGAAGATGGGACAAGAGGCACAATGGTGTGAAAGCACATTTGAACTTAAAAGGATTGGGTTTGCAATTCTCAGTCTTTGTAATTAGATCATTCAATGTTACTGAATGATCTGGTATTTTATTCGTTCTGTCTTCAGTAAATAGAGGTCACGTTATGATGTTATTTATGTGTGTGACTGTGTGTTTTAGGGGACAGTGGGGAAGATGGGGTTCATTGGCATTCCAGGTGCTAAAGGTCGACCCGGGCATGCTGGTCCTCCCGGGATTCCAGGATTTAAAGGAATTCATGGGCCAAAGGTAAAAGGAAGTCATCGCTCAGCTCGGATGGAAAATATAAAACAGAAACAATTTGTCATAATGGAGATTATGTCTTTATAAAGGGAAAAAGAGCCCAATCTGGAAGGAAAGGAAACAAAGGAGCTCCTGGGAAAACTGTAAGTTCTTAATTAAAAAAAGAAATACCATTCACACCATTTTATTCACACTTTCTAAGAAATGCACTTCCCGTCACTTAATGTAAACATCGTGATCACTGTCTTTGATCTCTCTGTTGATTTTTCACTTTATTTAAAGGTAGGATTACGTTTTACTCATCTAATGAAGTCCATTTTGTAGGGAGATGAAGGCCTGCCTGCTAGACCAGGACCTGTTGGACGACCTGGAAAACCTGCAAGTATCCCTTGTGACAGATTAAATACATACAGTACATGTATCACAAAGAGTTAAAGTGAGATTTGTGTTGACGATTGGTTTCTCACCTTGTGATCTTGTTCTCAGGGCTTAAGCGGTTTGGATGGGTTACTAGGGGTTGAGGGTAATGAAGGAGATCCGGTGAGTAAACATGTTGCATACTGCAATTTAGTCTGTTGTTCAACCTTTTTACTAAATTAAGTCCCTCCTCTGCTCATCCCAAAGGGTGATATAGGTTTCATCGGAGCTCCTGCATCTCCTGGCAGGCCCGGCAAAATGGTAAGCTCCAAAACAAACATGGATAATGTGCAACCCTGTACCATAAAACCATGGGGATATACCCTTATTCATAAATATATATTCTAGTTTGGTCTACAGATTTGGGATATTAAATATATTTAAAATATTAAAATAATATAATATATATTCTTGTAGGGAAAACCTGGATCTCCTGGGATCAGAGGAAACACTGGAGAACCAGGGTTCAAGGTACAATGTTATGTTGGTTATTTCAATTTAAGATAATACTCATAAGTATACTGTATGTACAGTATGTTCACTCTATACATATGTGTATACTTTTCATTCACTGTACGTAGTTCACTGTGCTGCTATTTAACATGTGTCTTACCGATGTCCTATTGTGTCTCTCAGGGTAAAGCTGGACAAAAAGGAAAACAAGGACCGCCTGGACCAATGGGGCCAAAGGTAAATAAGTTTCTTCAGCAGCGTAATAATAAGATCACTAAAAGACTAAACATCTGTCATCATCGCTGGTCTTGATACAGGGTATTCCAGGACTGAGAGGAGAGAAGGGCGAGTCTGCAATTACTGGTCCGAAGGTAAAAGTCAGACACACGGTACTCCAGCTCTCCTCAACTGGATGAAACAGGTTTTCTCCGCAAAAAAAAGTTTTTTAACATTTAGAATATGTTTTTACTTATGTTATATTTATTTCATACAGTTTCTACTTCCTGTAAAGAGTGCTTCTGCTATCTTGCAGTTTTTCATATTGCTTCATCCTGTCCTGTTTTTGTATGATATTCATTCTACTCGTCATCTGCTGGTGTTGAAACTGTCTGTAAGTGTTGGAAGGTTGTTGCATTAGCCAACAAAGAACCCGTTAAAATTTTGGAGCGGATCCGAATCACTTGGCAGATACACAATTATGAATCTTCAGTTGCACAGCTTCAGGATCAGCCAAGCCTTTTAGAAATCTGGCAAAATTACAATCACATTGCTCATGAATCATGTAAATGTTGTGTGAGAAGCAATTTTCAAACTATTCTCGTCTTTCTTTTCTTCACCTATAGGGTCTCCCAGGCGTCATGGGAATGCTGGGACCAATGGGGCCACCTGGGCTAAAGGTTGAAGTGATTTCAAATATGAAATAATTTTAATTCAAAATATGCATAATTTAAATTGGTCTAAGACAATTGTAACTTCTATTTTAGGGGAATCCTGGTTTACACGGGTTGAAAGGTCAAAGAGGTCATAAAGGAAAGCAGGTAAGTTGTGTTTTTACTTTTCTTTTCACATTGTTTTTCGCAGGTAGCAAGGTTATTAATCAACTGACTGATTTCCACAGGGATATGCCGGTCCTCGTGGTCCACGTGGGCGAAAAGGCTTCCTTGGACTCACTGTACGTTGATTTGATATTCTGCCATATAAATAGTTACTGAAACATTTAATTAAAGTTATTTCTGTTCTGTCTCGGTTCCAGGGCCAGCTCGGAAAGAAGGTGAGAGACTGTTTTTGTTTATGTTTGTTTATGATTTTACAAGTTTCTTCCTGGACCTGATCTGGTCACAGTGCTTTTTAGTTTCTGTTCAATCGAAAAAGTCAGCAGCCTGACTGTGTTTGGATCTTTTCAGGGAGTGAAAGGTGTTCAAGGCAGGAGAGGAACAAAGGGAGTAAAGGGCAAGCGTGGACCCCCAGTAAGACATTACACTCTCACAATATAAGTAAACAAATTTAAAAAAAAGTTTGACCTGATCAACAGAGTTCACTGTAACATACTATCAAGTTGAAGATCCATTAGAAGCTTGATGGCTGTGAAGACTGCTCATTTGCTGGGAGGTTTGTACCATGCTCTTAAAGCAAAGTCATTTGTTTCACAGGGAAAACCAGGTGCACCCGGTGAGCGCAGGCCTACACAAAGACGGGGATCAAAACCTGAGCAGAAACCTGGTCAGAACAATGCGCGAAGGCCCAAAACCAGACCCAGTACAAGATCAAAACTGAAAAATGTGCAACCCAGCCTCCTGAAGCGAAGAGAAGGACAACAAAAAGTTTGTACAATCTTTCTTCTCATACACACTTTATTTAAACAATCATCTTGTTTTGTGTTATATTCTGTTTTATATTCAAGGAGCTGTATCATGAATGATACTTGGGTGGTTGAATGACTGAATGATGGATTCCTCTGTCTCAGCCCAGGCAGGTGTCCAGGAGATGGTCTGAAGTAGATGAGGAAACCCTCAGCTGGCCTCAGGGAACCAAAGATGACCCAGCCACCACCTGCCATGAGCTGGGACTCATCCACCCACATCTGATAGATGGTGAGGGTCTGAAAAGGTTCATATGTAAATCTGCTTATGACGATACTCTGTATCCCAAATTAGTGTGACTGATCAGACACTCAATTTGATTATCTTTCAGGTTACTTTTACATGGACCCCAACCAAGGCTGTCCCTTTGATGCTGTGAAGGTGTTCTGTAACTTCACAGCAGGAGGAACAACCTGCATTGACCCTTTACAGTCTCAGGTGCACTCATTTTCACCTACAAGGGTTAACAGTCGCAGGTTTAGGGCTGTGTGAGGAATGGGCTCGCTCTCTAGTTCTTCCTCTTGTTTTCAACTACAACAATAACATGATATAATCCCATGGTCTTACATAAGAGTATAGTTATACAATTGCCTCAATTTGCCTCAATTTCCCACAGCAATGATTTCAAATGTCTTAAAAATATGATGATTTTGAGTGTAGGAATCAGCATACATTAATAAAAATAACTCCTGAGATAGAAAGGTACTACTAATCAGATTTTTTGGGGGGATTCATGTTAATATACAAATAAGATGACAGAAAGGATGGCTTTAAAATATTGCTAATATTCTATTTTTTAGATTAAATTAAGTCGGGAACCAGAAAAGAAGGAATTGAAAAAGTCTGTCCAGTGGTTCAGTCAGCAGCACCGTGGAAACAAGGTAACACCTTATTGGATTGATTGATTTAGTACATCTAACATTAGTGAGCCATTTCCTCAGAGTTGAAATTAATGATTTCTGTCTCTGATAGTTTGATTATGCTGGTGTGGATGTCGTCCAGCTGAGGTTTCTGCGGTTACACAGCCACACATCTTTCCAGCACATGACTGTCAGCTGTACAGCAAACCATTCCCGTAGTGCTGGAAGGACTAATTCAGCCAATAGGATTATTCACATCCTGGGAGACTCTGGCAAAGAAATCGTTTCACATATTACCACGGTGTCCAGAAAGGGATGTGAGGTAAGATATATAACATATTTTATTAAATTTTTAAAAACACCATTTCTTTCAGCTTTCTCTAACTGTACATTTTGTATTTATTTATTTGGTCTCATTTATAAGGTGTCTAACTCACAGAATAAGAATAAGCGGTCATCAGTTTACTCAATGATAAAAAAAAAAAGGGGTCTCTAAAGGAAAAAGGTTGGGGACCCCTGTTCTCGGCTGCAAAATAAATCCTTCCTAGCTGTGCAATAGGCTAAAAATTGTTCTCTTCAAGTCTCTTCTGTCTGATCATTTTGCAGGTGAAGGTGGTTGTGATGGTTCGGGGGAGCACGGAGCTACATCGAGGGGATATGGAGTTACTTCCTGTCAGAGATCTGGGTGTAGAGATGAGGTCGTTACCTTCCCTCGTCCCTGAGATCAATGTTGTTTTGGGACCCCTCTGCTTCTTGTGACCTCTGAGGAGTGTGTGTGTGTGTTTTTGTGTGTGTGCCTATGCACAATGAACTGTAAATATCTCTTTTATATTGAAAGCAGGGATATGTGATGTCACGGTATTTTACATGAACAAATAATCAGGATTATTTTGCTCTATGCTGTACCGTATTTCTGTATATTTATTAAATTGTTAGATTTTATCATATAAAGCATTATATAAATTGTTTTTTAAATGTTTACGAAGCACCTAATTTTATTTGTTTATATGAAATTTACTTCCAGTGTTTATATCCCAACTCAGTGAATTTGTGTCTCAATCATCCTCACAGGGGGAAGATATGCAGCACTATCAAAATAAAATTATGACTTTGAACATGTGAAATTAAATCAAGATTTGTGCATCTGTTGTATTTTTACGTAGCCTGCCTGTACCATTCAGTAGATGCTCAATTTAAAATGGATATAATCTCAAATTTGTATTGTAATGTAGATTATCTTTCCTCTGTGATCATTAAGCTGTGCCAATATTTTACATAATATGTAGTATGAGATCTTACGCCAATCAAATTAAAGTTTTCCACTTATGACACAGAACATGCCGAGCTGTCATGTCGTGATAGAAAACACAATTACCCAGACTGCATAACAATAGTTGAATGTTTGCTTCATGCCTTGTGTTTAGAGGAAGAGTTTTTATAAACACTCCCCAAGAGTCCAGATTCAAGGATGTTCAGAAGCATCTGTTCCTATTCAATATGGTGAACATAGGAATATTTGAAATGTGTCAGAACATCACGAAGTTCATTGCCTGCAGCCAGGCAGCTGAAAAGCCTGCGTCACAGAGTCTTCCAACAGACCATGCAGAATTGTACCGATATGACTGCCTTTCACCTCATTAAGACCCCGTAACCCCGCTGCCTCCCAAATCCACACAAGATCCTTTTTTCTCATTTTGCATAACACCGTCTGAAAACAAATCTGTGGTTATATGTGCCCTCAGCCAGTTTTCAGTTTACAATATAGTAGATGATGCAGTTGATTAGGATTTTTATAAATGCATCACGGTGTCTAAGCAGTTAATTGTATTGGCCACACTCAGCTCATATGACCAGTTCAATTTATGTTTCGGGACCCAAGATGCTTTACTTGCTAAATCGACTATATTTCAAATCAGTATGCCTTTATTCGAATAACTTTACTCTTGCAGTGTTTATTTTCTTATCGCAAAAAGCACCTGTGGTGTAAAGATTGAATATGAGATTATCGTGCACATATGAACGAAAGGTGCAATTTGATTGTTGAGATTATACATATGTTTTCCTGTGTTACTCATATTTTCCATCAGTGGCTTTCCGTTTGTGACACACTAAAAGTTTTTCAACAGTTTTACTAAGTTGACGTTTTCTACTTGTGAGGTTTTACTCTTAAACATAAAACTTTTTTTTTGAATTTGAGGAAGTAGCCTACTATAATTGTGTATACCTTTCAAATAAGGGAGTAAAAAGGCACTGCAGGTGATTGCCACATTGCCCCAGACGGTTGGTAATTTGATCAATTTCAACCTTTTGGGGGATATATAAGAATATGTTCTAATAAAGTACAATATCATGTGATATGATAAGTTCAGTCCCGTCTTGAACAGGGTCCCTGGATCAAAATGTAGTTTTAAGGCCTTCATTATTTCAGCTGAAAGGGTGCCTGCACGGTGCCTATTCCTGAACTCAGTTCTTTATTTCTCTTGATCAATAGATATCTGTTCCTGTCAAATTAACCAATAAAATAAAAAATAAATAAATTAGTGTTTGATTAAATGACCACACAGCAAACCAGGAGCCATGTCATAGTTCAGCATACAGTGTGAATCATGTACACACTGCACAGTGAGTGGGAGTATCCATATATCATATGTTGAAAGTCGTGTGTTGAGACTTTTTACTGCTCGGCCAGTGTCCGGTTGAATGTGTGGTTTATAAAAAAAAAATAGTCATTCTAAAAAAGTAATTATAATGTTTTAAATATATATTTGTTTGCGTGGCAAGTTTTTTAATTAGTCATCAAGCACACCGATGTCTCAGGTCAGCGGTGGTCGACGTTGTGGGCGCGCTGATGACGTCAAAAGGAGGAGAGACTTTCGACCAATCGGCGTCGGCTGCCCTGCTCATCATCTGCTCTGTCTATACAATGGGGGAAAGGTGAGCAGCAGCCCAGGCTGTTGTGATTGAAGGAGTTTTCACTCGTCCTCGTCGTCGGAGGTCGACTTGTCAAGAGGGCACCCGGCGCACTGAAGCGAGTACGTACCCAGGAAGTCGGCGGAGAGCCTTTCTGTATTTCCTTTAATCGTTCCTGTCAACCTGTTCCGCAGCTCATGGACGTCAACAAGTGGACTGGTTTGACTAAACCTCAGAGCTAGCACCAGGAAGAGGCTTTGCGTTCGCGTCCAGCTTAAACCAGGTGGACGCGTCGCTGAAATGTGTGTGTTTGCTCCATAAATGAACCGCCGGCGGTCGTCTATCAGCTGGTGGGAGCTAACTGAACTGTTAGCCGTCGGTCTGCCGCGTGCTCGCGTCATGTGAGAGTGATTTAACTATCGGCTCGGTTCGCTTCGTTTTGTCGGTCCACACACTCTGCATTCTCCCCCATGTGGCGTGGACATGAGCTCCTGCTTGTGTCCTCGGGACCCTTTTACTCGCAATGTCTAAATGTAGGTGACCTGTTTCCTTCAGGATGGAGAGTGGGGATGACCGCGTCCTGCGCTGCAGAGCCGTCCCTCAGATACCCGCCTTCCCGGATTCAGATGGATCTTTGTATGGGGAATGTAATCAGGGACAGCACAAGCAAGGCAATGCTGGTAACCACGTTACCAGCAATGGTAAGAACATGTCAATTTGCTTTGTGAATGTTGATTTAACCCCAGTCAACAATCTTTTTTTTTTTTTTTTACTTTTTTTTTTTTTTTATTCCAATCCATTTCCCTGGATGATTTAGTCACTGAAGTCATGCCATGTGATGATGCGTGTTCTCTTTGATGTGACCTGTGGTACAGTTGGTGTGGTCAATGAACTGTAAAACCACGGTGTGACGTGTCCTTGGAAAACTTTAAATCTTCTGTATTTAGAGTAAAAAATACTGACCACTATTATAATACAATGTAATGTAAATGTATAAAAAAAAACACAATGTAAATATACATCGTAGTACTTTAGTAGCACTTAGTTGGCACTTCCTTATAGCACTTGGTAGTTTGGCTTTCTTGGAAGAAATTGTACTTTCTTGATTCTTGTTGTTCTGGGTTTGAACTCTCATGGTTGAATGCACTTATTGTAAGTTGCTTTGGATAAAAGTGTCTGCTAAATGTAATGTAATGTATCATGTTCAGTCCATTTTTTTTTTGTTGCTTTGCTATACTTTAGTTGACAGATGGGTGGAGCGCTCCTGCTGCTTGTTTGTGTGATAGACATCATTAACTCTCAACTGTCAAGTCTAATAACCTAAAGTAACCTTAACCCCATGAGTCAAATCGATGTCTTAGGTGTGTCTCATTTTGGATTTTGCAACATTGGATCTAAAAACGGATGTCATAGGACTTATGACTGCTACACTTTTAAAACGCTGTGACTGAAATTAAACTATTAGCAATACATTTTTCCATCACTTTTCAAAAGTCTCATGTATTGTCCTGCATTTGTTACTGAAAACAGATTTCAGTTCGATGTGAGCAGTAAAACCAGAGTGAATGCTTTTTATGCACCGTCTCCTCAAATGCCCCACAAATAGCCGATTTGTAGATTATCTTCAAGTCCTTTTATCAAAACATTTGTCACGGTTGGAATAGACGTTTACATTTACCAGGTGAAAGTTCTGCTGAGGCGAGGTCACCTGGCTACTCTGTTAATTTGGGTGCGTCCCGATCATTTAGCTATTTTATTTTATCAAAGGCTCGGACTGTTCTCTCCGGGTTCTCAGGCTTCCTCCCACAGTCCAAAGACATGCAGCCGGGGGTTAATTGATGACTCTAGATTGCCCGTAGGTGTGGATGTGAGTGTGACTGGTTGTCTGTCTGTGTGTCAGCCTGGCGATAATCTGGCAACCTCTCGGGGTGAACTCTGCCTTCGCCCAAAGTCAGCTGGGATCGGCTCCAGCTCCCACCCACCCCTATTAAAGATAATACTTGGATGGAAGCATATGCTCAGACTTGTGTGTTCTCGTTGCAATTTCAGGAAAAATTGAAGTGGAACAGGTGATCAGCAAAAAGCTACAACTGAAAAGAAAAGCAGAGGTTAGTAAGTCAGTAATTTAGGTTAGTAAAAGGCTTGTTGGAATGGGCCACTTAAAATGTGATATAAGGTTTCATCCAATTAAAATGTTTATTCTGCCCTTTTATCAATATTTTAGTTTAGATTTACACACTGCCACAGTAAAAAATTAAGTACATTTTAATCTATTCGTACAGTATATTTCAGTCGGTAGACTTTTAGCACTCACTTTAATTATTGGGTTTATTTATGATTTAATGGGTTCTTACACTTAGACATTGGTTGAGAAACTTTGTAAGACTTTACCGGATTGATTTAAGCCTCTCAATCTATGAGCAAAATCATGAAATCCAACTTTCTCTCTATTGAAGATGTCCGGACAGCAGGAAATATGGAATATATCTGTGAACTTAAGAAGGTGGCGTGATGACTAGAAAAAGAAACAGAATGACAGTTGATATATAAATTAATTCATAGATTGAAATAAAATGTATCTTTACCTTCTTTTACATTTTTCTCCTAAATAGTTGAATAAAGTTCCACCTTGAGGATGCTCAACATTTCTACGTTCATATTTTACCTGTTTTATGCTTTTATCTGATGGGTGTTTCAGCGGGTTCAAGGACACTTGAGAACATAATTTTTCCAAACCATGTCTCTGTAGCTGTAACTCTTCTCACCTTTTTTTAACACCAAAATATTCCACATTTCTCAAGTATTTGCAGACCACGAACGATAACTCCTCCTGCGTCTTCTGCTCCTTTGCTCAGTACCTGAAGAGTGACCTGATGCATCAGTTTGACGGCCATGTCAGTGACTTCATGGACAGTCTGATCGAGGAGTCGGCCATCCTGGAGCCTGCCCCTGTACCAGCTTTCTTCTCACCGCTGCTGTCGGAAAAGGAGAGGAGCAAACTCAGGTGCCGCCTTGCAACTCCTACCAGCCTTTCAAAAGCAAAGTTGCACTAAAAAGCAGATGTGTTGGGGTTTTCCGCACACAGGACAAACCTTTCCCATTTCTCTCTTGGTCACACACACACACTTTTTCTCTCAGGAAAATAGATTTGCTGTTCACTGATGTCTCTGTTTTCTTTTAGGCATTTCCGGCCTCCTCATGGCCAGGGCAAGCAGTTTGTCAGTCGCAGGTCCCTCTTAGAGTAAGGTGACACATTGATATGAAATAAATGCAAATATTGTAATGAAACATTTGATTATTACGGTGCACTTCATTTAGCTGTGCAGAGTCTAATCGCCTGCTCTTTGTTTTCCTACAGTGAGCTGTTTGAGGTGAACCACATCCGGACTATCTACCACATGTTTATTGCCCTGCTCCTTCTCTTCAGCCTCAGTACACTGGTGGTAGATTTCATTGATGAAGGCAGGTAATGTAAAGGACTGCTATGTGTAATGCCTTATGATTTTATTCAGCTTTCATTGAAGTAATGCGTTCCTTAAATTGCTGTCACTTTCTATCTTGGTCAGATAATCTGTCTTGAGCAGAGGCTTCAAGTTTCTCCTCTCTACTTTATCTCCTTTGCCTCAGACTGGTGCTGCACTTTGACCTGCTGGTCTATGCGTTCGGACAGTTCCCTCTGGTGGTGTGCACGTGGATCTGCATGTTCCTGTCTGTGGTGCTGGTTCCTTACTCGCTGTTCTACCTGTGGGCGCAGACCCAGTCTGGGTCTTACACTCACCCCAGGTTGTGCAGTTTGCTGTTTGGCTTTGTATTCCTGCTCTACCAAGTTGTGGGTGTGGGATTCCTGCCTACATATGTGGTGGTGACCAACAGTTTGCCGCCTGCATCCTGCTTCACCATCATCCTGGAACAGGTAGATGACGCATGCGGTCCGCAGTCAGTGTGTTGTATTAGAGTCAGAAACAGTTTGCAAATACAAATAATTTGGCTTGGTCATTGGTGCGTGACAATAAACACAGTTCAATAGTGTAAGACTTAATTTAAAAATAATAAATATGAAAATGAACAAACAAATTAGGAGCATGTTAAAACAAGTCTGTTATTAAAGTAAAGTCTATATTTCAGTGGTGAGTTGAGCAGGGATGTGTGGGCCGTATGTCTTTTTTGCCACTTATATTTTTTTTTATTTAAATATATTAACATTATACATGGATATTAAAGTTAGGTTTGTCAGACAATAATAAAGTAAAATAATAATAATAATACTACTAAAAAGAAATACAAACTGAAAAAAAGTAAAGCACTTTCAAATACCTTTTTGGAATATATGTAAATTTGCCTTCCCTTCTTGATATGACTATGTGGAAAAAGTTGTAATAGCTGCTGTGTCCGTTTTTTGTTGTTTGTCTAATTCCAGGTGCGTCTAATAATGAAAGCCCACTCCTTTGTCAGGGAGAATGTACCAAGAGTTCTGACCTGGGCTAAAGAAAAGACCAGTATGTCACTTCTTTTATTTTCTGTATATCAATGTGCAGTTCTTATTTGCCGTTTCATAAAATGTCTTTCTTTCTCATAGCTACTGTGTTTCCTTTCGTCCTTTTTATGTTGATAAGCGGTTTCTCCTTTCATCTTTAGGCCCGAGGCCAGTGATCCCTCAGGTCTCTCAGTACCTCTACTTTCTGTTTGCGCCTACACTCATCTACAGAGACAAGTACCCCAGGTGAACAGTCCTTCTCGTTGTTTGTGTCTTTGTCCATGCAGCAGCTCATGTGTTTGTTAAAAGCTTGTGTCTCACTTAATGCAGGAACCCAGTGATCAGATGGAGCTACGTAGCCACAAAGTTACTTCAGGTACTAACCTCTTTCATATTTTAACACTGATATTTATTTAAAATTGCAAGCTCAAGTTATTAGCCCATTTTTTTCTGACTATTTAATCTATTCCCACCCCACAGGTACTAGGCTGTATGTTTTATGCCTATTACGTGTTCGTGCGGCTGTGCATCCCTCAGTTCCGCAGCATCAGTCTGCAGCTGTTTGACCTGAGGACCATGGTCCTCTGTGTCTTTAACTCCATCCTGCCAGGTAAGATCAGCCATCCTTATCCACAAATACCCCTTCATTCACCCCTTAGTCTCACGGAGTCTCAAAGTAAACAATGTTTGTACGTCTTTCTTCATTTGCAGGAGTGTTGATTCTCTTCCTGGGATTCTTTGCCTTACTCCACTGTTGGCTTAATGCTTTTGGTGAGATGCTCCGATTTGCAGACAGGATGTTTTACAAGGTACTTCTTCAGTCATTGCCAGCCACAGCAAAATATGAATTAAGTTCTTATGTTGTACTTTATTCTTGATTTCATTGATTTTGATCTAATATCACAGGATTGGTGGAACTCAACCTCTTTTGCTAATTACTATCGGACTTGGAATGTAGTGGTCCATGACTGGCTGTACTACTATGTGTACCGGGACTTGCTGTGGGTGAGTGGTTTTGCTATTGATACAATATTTTTTTATTGAAAGGCCACCAGCTGCATTCTGTGTTAGGTCAGGTTTATAGAGATGTATTGACTATCTTGTAATGACTTGCCTGTTCTCTTCTATGTTGTCATTCCAGATGTCTCAGAAGCGCTTCAGACCAGTAGCCATGCTGTTAGTGTTTACCGTGTCTGCCGTGGTCCACGAGTACATCCTTGCAATCTGCTTTGGTTTCTTCTATCCCGTCCTCTTCTGCCTCTTCATGTGCTTTGGAAGTAAGAGACAAAACCTATTCTCTCGACTCCCGCTTGAAAATTCAGCTAAATCTAATAAATAGTATTATTCTGTCTGTTATGACACAAACAATAATATGGTCACGTTATGTCGCTCTGCATTTTTTTTTTTTTTTTTTTTTTTTTTTTTCATTATGCCCTCACCTTCATTTTTCACCCTCTCACAGTGATGTTCAACTTCATTCTGCATGACCAAAGGAAAGGTCCCATCTGGAACATAATCATGTGGACGGCCCTCTTCCTGGGCCAGGGGGTCATTATCTGTCTGTACTCCCTGGAGTGGTATGCCCAGCGCTACTGCCCCCTGAAGGAGGTAACGCCTGCAGCATTGCTTTGTGTGCAGTAATTCAGCGGAAAGTTAGTTTTTGCTTTGTCGACCTGAAGCCTGAACACAAATTTAGCTTCATACGTTTTCTTTATTTCTTTATTTCAGACTTCATTCCTTGAGTTACTGAGGCCTCGCTCTTGGAGCTGTCATAGAGGCCTGGCGGCGGACTCTGATAGGCTGTGATCTACGTTTGTTCGACTGCTGACGATCATCACTCATCTGACCAGCCTTTCTGTTCCTGTCATTATTTTTTATCTTTCTACTTTGTTTTGTTTCAGTGCCAAAATTTTCTTTACTCTGCCAGAAAAGTCACAGTAATGCCTTACATGCTTGTTTTCAAAAACAAACCCTACAAAATTACAAGTTCACATCAAATCCCATGTGAACTATATTTTTATTTACTCTTTTTTTTTTTCAGATATACTCCTTATACTTTTGCCTTGATCAACTATAAAAACTTGTGCCAATATGAAAGTAGTAAATATGATAGGGCAGGAGAATACAAACAAAAACACTACAAACAGCATTCACAGATACAGTAATGGTTAATATTTAACAAAGTTTGCAAATACCATTTCAGAATGTTTGGAAAGCCTTTCAATGTTATTTTATTTTCACTGCCAATAACATTTATTTTTGAAAAATGGCCAATGTTTGATGTTTTGTATGAATATATGAAGAACTCTGGCCTCTGTATTATGGCTTCAAGATTGCAGTCATTTCTCTGAAGAGGAAAATGAGGGTGGCTTTTGACACATTGCTAAAATTGATATAAATAATTTTATAGTGAATCTGAAACCTATAGAAATAAAAGAATCCTGATGCTAAACTTCAGAAAACATTGTGTTTACAAAATAGAGATGATAACTGCTGTATGGAGGTAATATATTCTGACTGCTGAATGTAATCTTGATGGTTTGAATATTTTCACTTGAACTAGTTTGAACATGGATTTGGATAGAAAGTTTCCTGTGAACCTTAATTATGTCACCAATGTAAAGTTATGGGAAATCACCACAGAATAACTTGATATAAATGTTGCAGCTGGCTGCTATAATGTTATAAGATTTAAATAGTAATGATACTTGATTAGCACTTGGGGCCACAGATTGCTTTGTCAGATACTGAATACATGGAATAACAGTGTTTTGTTTGAATCATAACCATTTTATAGAACAGTAATGTCCATTTCAAACTCATGGAAGAAGGAATGTATATGCTCAGTATGCTTTTATTTCCTGTGGTCTTGAAACAGTTTGTTTACACATTAGTAATATTTTGAGGAAATCACAAATGTTGCTAATCCTGATGTATTTCAATGCAGGGAGACTGTATTTATACTTGTGAATACTGAGACGCACAAAGTGAGATAAAAATCAGCAATAGAAAACTCAGCACATCTCAAAACCTTCCTGACCACAAGGTGGCGCTGTATTAAAGCCTTTGCTTTTGATTCTTTCTCTGCTCAATTTGGCTGTGAGTTGTGTTCAGGAGCAAGAGAAGCTTCCCCAGAGTCCCTTACAAATTTTATATCAACAAACACAAGTACCAGCAACTTATTTTTTTTTATATGTACAGATAATAGCAGAAATATTGGAATGCCCTGTGGTACTTTCTACTTAGAACCTTTATTTTGCTTTATGCCTTTAAGATTTTGTTAATGAAGATACTATTTATAGTAGTGATAAGAGCCAACCTAACGACATGCATTTATTAAAATTAGATATGTATTTTTGGGAAGTGGAGCGTTTGCCTGCGTCTACTGTGATATTTGTGTTCTTTTTTTCTGGCCTTGAATAGATCATTGTCAGGTGACGATGTTATTAATGAGTATATTGTCTCCTGATGTAGACAAATGTCTAATACATTCTTTAAAGGCACATCAAAGTATAAGAATAAAAATGAAGTATGTTCCCTTTACCTCTTTTATTCAACTTAATCTTTTATAAATGGGTTGTGAATGTGGTATATAATGGACAATTTGCCAATTAATTATAATTATTAAAAGTCTTATTGTAGAGTTGATTTGCACATAATCAGATATAATACATGAGTTAAGTACTGGTAAGCACCTCTGTGGCTGTGTACAAGTTTATACTGTCTAGAAATACATTTAAAATGTACAAGTTATCTTATATTATTCATTAGTATGATTTGCATGTATGAGTCCAGTCATATTACTGATCAACTACTAATGCCTGTCTGACATATGCAGAGTTGGTATGTATTTATAATGGACTTTTGTTTTTACGTTAATAAAATAATTGCATACCTATACAGCCATATTGTCTCAGTAACAGTTATATAGTGCAGATTATTTCAAACTATTTATTGAAGCACTGATTTATTTTATATCAATACTCTGCATTGGCTTGATGAAACAAAAGCTGATAATGCTGTTTGAAGTCTTCCTGCATTTTTCTCAAGGACGCCGGGATCAGACGGCCCTCGTCGGACCCCCCACCCTCGCCACCCACCCCTCACCCGCCCGCTGGAATCGGGTGCTGGAGAGAATAGTCGGGACCCGGTTGGTGTCGGTGCCGGAGAGGTGGAGGCTCACGGTGACAGGGGATCGCGGCGAACCCCCCCGCCGCCTTGTGCAACACATCTCCCACTCTGCGGTAAAGATGGCGGCGTCAGAGGGGGCGCGTAGCGGCCGAACAACGGCAGGACGAGTCTGAGAAAAAGCTCCAGTTTGAACCGAATCTCGCTCACCGGGAACCGTTATCTTCCCGTCGGGACACCACCGGGACCACCGGGACGCAGACAGACGCTGTCACGCGCCGCAGCGTTGCACATTTTATTGTTAAAGGCAGAGAGTGGGTGGGTTTCACCGATAGCCGCTAAGCGTTAGCTAGCCAGGCGAGCTAATACGAGCTAGTCAGCGTAAAGAGGAGAAGAAGAGCGAGGAGCGGGGTCGAGGGAGACCATTCGGGCCAGGCCGCTCCAGCTCGGGGGAATGTGAACCAGGAGGGGGGGGTGCGCAGGGGGGTTTGCTCGCTTCGTCCCGAACGTCCTCACACCAAACCACCGGGATGGGGCAGCAGGTAGGCCGCGTCGGTGAGAGCGCATCGACCGGGCTCCAGCCACCACAGCCCCACGCGTCCCAACCGCACCAGGGGAAGGGGAACCGGGGTAGCGGCGCCGGGAGGAGACCCCGGGAACCCGGTAGCAGCAGCACCGGGACACCGCCGGGCAGGACCGCTGCAGTGAACGTGCCTGACCCGGGGATCAACGTCTTCACGCTTCATTCAGGTAACAAGAGCACCGTGTTTTATAAAAAGAGAGGTGTGGGTGACGTTTTCTTTACTTTGATATATGTTTGCTGCTGATTTAGAGCTCGCTAGCCGAGTCTGTGCTAGTTTGACAACGACGCGTTAGCGGAAATAGCCATGCAGACTAACCGTAGCTTTCCATGTCTCATCCATTTTACCATGCGAGTGTTAATGTGTCAACCGTCTGTGCGTTTAGTCAGAAGATGGGCAACACAATAGCTCTGATTTGACATGAATACAGCAGTTTGTTGGCGCGTGTGCAGCTACGTTGTGTGCTGCATGTGACTTCATGTTCCCCAAAGGAGGGACAGTGATTTTTGAAAAGAGGAAGAGTCTTCTCCGCTCGGCCCGAGGGTCGTGACTGGAGGTGAGACAGTTGTGTTATCTCCCCTCTGGGTGAGATTTTGGTTTGGTAAACAGTGATTCTCGCCTCCGGAGGTTGAGGAGCAATTCCGCCCCATTAAACCCACCGTGGGCTCCCATTACAATACCTAGTGGCTTTCACATGCTCACTTGCATCCTCTGTCTGATGATGTCTACGGTTACAACACACTCAGCAAGCTGACTGCACAGTTTGATCCAGTGGGAGATGTATGTGAATTATTTAGAGTCACCTTCTGTCATTGCATGATTGTGCTCATGCAATCATCAACGTTTAAAGCTACTTTTATGTGATTATACTTTAATATCCTACTGTCTATCCTCCCGCACGATTAGTACATTTGAGGTTATCTGTGTATAACATGAGTACTGTGAGTCATGCAATAAAAAAGACACTCACAAAAAGAGGTGTGGCAGTATCTACAGTAACCCATGTTCCTGTCTCAGAGCAATAGCTGTGTATTGGTATTGTTATTTGCTCTGTTAGTCACGGAGAACAGTGCGGATCTGAACCACAGAGAAATAGCCCAGCAGTAACTCCCCTTGAGGATCTGCCTCCTTTCTCCCAGACTTCTCCCCTCAGGCAAGGTCTCTTAGTGGCCGATCTGTGCTTATAAGTAATGGTGATGACAGGACGCCTAGTTGGTGACGTGCATAGTATCATCATCATCATCATAGTCATGCATTTGAGGGCTTTTCATACTGGAGTGTTTTACATATCAATTTAAAAAAAAGCACCCGCAGACTGTTTAGCTTTACTTCTCTCTCTGTGTGTGTTTGTGACATCCAATGCTCGATTTGATTGTACACTCTTAGGGTGTAAACGTTTTTGGCATGTTTCATGTCGGTCAACCTGCAGTCGGCTTTGTTTCTCACTTGTATTATGTCCTCCGGTGGAAGGTCACTTCACATGTGCTGTGTGCTGCACAGAGGTAAAACTACTGCCTTAACTTTCCTTTCCGCTGATGTCCCAGACCCAACGTCCTCGCACCATTGCGGTGAGTAAGGACACATCGAAGATGCAAGCTTTTGGGAATGGAACACATATTCAATTCCTGGCTTGCACATCTCAAAAGTAACCTTCCTCAGCTTGAACTACATGTTCAGACAGACAGACCTACTAAGTGCAGCACCGCTTAGTGTCGGCACCGGTCTGTTCTCTCCGATGTCGGGGCAGGAGTGGCCTTTTTATAGCAGCCAGGATGCAGTCACACAGCCACTCCGCAGAGAGACTGCTACTCTTCAAAGCACACAATAATAGAACAAAGACTCTTAAGCAAGGAAGCTTGGGACTGTGAACTCTATCTTCCACTGACTATCAAAGTGCCTTTTTGTCTTTTGTCTTGCACATCTTTGTGGGTGACATTTGGATTTGCTCTTTTAAGGAGGCTATTTTTGGTTGCTCGACTGTCAGTGTTAATTAGGGGCTAAAACTAAAAGATGTTTTTGTTATTTGTCAGTTATTTATCTTCTAAATACTTCATTTAGTTTGTAAAATGTCAAAACAAAACTCACAATTTACCCACTTAAATGGATGTGTTTCCATTACTGCTTGAGTATGATTAGAGGCCACAAAACAAGTTTATTTTTATATAATGTATAGTATTTTGTGTCATACCAAAATATATAAGCCAGCAGCTCTTTGAATGTATCGTCTTTTAACAGAATCAACCAACCTATCGACAAATCTGTTGAGCAATAGCGGTGCTTGAATTGATGAGACGGCCAAATTGGATTTCTGTGAATTTGACAATGACGCCATGTGACCAAGAGGAAGTTGAGATAAGATGAGCTTTATTGATCCCATGCAGGGAAGTTGAAGTGCCACGGCAGCAAAAGGAAGTACAAAAACGGATCAGTATAATTGTGAGTCAACCAGTCGGACGAAGTATTGGTTTGACAACAGATCTAATTCAGTGTTAGTGTCATTTTTATATCTATTAGTGTCTGTGTTTCTATAGGAGGAATGGCATCAGTCTATCCCATGAAAGTTAGCAGAGAGCAACATGTTTGAAGTGGTTTTATTAATCCAGCTTTAACCACTTTATAACAGAGTAGCATACTTCAGAAACTAAATGATGCCTTCTTGGGATGTAATTGAAAGGTGCCAGTCTGAGGAATGCATTTTTGTCTGTTGAACTCATGCCTGTGTGTTGCTGCCTGTCTTTCCAGTGAGTATCAGTGGGTGTCATGTGCACATGCTTCCATTAGAGTTTCTATCAGTATGCTTTAATTATTTCATTTTAGGGGGATAAACACGAGGCTGAAGGCCGTTGGTGTAAATTGGCTGTGAATATGCCTGGCCAAGTGGCCTCCATCTCTTCATGTCTCTCTCCTCAGTGGTAGGGAACATTTTTAAACGTCTGTAGTTTCCAGCTTTGGGCTGTCTTTCTCTTTCTCCTCTTTAGACAAGGCGAGTCAGCTCCTGCTCAGGTGTGCAGCGGTTCTCCTAGGCTCATCACTAATTGAGCATCCATGCCTCCCAACAGGACAGTGTTTACCCCACTAGACAGACAATCCAGCTAGAAAAACACTGAGGTAAACAAGGACAGACAGGGAGCAGACTGCCTCTGTGCTGATTCAAAGGGAGCCACCGCTGTTGAGTATTGGTCAAAGTGCAGTATTGGTGAATCAGAGGATGCAACATATTGATGGTTCTCCCCCTTCAGCCTTGTCAGGAGTTCAGAGATCAGCATCTCTGCAGTGGGTTTATCTGATACACCCACTGCAGTGAGGAGAGTCCTTTGAACTGACACAGTGGGGCAAGTCTGCGGAAAGATTGGCCTCATTAAGGGAGCAGTACAATCAATGTCCTTCTAGTATTTCCCTTTCACATGTCTTTTTATTTTGTCTTTCTTAAATGAAACCTACATCTTGCTCTGAATGGGTTGGAGTGATAGACGTATTGACTGTGTTAAGAACCGGTACTTCTGACGATTCTTTGTATACATCAACAAAGTGATCGGCTAATCTATTTTTACTCTGAACAGATCAGAGAAAGTGGGGCAGATGAGCGAATTGGAGTATTATTATTTTTTGGCAGTTGCGCTGATAGTGAATGCAGAGCCGGCTGTACCTAAAGAGCAGCACTGTTAAAGCTGCCCGGAGGAGAAGAGAAGCGTCTGGATCCAGGATCCATGGACGTAAGCTGATTTGCATCACGGGTGAAATTAGATTAGAGACAAATCCACTTTTCTGTGGACTCATGTGCTAAAACCCCCAACAGACAGGAAACGTCACACAGCAGCCACTGTGATATCTTGAGACAATCAAGTTTCAAACGCTTCAGCAGCTTTGGGTGAGATTTTTAATCGGCTTTAAATTATAACATCCTGGAGTAAAATGATTTGTTGCTCAAGAAACTAGTTCGTCAGTCCTAGTGACTGCTAATATCCACTAGGAGGAGCCATGGCCACACCTCCTCTGGGGGAAACTGCCTAGAAATTAGGGCAAAACTGATGAGTCTGACTGATTGTCTCAGAAATGGGAATATGTGTGATGAGAAGGAAGTGTTTAAAGAATATTGTTTCCGTGCAGATTATTTTAACACAATCAGACACGGTTTATGTCGGAAGACTGCATACCATTGTGCACTCTGTAATGGCTGTTTGTTAAATAATTTATGTTTCCCTGTGCCTCTGTCCTCATCCCTCTGCTGCTGGGCCCTTCAGTTGACCAGCTCCGCCTGTCTGCAACTCTTGTCCCTGTCCCAAATCCCAAAGAAGAGCTATCCAATTAAAAACAGTAAAATTCCCTTGTATTTATAATGCTTCACAACAGACTGTGCCATAATCTAATGTTACCTTACCTTTCAGAGATTTATATGATTTGCAGTCATATTTTCAGAAATTAAAGAAATAGTTACTGAAGATTCTTTTTTTTTTTTTTTTTAATAAAGTTTTGTGACTGGATGCTTCTGTGCCCAAATTCCCAGTTGTATCCTTGAGCCTTTGCATCTGCTACCAGTCAACCTTCTGTAGTTCCCAAAACCACAGTCCTAGTTTCTATTCCTTGGCCTCAGCTCTCTGCAGCTCATATCATTAAAAAGTGAGGATTAATCAGAACAGTGAGTGATTGGATTTGCAGATGGTGAAAGCACCCTTTGCATCTGTCAGCTTGAAAGCACCGAATGTTTTAAACTTGTGAAGAGGTCTGGCAAATTGTTGCAGTGGCTCCTGGATAAATCGCAGATATGAGCTGCGATGATGCAGCAGTTGGAAAAAAAATGTGATATGGGGTAGGAAAGGGGGCAGTCCCGTTGCCAAGTCTGTTAAGCATTGATTCGCTTCCAGGATCAGTCCTCCTCTCTTTTACTGCCATTATCACTGCAGCTTATCTTCTGGGTTGCAGGCTGGAGACTTGGCTAGAAATGCACACTTCCACACACATACTGTAAACACCCACACATGCAAATATAGACACACACACACGTATATATACTTTCTTTCTCTCCGTCCTTGTTTGTAAGTCAAGTTATAATGTGCTGCGGCCCTTTCTGAGGATTATCCAACACATCCTACTGGCCACATAAGGCTGTGTATTGGCCGAATTCTGGTGGTACAATACATATCATGACACAGAGGTTACAATCTATTACAATACTGTAAGCAAGGTTATGCACAATGAGTTTTTTATTTTTTTTATTTTAGGAAAACTGTCTAAAAGAACAGACTGCCATATGAATGAAATCTGAGTTAAAAAAGAACAGTGGGATCTGCATTGTCATTAATCAGTCTCTGGAACATCCAACATCATAGCACCACTTTTTAGACAATCTGAACCACTATTTGCCAAGAATCTTTGCATTGATAATCGATAACAGTATCCCAAAACATGAGAGTACTGAAGTGTATCAATATTATCTCACACCCCTAGTGACAAGTCGGTCAGAATTCCTCAATGTGCCCCGTGGGCCTGCTGTCCTCAAATATCCTGACGAATGCATGTGACAGCTAAAAGTTGATTTTTCATGATGTTTGCTCGGTGAAGAATTGCAGGAAATTTTTCAGTTGCACTTAATTCATTGCAAATATTGAATAACTCTGCTGTGTTCTCTGCTGTGCACTGTCATGTTATTTGTTTTCATTACACTAGGTAAAGGATTCAGTTAGAATTTGAGACCGTATATGTAAAATGAGTAAAGGAGCCATGTAGGAGAGTAATAGCATGGCATATACATTGAATGTGGGGACTCTCCTGGGCTGTTTTGGCAACCAGAGGCATCTCGGCTATCTGACTAAATGCGCCGTGGAAGTGAAATGCCCCCTTGGGCTCCGGTCAGTTCTTTAAACTGAGTCATTGTAAAGCAGCTTAAACCGACACCCTAGCATGGTTAAACCACGCCACACACCGATTAGCTGTTCAGACATCAAGATTAGTCCTTGGGTGCTTCTGTAAACCCTCACCGCAAAGACGGTAGAAAAGCACGGGGGAGGCGACACGGAGAGTGTACTTTTTAAGGCTTTAGAGAGCTCTGCTGCGGTGAACACACCTCTTTACCCCCGCCAGACATTTTACATGGTCCACACACAACATTGCATAATGCATTGGACAAGACCGGGCAGATCTACAGTGAGGAAGTCTACTGTCATGCCGGGGCTTTAGTGGGAATTTAATGGGGTCTGCTGGTCGGAAAAACACACTTTCTTTTCGTCTTGGGGCTTGAGCGAGGCTAAAATATAAATACGGACAATCCAAAAGCATGTATTTGCTTTTAAAAATGTTACATCGCAAAGGACTGAATATTTTTTAAGCGCACGCATCAAACAGGTCAGAGTGCCTGGATGACTTTAGGCTAACTCTGTATTGTGTTTGTATTGAAATATAAGTCTATATTAGAATATAGAATTTGCTTTAGCATGTCAAACTGTATATTCACCCTATATGTGAAGCAGACCAGTCTAGTTTTGGCAAGGAGCTTTTCAAGTGCCATCCAGTCTCTCTGCTGTCACATAAAGAAGCACTTAGCTTAGTTGCCAGCACACCTTGAGGGAAGCACTTAGAGCCCATTATTAACCCATAACAAGCCCTGAGAGGAGCAGGGCAAGCTGTGGGTTAGGTCTCCATCCTTCTCCTTTCCAGGATGATCCGCTGGCTCTTAGTCTCAGACTGGTGTTCGTCAACTCCCTAATTGATGTATTCCCATGTAGTCAGCTGACGTGGTGGTCCTAGAGAACAGAGCTGAATAGAGCACCTTGACAGGCGTTTCCGACAGCAGCCGGCCTGTATGTGCGTGTAGAACTACTTACTCATAGAGGTTTGCAACACCAGGATATGTGAAAGACGGGCGTCTGATTTGAGGGAGAAGACATCAGAGTCTGCCGGTGTGGACATGTGTGAACGGTGGGCACAGTGCAAGTGCTTACATGCATGTGGCTATTGCACGTACACTGCATACAGTCTTGTTTCAGACTGATATCAGCAAGTAGAAGTGTGGTCTTTTTACGTGATCAACTTCTAGTCCTCATAAAACAAGAGAATATCTTCCTGAGCCACTCCAACAAACAAAACACACACACACACACACACACACACACACACACACACACACACACACATACACATACACATACACACACACACACACACACACTCTCTTGCGATGTGGCATTTAAGCTATTGTCCTTTGTCCAGTCCTCCTAAACAATAACTGACTCTCCTCTCCCTTCTCGACCTATGCACTGCCTCTCAAACTGTTGATGGATTGCTCATACATCCTGTTTTTTCCTGGTTAAATACTATATACGGTTGCAACTAATGATTACTTTTTTAATATTTCATTGCCGATTTTATTTTCTTGATTAGTTTTCTTTGGTCTACAAAACATCTTAAAATGAAGAAAAATGGCCATCACAATAGCCTTGAGCACTCGGTGACGTCTTTAAGTGTCTTGTTATGCCAACAGTCCAAAACCCCAAAGAGACCCGTTAAAACATGATTGATCAGTGAGTCTCAATGTGATCATCAGAAAGGCCGGCACAAGATTACAACAGTATTACAACATACAGTAGTTCTCCTTGATTGTAAATGTCATTGACTCTCCAATATTCCTCATCTTTTCTGTCTCTGAGTCTGAGTCTGCCACTGGATCTGATCTGGCCTGTCTTAAAGGCTTATGTAATGCCTTGTGTACGTGGGTCTCGTCCACGGCATTGTCTTCTGTTTTTGTGAGGTCTTCCTGTGGGCAGCGAGCCATCTATCTCCGCACCACCATCACTATGTGCTCTGCTCTGCAGAGTTATTTCTGGATGTCATGCTGCTATGTTTTGTTCTCCAGCTTCTAAAAATACACCCTTACCTCGCTAGTCATGGGCTTCAGATACGATCTCTATTGTTTTTGATGCGGGTGTATAGTGATGTTATTGTGTTTTTAATACTTCGGCACAAGGCGGTTGGTTGGTGAAGGGAATGCTTTAAAGACACATGGAGGCACACACTCGCATACAAACAGCTGCAGGGGAAGCAGCAAGGAGATAGTCTCACCATTGATGTGTGCGTGCGTGCGTGCGTGCGTGCGTGCGTGCGTGCGTGCGTGCGTGCGTGCGTGCGTGTGTGTGTGTGTGTGTGTGTGCGCCGTAGGACCAGGGTCACCTCTGTCCCAGCTGTCTTAGGGGGTGCAAGCTTGTCGTGCCCCTCAGACTTGCAAATGCCCTTTCTGCTTCGCTCAACACAAAGCCGTCGTTTCTTCAGAACGCACATGTGCTACACTTCACAGCACACACACACACACACACACACACACACACACACACACACACACACACACACACACACACACACACACACGAGGCACCCGGACGGGCACACGACATACCCCACGCAGACCAACTGCTCCCTCAATCAAACGATCCAGCACATGAGCTCTGAGCTCGGCCAAGTGGAACAGCATCGTGCTTTTTGTCTGGCACGAGAAAGGATTTAAAAGAGATTTTAAGAAATATTATCAACTTAATGAAACTGGATAATGCGAGGAAAACTATTTCATGTAATTGGCTTATTTGATTTGCGCATTTTGAGTACTTGACTAGTCAGTGATTGAGTGTCTCTTTGTGTCTTGCTGCTTGTCTGGGATGACTTGAATAGAGACTCCTCAAATCGAGACCTTTGACAAATGTGTACAGCATAATATTACTATTTCATTAAAAAACATTCCTGAAAAGAGTGATGTGATATGTAGCTATGTAAGAGGAGCAGCTCTGACAGTTGGCTCAGCCTGACTACAGCAGTTGTAGTCATACACATTCACACACACACACACACACACACACACACACACACACACACACACACACACACACACACACACACACACACACACACACACACACACAGACAGAGAAGAAAAGTGTGGGTCAATAGGACCCCCCCTCCCCCCAGGGGAATGAGACCAGCCATCTGCTGTTGGCCACAGCACTGGTCCAGGCCTCGCACACTCCCACACCGCTCATACACACACACGCGTGCACACACATGTCACATTCAACTCAACTTTCCTCCATGCCATACATCCAGCCCAACCCCCCCAACCTCTGTATATGCATGCCCCCCGCCCCCCTTCACCACACACTTTTCTTGTTCCCTCTCTCTGCCACGTTTTGCCATCTCTTACAGTGTGTTTAACCACAGAGAACATCAGTCATGGATGTCTGTGTTCACCAGATGGACCTTGGAAATCCTGACTCCCCTCAGCCACATCAAAGCTAGTGGGGAGTTCCCAGCAGGAGGCTGCTAGTCACTACTGTAACTTCAGAAGTTTAGGTGGTTTGATTCAAGGACAGCGTGGGTAAATACTTTGTCTGGGGGGTCTCCGTCTCTCTCAGATTGCTCCGCGTACAGCATTTGTACTCCCGCAGTGAGGGAAGTAGCTTGTGCTCCAGGAGAATGTACACTTGTGCGTTTCAGTCTACTTAGACACGGTCAAGCTTTAAAACAACTGTTGGGAGTCGGCGCAGCGGATTGAGAAAAACAAGAAAAGTCTCTTTGGATACTAGGACTGAAGATGTACTGGGAACTGTGGCTGAGCCAGGTCACGGCCAGTGCCGCGCTGCAGTGCATGCTGGTCAAGAACAAAGGTGGGCAAGCATTGTGCGTCGATGTGAACAGACTAGACCATATTCTTTGTTTGGCTTAGGAGAAAGATATTGAGTGCTGATTTGAACAGAACTCATAAAATCTCTCTGCGTGCATGGCATGTGCCTGCCACATGGTGTAGACTAACGATGGAAAATGCTTAATTTCTCGATGATGTTCTGCCAACTTTGCAAGATTAGAGCAATAACACTCAGATTTCACTCAATACTTTGAGTTTACATGGGCCAACCTTCACTGGTCTGAAGAAAAAGTTATGTATTTGTCATGTTTTAATTGCATACGGTGTCTCAGAAGCTGAGAGTAAAAAAACGGCATCATTCTCATTGACTTGCTCACCACAGCGTGACGATACAAAGTTGTCTGGCATCTGACGTTGATCAAGTTTGGGTTCTCAATTCTCTGATTTTAAAAACCAAATCTGAAAGAAATGTTATGTTCTGAGCTGCGTATGATTGTTCACACATTAGCTCACCTTTTTGAGTCCATTTTTCACAGGCAGCTACTTTTGTGCTCTTGTTAATCACAATTGTGATTTTACACCAGCTTCCTTTTAGCTTGGTTGCATTGCTGTGCTTTTGCATCTGTTAGTTTGGTGGGTATCGGATATCGGGCCGATACTGACTCAATAACTGAATCGGATACCGGTGACAATGGGGCCAATCTCTTCAATTCTATGTTTATATAATATTAACATTATTTTTCTTAAATTTGAACCTGTGCATTAATGACAGTCTTCTCGCTGTTAAAGTGAGGCATCCGTATTAAATTGAGCCTATTTCATAACTAGCGAAAAGTTCCTCACAGTAACTTTGAATGTAATTTTTTTTTCTTCTGTTCGTAAAGGCTGTATTACAGTTGCATAAGAAAGCTGCTCTCATCTGTTTAAATTTAAGTAAAAAGCTGTTATAAATCAACTAGTTTCCTTGTTGTAATTAGCTTGTAACGACTGCAGATGTTGAAAACCGGAAGATGACCTTTAGCTGTCCTCATAAGTGCTTTGTGTCTTTCTGTTCCCCAGATCTCAGCCATGTGATTTATTTTCTTGATCTTAGACTTCCACTTTAACCATTTAGTTGCATTTTGACTAAAATAAAAATCAGTGTAGAAGACTACACCATTATATAGAAATAAAGACTAGTCTGTGCTGATGTAGTTCACTGACAAACCATGCTTTTTTTTTTGGCTGTATGTGTACAACAATTCATATCAAGGCTATAACTCTGGTTATGGTCTTGTCATTTGTAACAGGGTTTGTATTGCCCACTTGTTTTTTTTATATTTTGCTCACATGGACAAAATGCAATTCTATACAGTTATACCACAAACTACAGCCCCAAAACAACTATAGAGTGAAATATGTAAACGTTTATGAATGTAGGACTTATTGCAAGGCTCTACTTTGGATTATACTAAATTGTGCCTACATTTATAGAAGTATATCAAGTTTAATCACTATGTCAATGCCATTGCTTTCACCTTCTTTTGAGGAAAAAAAAAAACGTGCTAAGTAATAGCTTTTCCATTTCAAAGTTGCTGGTATTAAAGAAATTGTTCTCCATTTTCCGTCCCTCCGGTTCGCCACCCTTATCTCCCACTTGCTCAGCAGCTGTCCAGACACGCAGTGACTTTGGCAGCAGCTGTTAAGTTTGGTACGTGTAAGCCACGCATGTACTTGTTCTTCATGGTGGGTGTGTATGCGTGTGTGTGTGTGTGTTATGTAGCTATGGTAATCACTGCATTTTGCACAGAGAGAGAGATTCTTTCTGACTACAATGCCGTAGCTCCTCCCTCTTGCTCTATACAAAAATTAAAAAAAAATCCCACCTCAGATCTTACCTGGCTCGGGCGAGACACGACCGGCTTCAGTGTGTAACCGTTGATAACAGTGCTCTTCAGAGAGTGGATTGAGTAAAGTAATGCTTTTGAGGTGCCTGCAGGCAAACGGCAGTTTTGAGGACGAGTGGACAGCTCTGGGCGGCCGTCATCGCCACACAGGGTTCAGGCAGGGGCAGCAGACTGGACAGACAGGTAGACGATCAGCGAAATGGACACTTGGGATCATGGAGAATTGAATCTGTATCATGTGGTTGGAGGACATATTGCCTCGGCTATCCTGTTAAGCAAGTGCTTTTTGCCTCAAGATAGTATTGGAATAGGACACCTTTTTGTGATCAGTTTGTGCTGAGGGTTATTATTACATTACATTTCTGAAGCTTTTATCCAAAGCGACTTACAATAAGTGCATTCAACCATGAGAGTACAAAATCAGAACAACAAAAAGAAAGAAAGTACAATTTCCTCAAGAAAGGCAAACTACAAAGTGCCATAAGTAAGTGCCATTTAAGTGCTACTAAAGTGCTACTTTTTTATTCCAGGTATAGTCGGAAGAGATGTAGAGACTTTCTGCTGTCCTGATGTCATTGGGGAGCCAGGACAGCAAACAGTCGTGATTTAGTTGAGTGTTTAGCTCGCAGTGATGGAGCTACAAGCCGCTTGGCAGATGCAGAGCAGAGTTCACGGGCTGGGGTGTAAGGTTTGACCATGTCCTGGATGTAGACTGGACCCGATCTGTTCGCCGCACGGTACGCAAGTACCAATGTTTTGAAACGGATGCGGGCAGCCACAACTTATTGTTATGGCTTTCTGTATGATTGAGGCAAAAAAAGGTTTTCCCTCCAATGCTGTTCACCTGTGTAAATGATGTTGCATTCCCAGTCACATTTGTCTCGGGTTTATCTTCCCTCTTCCTGACCATTGCTCCTTCTCTTCCTCCAGAAGCTCTCCACCGGCCGTTCGGCCTGGACTCTGCAGCGCTGACGGAGGCGGTGCGCTGGAGCTCCAAGGAGAACCTACTGGGGGCGGCCGAGAGCGACCCCAACCTCTTCGTTGCACTTTATGACTTTGTCGCCAGCGGAGACAACACGCTCAGCATCACTAAAGGTAAACAAGAGCGTAGCACTCTCTTTTCTTTTCTCTGATTCTCTGTAAATTGATTACAACAACCGTTTGTGAGGATGTTGTTTGCCTGTTAACTGCCTAACGACGTCAAATTCTGATTTCACAAAATAAGTTTGGCGATGTAATGTGCTGAAACGAGACTTGAAAAACGTGTTCTCAAGTCCATTCTTTTCCATGCATCATCACTGAAGGTTGAGTCTCGGTTATGTGACATGCCTTGCTAAGCAAGACTGTTGACATCTGTTGCAACCGAAACAGAGGGATTCCTTACATGTAGGAAAGAGTCATTGGTAAAGTCCTGGCGGCAATGCCTGTGATTGGCGGGGCAGCAACTCCTGGCTGAAAGAATGTTTGATGAGTAAAAGTTTAGATATGCCAGAGGAATGCTGTGTGTCAATAGAGCTCACCCAATCGTCACTATATTTGCACCCTGTCGTGACATCACCCCGTATCTGACCCCCAGCCCAAAGCTTTCTTTGTCAACCGCCCAAACCTCTCACATCCTTCTTTCACACTGCGCTTTACTTCTCTTACACCACCTGTGAGCCAAAATGTTTGTTTACTTTATCGTCCTCTAGTCCAAAGGTTGAAAAATATTATCAGAGCGTGTAACAAGGAAACGTTATCTAAATCTTCAGTTCAAACCAGCAGTTAATCTCTCAACCATCTCTCCCCCAGAGTAATAGGCTTAAAATATCCTCATAATATTAGAGACAGCAAGGCCCGTGTCCCAACCGATCTAAAGCATTAAACGTGGCAGAGTGTTAATTATCCATCATTTTCAGACTTCCACGGCAGCTGCCTGGGATGGAAATGATGTTTAGACCCTGACTCATGGAGTGAATCTGAGATTCCTGCCCACATTCGAGCACATGTGCACTCCCAGGCTCCGCTGCACTATTCCTATCTGTCCGGCTCTTTGCCCTGTCCTATGGAAACACCCCAGCATGCCTCTAATGCTTTGTGTGTGTGTGTTTCCATATGGTAATGTTAATATTGAATATGTTCAACTGTAATCATGACAGGGGGGTGAGCACAGCAGTCAGGGGCTGATCAGAGAAGGGACTTAACAAGCCCGCGTCTGGGGCTAATCTTTGTCTCTTTTCTGTGCCAGGCTGAACCAGGCTAGGCCAGACTAGGACCCGGCTTCAGGCAGACATGGCTCCCAGTGTGTGAGGCAAGGAGGCAGTCAGTGTTTCCACTCCCGCAGAACTTACAGACACAGAGGAGACTGTTGGATTGGTGGGCTGGATGTGGATAACCATCTCTGTTTAATGTAGTTCTGTGGATAGCCAGCATAGGGTTTCACTTTAAGAGCGAGACCTACAGCTCTAGTTAGTGGTTACATGTTAGTGGGCCATGGTTGACTGACTGACTGACTGACTGACTGACTGACTGACTGACTGACTGACTGACTGACTGGACTGGACTTACTGTAGTTAAATGTCTGTCCACTCCAGCCCTGTGTGAAAACCTGGATAACCTTTTAATTCTTACGTTTTATTTCTTTTGTTTATCTCGTGACAAAAATAGCTTTCCAGTGTTTGTGTGAGAATCATAAACTGCAGTGCAGTGTTTTGTCGTCTGATAAGGTTTTAATGCATTAATTTGTTACTTCACCTGGACTTCCTGAATCAAATATCATTGTCTCATCGGTATCCGAAGCAACACGCACACGTCATACTTTGTGTATAAAACTTTGAATCTGACGGGTGGGAGAGATAATTGGACTGCTTTCTGCCAAACCATCACTCCCAGAAAAGACTCTGCCCTGTTTATTTTCTTTCTCCAATCGTCCATGACAGGACTGATCATTGCTTCATTCAGTGTTGTTTGTTACTCTGATGAGTCTCTCCCCCCCCCCCGTCCTGTTTCCAGCACATCCACCGCTCTGCTCACTCAAGTAGTCTTCAGCCCTGATGTCAGAGATAAAGACAACAGACCAAGTCACTACATGCCTGGGTTTGCCTAGCCCTCTATGACAGATATGCAGTTCACCCAACCCTATCTTTGTTCCATAGCTTTTGATGTAGTTTCAATGAGAGGCATGCCGAATGCATGACTCCTCTCTCCTGGTGTGACCTGTTACTAACCAATCCTGGGACCTGATAACAAATGATCTTATTTGTTGTGTGTCTCTAAGGAATCTGCGAGAAAAATTAATGAAATCCTGAAATCGGAGTCAGATATTTAATCATAAAATATAAGAACCTTTTCTTTATACCCATGATTAGAGATTTAGCTTTTTTTCCAGCATTTTTCTAAATGACTTGCAAGGTTTCCTCGAGTAGCTTAAGTCAGTTTTCAAAGGGCCCTTTAACAGTACGCATGGGTGAGATAAAAGCCATGATAACTTGTTCACCACCAGTCCACGCTGCCACTGATGATGTCACCATGAGATCAAGTCTGACGAGTTTCCCCTCCTGTGTCCAGGTGAGAAGCTGCGTGTGCTGGGCTACAACCAGAATGGAGAGTGGAGTGAAGTGCGCTCTAAGAACGGCCAGGGCTGGGTGCCCTCCAACTACATCACGCCAGTCAACAGTCTGGAGAAGCACAGCTGGTACCATGGGCCCGTGTCGCGCAGCGCCGCCGAGTACCTGCTCTCATCCCTCATCAACGGCAGTTTCCTCGTCCGGGAAAGCGAGAGCAGCCCCGGACAGCTGTCCATTTCTCTTCGCTATGAGGGGAGAGTCTACCACTACCGGATCAACACGTCCTCGGATGGAAAGGTAGAGTTTAATAGTGACGATGAAAGAATGCTTCATCTTTATGATACGCTTTCATTTTTTGTTCATAATAAAGTTGTGTGCTGCTTTTTCTGTAGTTGGCATTCGGACTTTGACAGCATTTATTAACTCCGTCCCTCTCCTCATCCTTTCCCTTTGTCCACGCCGCCTCCTTCCATTCCCCCTCAGGTGTATGTGACATCTGAGAGTCGTTTTGCCACCCTGGCCGAGCTGGTCCACCATCACTCCACTGTAGCCGATGGCCTGGTCACCACCCTGCACTACCCAGCACCCAAATGTAACAAGCCCACAGTGTACGGTGTGTCCCCCATCCACGACAAGTGGGAGATGGAGCGCACGGATATCACCATGAAACACAAGCTGGGAGGAGGCCAGTATGGAGAGGTGTACGTGGGAGTGTGGAAGAAGTACAACCTCACGGTGGCTGTCAAGACACTCAAGGTAAGACGCCCCTCCGATCATAGTTTATGGTCACTGAGCTTTATTGTGGGAAGCTGGTTTGTGAAAGTGGTTGTAGATCGCCACCTGCAGGCAGACTTTGGTAATACATGTGCTGCATGTTACTTGTTCCCAGCTGCCATGTCTTTCCTACCCACTGATACGATTCCTCCTTTCTTTTTGCTTTTTTATTCATTTTCCATAATGACAGGAGGATACCATGGAAGTTGAAGAATTTCTGAAAGAAGCAGCAGTTATGAAGGAGGTTAAACACCCAAACCTCGTTCAACTACTCGGTCAGTATTTATGAACACTGATTCTATCTTACTGTGCCTCTACAAAACCAAACCAATTTTCATACTATATTCATCTCAATACATTCTAAATTACTCTTGATCTGGCTTTGTCAGACACACTTTCACTCTTAGTGGTTGTTGGCGTCTTTATTCTAACTGCTGCCTCTCCCACAGGTGTGTGTACGCTGGAGCCTCCGTTCTACATTGTAACAGAGTACATGCCACACGGCAACCTACTGGACTACTTAAGAGATTGTGACAAGGAGGAGGTGAACGCTGTGGTGCTGCTCTACATGGCCACACAGATCTCCTCTGCCATGGAATACCTGGAGAAGAAGAACTTTATACACAGGTGAGGAGATACTCTAGATGCGTGTGCATGCGTGCGTGTGTGTGCCATGCCTCATTTGTCAGAGTAATCTAATTTCTCTCTCTTTCCCCTTCTTTCGCTCCCTCTCTTCTCCTTGCCTCAGGGATCTCGCAGCGAGGAACTGCCTGGTCGGGGAGAATCATGTTGTGAAGGTTGCAGACTTTGGCCTGAGCAGGTTGATGACTGGTGACACTTACACTGCCCACGCTGGGGCCAAGTTCCCCATCAAATGGACTGCACCAGAGAGCCTTGCATACAACACCTTCTCAATCAAGTCTGATGTCTGGGGTGAGCAATACATGAGCATACGTTCATATTAAGTTTTCCTCTCTTGTTGCTCATTCTTCCATGGGCTAATGTTTGATCCGCTTCCTTACAGCGTTCGGGGTGCTGCTGTGGGAAATTGCCACCTATGGCATGTCTCCATACCCTGGAATCGATCTGTCTCAGGTCTATGACCTCCTGGAGAAAGGTTACCGCATGGAACAGCCCGAGGGATGTCCGCCCAAAGTCTATGAACTCATGAGAGCATGTGAGTAGTAGCCATCATACCCGCCTTTTACTTATTCACCAAGTGGTTGCACTAAAGTGGGAAGACATGAATAGAGGTCAACAGCTTTGAAAAAGTTGGTTTGGGCTTTAATCTCTCCTAGATGCTTGTCAAAACCTTTGTCATATCACATTTCGCTGCATCCCCTTCCATACTGTCTTAAAACTCACAATCCTGTAATTAGAAAGAAGAAAAGAGACTTGCAAACAATATTCTGGAATTACAGGATCTGTGAAAGACCAGATTGTTTCAGTCTTATATCGTCATCAATTCCGGTACTGTCTTTGAGTAACATGCCTCTGTGTCTGTCTCTCCACCAGGCTGGCAGTGGAGCCCGTTGGACCGGCCTTCGTTTGCAGAGATCCACCAAGCCTTTGAAACGATGTTCCATGACTCCAGCATCTCTGAAGGTAGAGTAACGTGTAGTTAATCCTCCGATGTCAGTCTTTTGTGTAGCTCAAAACCTGCATTCATAAAGCTTCTAAAATCACTCTCTATCACCTCTGATTGAGCTGAACAGGCAAACTCTCTTTCTCATTCAGAAAGCTGACGTTTACTTTGCTCAGCAGAGCTGCCTGTTCAACTTCGCTGCCCTAGAAAATCTTATATAAGATGAAACTATATTAATCTCTGTTAAGAAACCGTGTCATTGGATAAAATATAATGTATAAAATAGGGTAAAGTGCAAAATTCTGGAAACAAAAAGTTTATAACTAACCACATAATAATAAATGTATGTTTGAATTTGGATTGTGACTGCCTTCTAATAGTTTGAATCTTTTTTTTTTTTTTTTGTACATTGCAGAGGTCGCAGAGGAGCTCTGTAAGACGGCCTCCTCTGGTCACTGCGGGCCACTGCACCCTTTCAGTCACGACATGCCCCTGTTGCCTTCCAAATCTCGCACACTCCACAAGCACACAGAAAACAAGGAAAACATTGAGGGTGGACTCGACGGACGATCTGACCACGGCACGCACGGTCACTCAGGTACAGCCAGACATGCCTCCCTTTCTTCCAACCAGTCAGATGCACCACATTATTATTCTGCAGGTATGCCAGAGAACGCCGGTTCACAGAGTCTACTGCAGCGCCGCCAAGCCCGCCGCCTGAAAAGAAGGGCCATCATTTTCCTTCCCAAATGACCACTGGTGCCGACATCCGGTCGATCATCCAGTGCTGTCTCAAGGCAGATCTGCCACCGCAGCCTGACATAGTCCCAATACACTGGCCTAGAATTACAACTGTTTCAGCACTCCCAAGTATTTGATTTCTAATGTTCAAGGTTCTGTTTATTCAGGCGTGAAACTTAAGTGCTCCTGTCCATGTCATCCGACACCAATTAAAAGATGTTAAAGATGCTAATAATAGAAATTATAAAAAAATAAACGCGCACAGCTCTTCTATCATGTGATTCATGGGGTCACTTCAAGTCAAACACAAACATATATTACATAAATATTTATTAGTGATCATTGGAAACTGTTTTTGTTATCTGTGATGGAATGAAGGTCATATTCTGTCTTGTCCTATATGTTGCATTACTGTTATTCCCACATCCCAATCAATAGTTGGTAACGCATCATGTATTCATATTTGATAGCCCTAATATTAAATTTCACAATTGTCTGTTTGTCTTGTCTCGTTTAATTTATTGCTTATTTATTTTTTTTATTTTGAAAATAAAATGTTTCCTTTTGTGTGTTTACTGTGAAGAAGACCGTCTGTCCCTGTCTTTGTCTTTGTCTTGGTTTGCTTTTTCTCACCTACTTCTGTTACCATGTTGTTCAGCTTTGATGTCTTGGGCCATGAACATGATGAATGAAAAACAAGTATTCACCAATAAAGTAAACAGTAGCTTTCATTAAGTCATAAATCAAATAAGAATTGTTACTGTGATAATGCAGAACATTTTCCAGTTTCATTAAGCACATTAACACACGACTCATAAGACATCACCAAGTGTACGTTTGATATTAATGAAACCACAGAGATTGTAACCACAGTTATGACTTAATTTTCATGTCTAAGGTGTTGTACTAATATTCCTTGTTTGTATGCATTTATATTTCCATGCAAATGCTATCATTGAAGAGAGAACCATGCCAAGTAAGAAATGCGTAGTGTACTGTTTGTGCCCTTATTCAGTTCACGTGACTCATGTCGTTATAATGTGTTAGATGTATTAGATTTATCTAATTCATTGTCTGGTTAGCGAAGATTGTGCAGCGTTCTGTAGTGATTTTGAACGCCAGCAGAAGTGTGAACATGTATTTCCCTCTTTGAGCAAAGTTACGCAACAGCCCTCCTCGTAACGGGTTGGGCAGTTTCTGTATGGCATGTGTCACCGTCAAGTCCTAGAAGTGTGTTCATCATCTCCTCTTTTACAAGAGCAGCTTGTAAATCATTGAATTAGTGTTTGCATGTGCATGACTGGCATGGCCTGAAAACTTTCCATCCCTTTTCCTGCAATGCTTTTTCCTTACTCTCGAGTCCCAGAGGAGGAAAGAAAAGCTTTTAGAGAGAGCGGGAGGGAGGGAATAGTCCATTTTATCACAACAGCACACAGCTGCCCGGTGCAATGAGTGACATTAATCTATAGGCGAGCATATTAAGAGACTAAGGGGATTCCGAGCAGTGTTCTTCATTACCTTGTTTCTTGCAAGGTATTAAGTAACCCTTTAACAAAGATGTTGTTTTGCTGAGTTCAGCCCGGCTTTGTGGCTCTGTTTTAATCCAGCCCTCTTTCCTTCTTTCCAGGCTGGGCTTCTACCTTGTTAGGAGGGGATGGCCGATCAGGCAGCTCCCCGGCTCTGCCCAGAAAACAGCAGCCGCGAGAGAAATCTCCCGGCAGCCTTTTAGAGGACGCACAGGATATGGGCACATTTACGCGAGACCGCAAGACTGGCTTCTTTAGCTCCTTCATAAAGAAGAAATCTTCTTCTTCCTCTTCCTCCTCGCCGTCGTCTCAGCTCCAACAGAACCTCCCGACGCCGCCCAAGAGGAGCAGTTCTTTCCGGGAGATGGAAACGCAGCCTCACAAGAAATACGAGCCCACCGCTGATTTCAGCGCTCCTCCCCAGCCCCATTCGGACAGTCTCGGAGGCTTCTCTGCCTCTCCCTCTCACTCCCATGGAGAACCCACCCAGCCTCAGTCGCGCTGCTGTGGGGCTGCTTTTGGACAGAAACCCTCCGGTGGGGGGCTTGCTTCACAGGTGACGAGCGGCAGCAGTTGGAGTGGGTTGGCTGGTTTCTTTACCCCTCGACTCATCAAAAAGACCCTTGGGTTACGGACAGGAAAGACAACCTCTTCAGAGGAGACTGGGAGTATAGCAGGAGGGCCTAAACCCTTTCCGAGGTCCAATTCTACCTCCTCAATGTCATCTGGGCTGCCGGACCTGGAGCGCATGGCTCTGACTTTACCCAGGAACCGCAGTGCTAAACCCCCTCTAGAGAGGACTGCCTCCACAACCTCCCAGCCAGAGAACGGGGCCGCGCGGCCCTCAGAAACTCTGCTGAGGAGGATGGACGAGGGGACTGCACAGATCAGGGAAAGACCCAAAGCCAAGCTATTACCCCGAGGCGCCGCCGTAGGGGTGAGGGCGCCGGGGGTTGGGGGGGAGGTGGGGGAATCGGACAGTCTGACTCGGGTGAAAGAGGGTCGAGAGGAGAGTGGGGGAGGACCAGACAGGCAGCAGAGTTGGTCATCGCCCTCCAAGACTTCGAGTTCAATAGCTTCGTCAGCCGCAGCAGGTGCGCCGACTCACAACCACAAAGTTCCGGTCCTGATCTCCCCCACACTGAAGCACAGCCCAGCTGACGTGCACCTGGTCGGACTGGACTCTCAGGGGAACCGCTTCAAACTGCTGTCTGAGCACCAAGCAGACCGGGACAGGCCGCGGCTTGTAAAACCCAAGTGCGCTCCTCCTCCCCCTCCCACCCTGCGCAGCCTGCAACACTCCTACAGCGGCGACGGAGAGGAGCAGGTGGGAGGAGCGCCGGTGGAGGTAAACGGAGACGCGGTGAGAGGTCACAGGTCGGGGCGAATGTCAGGTGGAGCGACGACGGGCAGACCGTCCGTGCCACCACCACAAGTGCCTCCTGCATCCTCCTCCTCCTCCTTTTCTCCGTCCTGCCCCGCCACCACCAACACGACTCCCACCAAAATGGCCAACGGGGCCGCCACCACCGCCGCCTCTTCACACACAGCATCCAAAGTGGCACTTCGGAGGACCAGGCAGCAGGCGGAGAGGGTGCCCCTGGAGCGAGTTAGTCGCGTGGCCCTGCTGGAGTGCGCCGAGTGCCTGAGCAGCGCCCTCCATGCCAGCTCCGAAAGCCCCTCCAGCAGCCAGGTGCTGGACGCTGGCCACCAGCTGCTAGACTACTGCTCAGGTTATGTGGACTGCATCCCTCAGATGAGGAACAAATTTGCCTTCCGAGAGGCGGTGGGGAAGCTGGAGCTCAGCCTGCAGGAACTGAGGGCCTCGTCCTCGGGAGGTGGAGGGCTGAGCGGCGTGGGGCCCAACACTGTACAGGACAACCTGCACAGCTGTATTAAAGAGATTAGTGACGTAGTACAGAGGTAGCCACTGTGACAACACCAACCGTCACCCCGAAAACTACCCAACAGACTGCTAATATTCCTTTTTGTGTTCTGGTTCTTTTGACAGCTTTTTGGGGGACGAAATGAGACGAATCTCTTCAGTACCTCAGAGAAATCACTACAAAATGTATTCTTTTTACTGTTTACAAACAACCGTTTCATAAAATGCCAGTGTGGACACTAGTTTTGCTCTGACCTATAAGTATTCAGAAACGTTTATACCAAACCTAATGTGGTTTAAGTCACACCGAGAAATTTTTAGCCCCTCGCCTCCACCCGGCCGTGATAAAGGCCTCTTCGTTAAATGAATGTCGAGGGTATCGGCCGCGTGGAGGCAGCCCATCTGTCAGTCTGTCACGTACTGAGCGAGAATGATGGGGGCTGTGCTAAAGCCTTACGGAGAACACCAGACAACTGTTTTCACTGACTAAACTCGAACAATGTTTCACAACTGAGTGAATCATCAGTTGGATGTGCTGTGTTTCGCAGTAGAGTATTTTGCTCGGTGTCTGGGGAACTAAGTGATCATAAGCCATTTTTTTTAAAGCCATTATATTCTAAAGGATTGGAAACAACATCAGGATTCAATATGATTCAAGGTTTTGAGGTCTCAATTTGCAGTTTTATTCTGTGTGCAGATGTTTGTTTGTTTTTTAACTTATTTTCATTTTCATGACAGTATTTTTAAGTAGATGGACAAATGTGATCAAATATCAAATCGCCCCGAAAACTGCTCATGTTGATATCGGACTAAAGCCTTGTTTCTGAGAATAATCTTTTGAGAATAATCCACTGTTTTGACGCAGACATTCCCACGTGTCCACACAAGGCGACCGCTGAGAGAGAGAAAGACTGAAGGGATCACTTGCATCATTGAAACTGCATTGTGCATCTGACAAGCGTGTAAATAAGCTCAAATGAAACGCCTAGTGTGCGTTTCAGTATTGCCAAATACAGGCTTATCGAATCTAAAAATTTAAAATCTAGAAAAGATCAATTTGAATTTGTCATATGCACAGCATTCGTCTTTGCTTCAGTGTTGTGACTCATGTTCACACCTTAACACAGTGCCACATAAATGGGGGGGGGGGGAATCCCCAGTCTCCTAAAGCATTTCAATATTTATGTCCAGTTATCCTTGCACACTACATTTCTTCCTTGTATGATGGAGCATAAAAGAGCGGGGGGTGGGGTGTAGGGGGGGGGGCGGGGGGAGAGCACAGGGTAGCGCATGAGCAGGTGAATTGGGACAGTATTTCTAAAAGTGTCCTTCTGAGTATGGACAGTGCTGGATTCCCTGTAGCCTTGTCGTGTCCTCAGTGCCTCAAATTCTTCCATGTATGAACACTGCGAAATGCAGAGACCTACTTTACACTACTCACACAGTACTGATCTCTCAACAAAAAAAAAAAAACTGCAGTACGTCTTCAGCACATGAGTGATTTGTACATTATTTGGTTCAAAGAAAAATGCTTTTTAGAATGTCTGTCTGAACTTGAATTTTAAATTATTCCTGATTTCTTTTTTTTTTTTTTTTTTTTTTTTTCTTTCTTTTTATTAAAAGCACAGACCTATTTTGAGAGAAAAGTTATGTAAATATTTGATTTATTTCATATCCAGGAAACAAAAGATTTATGTGTAGTTACAGCATTAAGAGCAATGTTTTTGACTGAAGAGATGTATTGCGAGACATAGGCTCATCCACCCTGATCTGAATATCTGCTTCATGAATGTATTATTCTTCTGTTCTGAACCCGGTCGAATGTTCATCTGCATGACTCTTTAATTTTTTTCTTTTTTTTAAGGTGACATTTTTTTTAATTATTTATTATAATTTTCTTTTTTTTTATTGGCCCATACTTCTAATTTTGGTCACACTAAATAATAAGTCCAGAAACGGCTGCTCTGTTTTTTTGAGCACAAACAAAACTGTGTACAGCGCGCACACGCAACTTGCTTTGGCTCACGTCGTATTGTACACTGGATAAGGCCTCAGACACATTGGTTCGTTGACACATGTTGCATATGAATACTACAAAATCTAATCTGTAAACACTGCAGGTCCAGAACACTTTCAAAATGCCTGTTAATGACACTTGATGGATTGCCAAGTAAATGTTTTGTCCACTTGTGTTTGTGATGCGTCTTTCACATCATCATCATATCATGTTGTTGTTGTGTGTCCGTATTTATGTCCATTTTCTTGCCAAACAGGATCCCTTTGAGACAAGCTGATGACTCGTGTCTATTCACTGTGAGTTTCAAATAACATGGACGAAGAAATGCCATCATCTTTTCTTTCATGATTCTTGGTGCCTTTTTTGTGAACAAATGATTTATGTACAGTACACTATCACTGCAAGAATTCAAAGGTATGGCAACGTTAAAGTCCCATCTTTAAAACGTTTGCGTGTGTTCTTTTCCTTTGCCATGAGATTTGTGATGAGCATATCACGACAGCATGCATTTCTGTCATTTGGAGGTTAATGGTCAGATGCAAACTTGAAACCAAAAGGTGCACTTTGTCTTTGAAGATTATGTATTTAGATACTCTAACAAATGACACGTGAGTCTGCTGCACTAAACCCGAGCTGCTGTGGTGTCTCATAATCTGATCACATCAAAGGTTTTGTGGAAAAAACATGTCTCTTTTTCGAGTTGCCGAGCAAACTTCTTCTGTTGATGTGTGTAATGCATCTCTGTGGAGCAGGTTTTCCCAAAAAGCCTTATCAAGAAAAATGTAACCTCCCAGAGTCGACACGTTTCCAGTCTGGACTGTTTTTAAAGAAATAAAAGATGTTGATTTTTAAACAATATTTACAGAGTCAATAAATTGATTTGGTACCAATTTCTTTTTCTTCAAATCTGTTATCTGAACAGACGCTGTTCAATATTTGAGCTGACCACAAATTGTTTTGCTCATTCTCAATATCAGTCTCCTACATTGTCTTTATTTATGCTGCCTGCATTTATCCTGTATATCTGTTATTTTTTTCCTCCTGTCTCTGTTTTGGAGAACAGCTCTGGAGAACGTGTGTACACATCATTATACCAAAGGCCACTTCTTCAGTTGTACGAGTGCAATGTAAACCAACACACAAAATAATGGAATATGTGAATTTAAACAGGGATAAAAGTGGCAAGAGATGTTAACATTAACTTTTTTATTGTACAAAATATATATTTTGTGTTTTTTGTTTTGTTTTTTTATTTAAAGTTCACGTTATATTACTGTGAAGTTTTGCTCATCAGTGTTAAGCCTATTGTAAATAATAAAGATATTGATGAATACTGTTTTGTTTTTGGTTGTTCATCTGCCAAACATTTCAATCAATTTTAAACAATTATTAAAATGAATGTTGCTGGCTCAAGAGCCAAGGCACATTAGCCTCGTTGCTAAGCTGCAGGCAGCGGTAATTGTAGGAAAACTGCAGACTGTAAGTGTTACAGCAGAAGACACATGAATTGTGAGATGTATTATGGTAAGCAGAGGCAAAATAATAATATAACATTTAACGGGGAGAAAAAAAAGAAGAAACCTTAGGGCGAGCAACAGAGGAGGAATCCCTCTCCCATAATGGACAGAAGTGCAATAGATGTCACACATTCAATGCATATGGTATAAATTATTCATGTAATGAGAGTAGTAGGCAGAATAATAATGGAAAAATTACGACTACTAATAAAAACAGCAGAGTGGATATAATAGAATGGCCGGGCCACAGCAGGAGGCACGGCCACGGTCCAGGTGTAACCACGATGGAAACCTGCAAGGCGAGAAAGCACAAAGACTCCGGGGCAGAAACAAAGGTAGTAATGTGCATTATTTCCTACATTTCAATGGGAAATATTAACTCGACCACAGTTGTTGCACAGCTTGCACCACTGGTGGATTTTCAGACAATGAACACACAAGACATAAGCAATTCATAAAATATGATTTATTATTATAATTTTCAACTACCCAACAGCATATGCAATAGTTAAACTAGTTCCACCTTGGCCAGCTAAAAGATTGAAGTAATGCTTAAAATGTTGATGATCCAATAATAAAACACTGACTAATACTAATACGTTTTAATACTTCATGTACATTGTGTTACTAATATATTTGCACTTTTACTTCAGTAAGATTTAGAGTTTTTTGTTAATAACTTATTTTCTTTTGAAAATTATATTTTATTAGGTTTTTTTTTTGGTCAAAAACAGTAATACAGAACAGCAGCATCATTTCCTGATATCACAATATCCAGAGAACAGACATTCTATATTATGGATGAAGGGCAGGGGGACTTTAAAGCGCTTCGTAATTTGCATATAAGTTTTCATGATTGTCAAAGCAGACAGTAAGAGGAAGGTAAATTATATTTTAAGCACTTGAGGATGAGAAGGGCAAACCACCAAGCACGTTCTTTATTCACACAATATATTATTCGTTTTGGAATGTACATGTATATAATTTCTCAATCTTAGTAGGAAAGTCAGTCTTCCAATCTCATGACTCTTTTTGGTAAATTCAAGCCAGCCTGTAACCATTTACAAGTTTTTTTTTCTTTTTTTCTTATGTTGGATTTGCAGGAATGCAAGAGTTTTAATTGAAAATTTGTATTTTAGTGGGCTGTTCCTTATTTTACTCAAGTAAAGAACACTTCTTCCATTGTTTCATCCATTCATGGGTACCAGCAACCCCTCATCACCATCATCTTCATCACCACCACCCTCCTCATCATCACCATCCTGCCGGTAACGCCTGCCCACACCTTGCCCGACTCCTCCCCTCTCGTAGACTATTGTAAAGATGGCGTCCATTATGGAGGGGCCGCTCAGCAAGTGGACTAACGTCATGAAAGGGTGGCAGTACCGCTGGTTCGTGCTGGACTACAACGCCGGCTTGCTGTCCTACTACACGGTACGTTCACGTCCGCGGTGCCCTGACGCTCAACCGGTCCGCCCGAGGGTTCAGAGCGGAGAAGTTGTCGCTGGTTGTCATAGCCAAGTGGGATAAGGGCCTTGTGTTTGTCAGGAGTTGGGAGTATCAGCTGGCTCGAAAAGAAGGCGGGTTTCTTCGATGACGGATACGCACGTTAGCCAATGGCAGCGCTCCTCGCGGGCCAACCGGCCAATCGGGTGCCAGTATTTAGTTTCCCCCACACTTCCGGTACTGTAGCTAGCTTGCAGAGCTAACAGCTGAAATACACCGACTCGGCGAGACGTTGTTGTGGATAGTTAACATATTTAGGTGAGAGAAAGAAAGAGAGAGAAATACATACTTGTGTTGTGCCAGCGAGACGACACGTGTCTCTGGTAGTTTAAATAGGAGTGTCTACAACTCGCTGGGTTGCTAGCTAAATGGCTAACGAGACACAGCGAGAGGAGACTGGCTGCCAGTTCGATTCCTGATCAATTCCACGTCGATTAATCATCGTACTCCTGATGAGTAACGTGGCAAGTAAAGCAGACAGGGAACTGTCATGGGGAGTGTTGGTGGAAAAAAAGTTGCAAGGAAGATGACAAACTAAGAGTAGCCCATTACATGCTCTTATTTACATGTTCAGTAGTCTAGTTTTTAGTTAAACTCTATTGTCGTCCTAAAGGAAATCCTGAGCCCTGACTAAGATGTGTTTGTTTAGATAAAGTAATCACTGTGGTCAAGATATATGCTTCCTGGTGAATACACCTGCAGTTACTGCACATGTCACTGATGCAGAGGAGGGAACAGGTCAGTCCAAAGTCAGACTAGTCTGTAGGAAAAGCCGGAGTCTGAGGAATGTAGACCATCAAGTCACCGCAGAACAAGAGACTAGAAGCCATGTCATACTGTCTCTAAAGAAGTGCTGAAGCAATGAGTTGTTGGTTTCAGCGTCTCAAATGTGAGGATTCGCTGCTTTTGTTCTTTCTTTTATGGTAATAAACTGATTAACCATAGCCATTTGAATAGGTTACGTTCAAATATTGTTGACAGAATGATTTTATCCAGAAAATAATCGACGACAAAAGTAAATGTTGGTTGCAGTTCTAATCTGATGTGACAAAATGTGTCTACAGTTTCATTTGAGTAAGTTTAATAGGAGAGAAAAGAAAAACTGAGCTGAACTCGCGTCTTACAAACAGACAAATCCAACCGATATGTCTTAAGTCACCTCCTCTGCCCTCAGCCAGTGTATGATTTCCATCAAAATTATCTTGTGCATTATTTTGTAATGGGATTCATAAAATCTCAGCTACATTCAAATCCAAACCCAGAACCAAGATTAGAGTCTTCTCTCTCTCAACTCTCTTATTAATAGCAGAGACTCTTGAGACTATAGGATCACAATGCTCCGAGATATTAATAGCCTTATGACAGGGCTGGCCAAACTTTTTTGATTGTGGGTCATATACAGAAAAATATAAGGAGCCATGGGCCAAACATCAAGGAATGCTTTGTTTTCAACCTGTAACAATGCAAAAGAAAAGGGTTTCTAGATCAGAAAATCATATAATATAAGAAAGTACTTTTTTTTATCAAAATGATTATGCAACACTCTACTAAAGAGTTTAACATTTAACAATACAGTAATTTATTGGTGTGTCCACATATTACAAGTTAGTTTGTATCTGCGGCTCTTAAGTTTACTTTAAATTAATCCAGTACTTTTAAACTGTAATACAGTGGCCACTTAAAATATTCTGGCAGAAATGGTAAAATATTGGTTTCTGTGCCAAGCGCTCGAGACAGAGATAATTCCACTAAATATGGTGGAGTGTTTAAACTCGGATATGTAATTACTTACAGTCCAGTTTATTAGAAATATGCTCAAGCCATATTCTAGATTATTTTTTGAGTATTCATCTCGGGCCATTTAAAAACAGGATTCGGCCGTAGTTTGGCCTCCCCAACCCTACGGCATACAGGACAACCTGACTATGTGAGTCATATACAGTAACCAAAGCCCTGCATACTGACTGTATCAGTCCCTGATTTGTTCTCTTGTTGATTTTCAGTCAAAGGACAAGATGATGCGGGGATCCAGAAGAGGCTGTGTGCGACTCAGGGTAAGATTCTCAGGCTCAAGGCCACCTTTACCTGACCGACGGTTGTTTTTGATAAACTCTGTGTGCTTGGCTGAGTTGTTGCTGTCCTTCTTTACCAGGCGTTTGGAAGAGTTTCCCCATGTTCAGGGCTTTGTTGTCCAGATGCAGTAACCAACTCCCATTCATTACTTTTTATTTGCTTTGTCAATGAAATCTTTCTGAACCATAAAAGGCTGGCACACTATTCACAGCATTGGACAGCTTTTATCAGATATATGATATGCCTCATTTGTTGGCCTTGTTTAACAGGTATCAATAGTTTCCTGCATCCAAATCCACAGCTCCATCACTCCACTTTTTTTTTTATAGCTGTGCCAGGAAGGCATTTGTCCGTTACAATGTGTTTTCAGTATTCCGTGATGCCCACTAGATGGCAGCAGCTGCCCTACATACCTGTTTTACTACTTACGAGGAGAAAAGGTGAAGTCTCTTAATGCAGTGCATCAGAGAATGGGCTGCCTTATAAAAATAAAAAATATATACATATTGTATTTTGTATTTGTCTTTAGAGAAGCCAGACCTAAAAGCTAGTATAACATATACTGGCTTAATTTGACAACTTATAAAACACTCAGGATATCATTTGTTTCTCTTTTTGTTTTTGAGACTTTTTGTAAAAGGTGAATTAGGGTCTGACTTTTCTACCTGTTTTGAGACAAAGGGCTTTGCCGAGCACCCTGAACATGTTTCTATTGGTCTTACTGAAGGGAGGAACTGTCTCCTGAAACTACCTAAAAAAGAGGATCCAGTGTCGTTTATTGATACATAGTTATAGGTCAGGTTTCATTACGGTTGGATCAGTGTGACGCAATTTATTGCGATATAATAATAATTTGATGATCTGTATCATGAAGCAGCAAAATTCATCTTTGTCATTGGAATCTGTTCATTACAATTGCTATTGAAGTAACGTTTTTTTTAATAACACTATTTATTGTGAAAACATCTACAAATTAAAATAATAAATACATTCTAAATATATATATATATATATTTATATATAAAATGATAAATTCTTTTTCAATTTTTTGTTTATAAAAAGATGTTGCATGTATCAAACCCTGAGCCCTGTATCATATTTTGTACCAAATCCCGAGCCGCTGTGTCTGTTTGTTCCAAAGTAAAACTCCCAGAGGCTCTATCTGTTCTCCCACTAAACCGGCACAGTCCTGTTTTAAATAACCGCGTGGCCGCAACTTTTTTTAATGTAGCGTTAAACTGGTTCATGTTGGATTATTTTCGAGAGCCACGAGGAAGCTACGTTTTCAATTGATTCAAATTATTCAAACTATTTCAACTATGACTTTACAAATCGGATCATGTGGTATAGCCCCGAACAGTGCTTCTATTGAGGGTCTGTTTCATCATGCAGACCTGGATATGTGTTTTTAAATCTGAAAATCTAATAGGTTTCCTTTTTCTTAAAAGCAGTTACCGCCTATGAAAGACTGAGTGTATCCTACTCCTAGTTTGTTAGGATACATATAATAATAAGTTTCTTCCCATAGCCAACTACAGACCAACTTGTCTCAGATAGTTGGGGCTTTCCTCTAAGAACTCTTGGGATGTTCAGAAAAAAAACAGGCATTGGACTACATCTGAGAATATGGATCTTGCGTTTAAATATTTTTGTTGAGCCTCATTACTATAATACATCACATGATACTGTATCATCTGACTCATTAATTGCTCACCGAGAGTCTGAAACTACATATTAATTACAAAAGGTGGTGTTTATGAAGCACTATTCTTCGTCACTGCAACATATTTTTACAGCTGTTTTATATTATCTTATCCGCGCGATGTGGAAGTCGTTATTTTCATTAGTTTCAGGTTTGCTGTATGGGTTTGTGTGAAGCTCTTGAGTCGTCACACACCCTGTTTCATTTGCTAGGAGCTGATGTCCCAGCTGCCCGGCCGGCCGTCTCTCTGCAGTTCTTTTCTTCCCGTCAGCTGCTCGCTGCCGGTCCCCGGTGTCTCCTTCTCTCCACCCTTCCCTGCCTTTCTCCTCCTTCGCTCTCCCAAATCCCACCTCCTCCTCCCCTCCCTTCTTCTCTGCCATGTTCCAAAAGGCTGCACTTGCAAGTGTGTGTGTGTGTGTGTGTGTGTGTGTGTGTGTGTGTGTGTGTGTGTGTGTGTGTGTGTGTGTGTGTGTGTGTGTGTGTGTGTGTGTGTGAGTGAGAGAGTGTGATTGTGAGAGAGAAGGGACAAGGCAAGGGGAGATGGAGCTTTTGAAGAGGAGAGAGTGAAGTGCTGAGACTGAGCAAGGGTAATTTCTAACAGAGGGCCAGTCAGGGGTTGCTTGCTGGAACATGTGGAGGGCATGAGGACAGGAACAGAAAGTGGAATATGACGTGTCCCGCTGCTTGACTGCCTGCTTTTTCCCCCGTCTCTCTCTCTCTCTCTCTCTCTCTCTCACCCTCTCTCTCTCCCTTTGCCCAGGGAGCTGTGATCGGCATCGATGACGAGGACGACAGCACATTCACTATTACTGTGGACCAGAAGACTTTTCATTTCCAAGGTGAGATGTCCCCCTTTTAATTTTGTTCTCTTTCTGCCCCCTCTTCTCTGTGTTGCCATCACTGGCTTTCTTTTCTCTGATCTCTATTCTATCCGTCCATGCTGTTCATTCGCGTGCTCTCTCTCGCTCTCTCTCTCTCTCTCGCTCTCTCTCTCTCTCTCTCTCCCTCTCCTGTTTCTCTCCCCACCTTTTTAAAGACTTGGATTGGTCTGCACTAATGCCAGGAAACACATGCACACAGGCATCTACACAATGTCAAAGCGTGCTGCGTGCATTTGAGCTTTTTCCTCCCCTCCCGTGGAATCTGTGAAGTTGGACTGACACACACTTCCGTAGCTAAACGAGATTTGTTCTACCGCAAGCTAGGCATATTTCTCTGGAACAGATCGACCAAGTAAGGGTTTTTTATTTTTTCTCTCGGCCCTCCCGACTGTGGCTGAGGAGGAAGATTGCTGCTTGTGTGTCTCTGCAGTTGAGCCTCTGGGAATGATGAGGGAATACTGCTGAGCTGGAAGCTGAGCTCAGGTCTCTTCTGGTTGCTGCCGCTGTTCGCCCTTCACTACTCCGCTTCCGCCCCTCGCTATCTACCAACCAGTCACTCCATAGGGACAGGATTTACTCCCCGCTACAGCATCGCCCCCATCCCGTCCTGCCAACCCTTCCGTCTTTTTTGACAGGGAGCTGTCCAGTCCAGTACATTACCAGTTTTTTTTCTTCTTTTTTACTATCACTCCACAAGGTCTTTAACTAACCTTCTCCACCTTTCCTTCATCTCTGTCCTCTGTCCTGTCCATTTGTATCCATTCCCCTCCTGCCAACACCTAACCCCTCACACCAGCACCCCCCCCCCCAAAACCCCACTCCCCACTCCCCTCTTCACCTCCTTCTTGAGGGTCACCAGCCACAGTCCATGGGCCCCCCGCCCCTCTCACCTCCTCCATGCCCTCTCCCATGTCTGTGTTCCGAAGCTGTATGCTGTGGTTCTACAAACGGAAGGGTAAGGAGAAAACCGTGCACGTCTCATGGTCCGCATGCATGCCAGCCCCGGGCAAAAAGGATCGAGAGGAGGCGTTGTTTGTTTGTCTTCTGGGATGTGCAGCTTGGGTGGAGCAGTGCGTTCAGTAGCGCTCGGGTGTATTGGTTTGTTTTCGAGGTTCAAGGACAGTTCAGAGCTGTGTGAATCAGACTGTTTAGTGGCTGTGGGCTATGAGGAATTATTAAGCAGAGAGGAGTGTGTGTGCAATGTGTCCTCAATCAGTCACTGTTTGTACGGACTCAGTGTTATTTAGGAAAGCATGTTTTGTTTTTTCTGGCGTTTTTTGTTCTGCTCTTCACTGGTGTTGCTGGTTTGGCCAAACAGTATTTGTAATGTTTGTTTCTCGTCAGGATGGTTAAAATGCATATTTTCATAGAGTCGTGTTTGTCAATGAATGATAGCGTGAATACATGTAACTGTCTTCATTTCTTCTGGAACTTTCTGGGCGACACTTAATTGGAGTCTTTGGTATTAGCTGTAATACCTCAGTGAATTAAAGGTGCATTTGTTTGATTTTTTTTTAATTTTGTATGTTCAGTTGCTGGTTGATATTATCTGAATTACCTGCGTCTGAGAAACTTCTACATCAAAGAATAGGCGAACAGCATGCAACATACTCATATTATACATATATTTTTTAAATGAGTCCAAATTTACGAGCATTATTCAAAAACCTTCATTAATGCAGTCAAAGAGGCCAGTTGGCAGCCAGGATAGCTTGCATGAAAAGGCAACACAGACAACAAAGATGACACAACATGTGTAGTAAATATCACGATGCAATACTACAAGATATTAGCATCAAAGATCATATTACGATTCTACTTTTCTTTTCTTTTTTTTTTTAGCTTAGCTAAATCAGCAGTATGGGAATAAGTTGTCTTTGGAAGCAGCATATCTTTGCACAGGACGATCTGAATCTTGGCAGCACATTTTGATCCCCCCCCCCCATTGATCATCTTTTAGTTTGAGAGAAAGCAATGAAATGTCACTATAACACACATCTGCTCTCCAGGCACCACGGGGAGCACGTTAGCATCTCGCGTATCACCGGTAGAGGAACGTATAGAAACTGAGCACTAAATGTGTTCTGAGCATGAGACTCTGGATACATCAGCTGTTAGCTTCGGTATCAAGAGATGCACAGGATGTTGGGCAAGAGGAGAGTTCTCTGTTGCTGTAAAACGATCCTGGTCTGAGCATGTTTTGCAGCCAGTCTCCCAGGGCAGCAGCGTCTGAAATGTGTCTGTCTATATATTACATTATGTATGGCCTGGTGCGTGGCCTGGTGCGTGGCCTGGTGCGTGGCCTGGCTATGGTATGGGCTGATGGCTGTGTAGGGCCTCGCTGCCGACGATAAGAGGGGCAAAGAAAGGCGCTCCAGACTGATTATTATGGTGTAAAATAATTTCCAGGATTGAGCCGTGATACTTCCTCTTACGGGACAGTCTAGCTAGCAGGTTGAATTGTAGTCGCGAGCCGGCCGGCCGGCTCGCCCGGAATTCGGCTCTGTGCTGTCTTTCTATTTAGAGAAGCATCCATTATTCATCGGCCCTTCTCCCCCGGCGGTGCATCAGAGTTGCCTGAGAGCCCTTAAGCTTTTTCCTTTTCCTCTTTCTCCCTCTCTGCTCTCGCTCGCTCCTCATATCTAAAGTAGCTATCAATCTCCTCCCTCTTTATCAGGCCGCCCTGACTGCCAGGACCATCAGTCCAGGGTGAGAGACCCCTCATGCTCTCTCTCCTGTCCCCGGGGTCCTTCCTCACCTCAGGATCATCTCCACTGTCTCCTGTTTTACTTTTCGTTCCACCGTGGTCATCATTTTCTTTTTTTTCACCTGTGTTCTTCAGCACTGCATCTGTACTTGTGTATTTAGTTAGAAATATATTCTCAACTGCAGATCATGCATCACTGTCAATCGAAAAGCAATATGATGAGTTTATTTTACATTTTTGTCACAAAGTTGGAGCAAAATCATAGATTAAATGTAACGTAGTGCTGAACCGATACCACCAAGGAAACATTACTTCACTGACCTCAGACATCGTGCTTTCTCTTGGCACCACAATTAGGTATCTACCACTGTATTGACAGGTTGACGTCCCGTGCATCATACAGGAGCGTGTACTGACATATTTCACCAGCTGGTCTGGAGATGGCAGGAGAAGAAGGGATGAATAATTCACAGAGGCCTTTTTGGAGAAAGGAGGAGCAGTGTTATGGGAGAGGCTGAGCATTGTAAAAGGGAATTTCTTGTGATTGGATACCCTGACCACTGAAATGAGCGATAAATCCTTGATGCTGTTAGTTTTTCTGGGCATATTATCCGAATATATACTGTATGTGTGGAAATTGTACGACCATAATAATTGTTGTAATTAGTACTATCTGTCTTTGCTGTTTTCTGCAGTCTCAGTGACTGTAACTACCAGTAGCTTCATTTATGAACAATTACTTCCCAAGCTCAATCTTTCTAATACAGTCTGCAAGATGCAAGTCAGAAACAGAAGAGTGTCTGGAGGCACATATAATCAGTGGAGCAGAAGATGGTTGTCTGGTTAATAACCTGCCAAAGAAACAATAACAGAAGAAATTGGAATGTAGCTTTTCAGACCGCGACACTTTTAGTGTGTGACTAATTTGGCAGTAGTATGAAGTAACACACTCTTGGAAACATTGTTCAGAGTTGTTTGCTTTACAGTTGACCAAGTATCAGCATAAAATGATAACTGTCATTACTTTTCTCGTGGTGATATAAGCCAGCAGCATGCCAATATATTGGTGTATAAAAACACTGTTTTTCATTGCATTTTCTGAAAGCAGTTACAGAACAAAAAAACAAAAAGAAAGGGATGTTCTTCAGAACAGCAATGTTCTTGGTTCAAGTCCGTTCTGACTCCCCTCATTTCTATCCAGTCCTTTACTTTATGTGATAAAAGCAAACATGGCAAAGAAAAACTTAAAACGTGACATGAGCATGTAAATCTAGTAGACAGAGGGCTTGTACATGATGTCACCGTACGTGGAAATTGGCCACTTCCCCGCCGATTAGCAAACACACAAATATTCAGCATCTGCCGGCTGCATTCACAAGGGAAAAATGCACTGAACAATAAAAGAGCTGTTGGGCCTTTGACTGCATGAGTAGTTGGAGAAATGATTCAGGCATAACTTTTGCCATTCTGAAGAGTAAAGAGAAGATTGCAATTCAGTGAGACTCTTTAAATCCTGGTTCCGAAAACATGGAAATGGAATTGTGGTTTTGTGTAAGGTATGTCCCATTTCTGAGGTATCGTCACCTTTCAAATATTCTCTGAATGATGGTTTAGTTTACTCCTACGTTGTCAGGTTGATACTTCCGTTTCTGGTGGCCTTCCCTTCATCTTGTTTAAGATATTAGTTGGTTTCCCCCTGACATCGCAGCTGTATTCATCATATCATCCATAGCAGGGTTGTTTTGCCATTTAGTCGTGGTGTGAGGGGTTGCATCATGTGATCAAATGACAGCAACACATACCCTTTATCGGAAATATGTATTAGTCTGGTATCGATTTCCTGTGCTGGATATGAGGTGACCTTTACTGTCATTGTGGACATCAGGGCACTGAACCGCAGCCTGACAGCGGACTGCTGCTCCGTATTTGCTGTATGTGGGGAACTCTGTTTCATTTGGCATCTGTGTTCAAGTATGTTATTTTTAAGCATTTGCTACACGCAACTCTCTTTGTTTGTCCGAATCTCTCATGGGGCTTGATCCAATATCTGCCAGGGTTGCTCTGTAATTATTAGGAAGTTGTGCGTGGCTCAATTGGAGGTTATTGGTGTGAGGTACAGTACTTCTGTACTGTTTGTGCTGGTTCTTCTCATAGCCTTGCCGTGTCTCTGCATCACAGCCGACTGTAACAGGGTTTAGTCAGCACACCTTCCTCTGTTATGACACTACTTTGCCGTTGGGCTTTGAAACTGCGTTACACTCCTGAAGGGTTGAAAGGACATCATGAAAGTCGAAGTGTGTGTTATTAATGTTAGGTTTTTGCAATCCTAGGGAAAAAATGTGAACTTAGTACCAGTTAGACTTTTGCCCTTTTTTTTCCCGCTATGGAATGGGCTGTAAAACGGCACGTAACGAATCCTTTACACCCTTATCACTGTAGACGTAAAAGTATTTTCACAGTGAACTCTTAAACCTTGAAAATATCTTAAAATGTCTTATCTCCTGATAGGGGAAAATAAATGAATGACATATTCTTGATATGTTTAACCCTTAGCTAAACATTGTCCATTCTGTCTTGGTCTGTTTTACATGATTACAAGGTTTTGTATCCTTAGCACCACTCACATCTTAGTGACTACTCACCAGGTCGCAGGATATCTGCTCTCCTACTTTCTGGTCAGATAGTTGGAAGTTGTACTCTAACCTTTTCCTATCTCGTCCATTCCTCCAACTTTGGCTTGTCCTGGGTCCCTTTGTCGGTAAGACTAATAAATATTTTAAGGGCAAGCAACGTGCTGTTTTTTAAATTTTTTATGTAACTCTCTGCAGAATAACTAAAGCGGTTCATATCAGATGACAGCGACTGTCGTGACTTGCAGTATGTTGCCTCATGTGACTGGCCTGCTGGCTGACGGGCTATAGATTCGCTGAGTTGACGAACTGCTCATACCTACCTGGGAATACAAATCATGGTGTACGTGTGCGTTGCAAACTAGGACAAAGATCGGGACTTGAGACACAGTTCGTATCGTTAAAGTATTTGTTTTTGTTGAATGGCCCTGTGACTACCTCTCCTCTGTCATGAATAGAGCTAAACATTAGTCGCAGTAATCTGTTCGTCTGGAGAGTCTGTTTGGCTGAGGGAGAAGTGAGAGGCCAGAGAGGCGCTGTCTGAGTGGATTGGCCTGAGCCTCCGCTGCCTTTTAATGTCTTTTAAAAGCTTTTTTGCTGTAAGACTGCCCAGCCTCTATGCTAGCACAGACATTCATCTGCTGTACTGTGTTGTTTCCAGCTCAATACAAAATTACTTTTACACAGGATATAGTTTGCTAGCTAATTCAATGAAATATAAGTCCTTCTTTCACAAATTTTGGAGTTATAGTTTTTTTGGACTATGTTGCATCATCCACATGCACAAAACAAGTAAACTACTTTCCGAGCAAAAATAAATAAAAATGTTAAATAATTTGAAATGCGGGCTATAAATACATACAACACATGCATACCTGCTACGACCTGCCTGGATGGATTAAATCCTGGCCGTGTGTTGGTAGAGGACAAAATATTCTATCTCCTCATGCCACTGGCACCAAGGTGTGTGTGTGTGTGTGTGTGTGTGTGTGTGTGTGTGTGTGTGTGTGTGTGTGTGTGTGTGTGTGTGTGTGTGTGTGTGTGTGTGTGTGTGTGTGTGTGTGTGTGTGTGTGTGTGTGTGTGTGTGTCCTCTGCAGCCTGTGTGTGTGTCGCACGTGTCAGGCCCAGTATTGGGTCACTGTTTAATGTCACTGACGGTCTGTTTGTTCTCGGTCTTTGCTCTGAGGGTGCAGCAGTGCCCGGCTCCATTTCACACTCCGACCCCTAAGGCTCTATGTGGGGGGTAAAAATACAGGCGAGAACGAGTCAGCACTGCCTCACCACTGTGGAGGAGCTTTTACTCCTCATTTTTACAATGATCACAGGAGTATTGATACTTCAGGTGTTGATACCCCCATCGGTATCATACATAAGGCTCGGAATAAAAACTAAATACTCAGTGCTCAGTCAGATTTCTGAGTGTTGAATGTATTTGATTAGCTGCTGCTTTAAATCATAAATGTTTACTATATGAATGTCGGATGGACTACTCGGCACAACACCAGTCCGGCCGCGTGGCCATGTTAGAGCATGCGAGTCCCATGTGTGCCCTACTAGCTAGCTAATCACCGCCGCGCTGCACTGCGTTCGTAACGGTGGTTAATTAAGCTTTGTTTATATAGAGAATATATTATTCTCCGAAACGAAATCTGTAAACTCATATCTCATATTCATGGACTACTTTATATATATAAGAAGTCAAGTCGTACATGCATTACAAGAAAACAAACAATTTGATTTGACTGTCAAAATATTCGCTCAAATAAAAAAAAAAAATGAAAGGCATTCTTTGTAAAAATCCCTAGACGTGTAACTAGTGCTTTTATCAGTTAACTATTTGTGACAGTCACGTGATCGCACGTGCCAAGTTACAAAAATTCAGTCACTTGCCGTTACCACCCGGCGCCATGTTGCGAGCAGTTAGCAAGCAATCCCTCGATGTGCTCTGAATTAAGGATTTCGAAAGCAAACTTTCTTTAGATTCGTTTAAGTACAATAGCTCAGCTAACGTTAGATAGCTGCTAAATTTTAAGCTGGTTACTTTTTTAGGCACAGCCAATAACTAGCCTTACTCATTATTCTAACTTAAAGGAACAGTTGGACATTTTGAGCAACACACTTTATTTTTTTGCTGAGAGTGAGATAAGAAGATCAATATCACCTTCCTGTCTGCATGGTAAATATGAAGCTCCAAGAGGTTGTTGACTTGGATTAGCATAAAGACTAAAAGCAAGGGGAAACAGATAGCCTGGCTCTTTCCAGGGTTACATGCTGGACTATTTCTTGGCCAAGTGCAGAAACTTAAAATGCAGACCTTTTTTTCTTTTTACAGCTATGTATGGGCGTCTGCCTTATGACATTTTCAGATATCTTTCTGCATTTGATTTACAGACAGGAAGTTATGAACTCATCGAAAAAACTTTCTCTTTATGGTCCTCTACGTTTATTTTGATCCGTGTTGTTTACTTCAGCTGTCAAGCAGATTGTTTGCCTCTCTAATATATAAAATGGTCTCCAAATAACACTTATAGTTATTGTCTTTTGTACATATGAAACAGCCCTGAACAGGTTAAGCAGAATTAAGGTATTCCTAAAAAAACAAACGTATCATTTCTTGATGAATGCACAGCGTCCATCACTGCGTCACAAGTACTCATTTCAGTCATTTCAGTGTTGTCTTGGTTGCATCAGTGTGACACAAGCGTAATGGCTGTCTGTATGGAAAGTGTGGCTCACTGGGTGTGTCTGTGTGCTTATGTCCTCAGCCCGAGATGCAGATGAGCGGGAGAAGTGGATCCACGCCTTAGAGGGAACTATCCTCCGTCACACCCTCCAGCTCCGAGTACGTAACCATACACTTGTTTTTATATGTGTATGTGCAAATGTGTGAATTCCTATTTGTCTTGTTTTTATAATCCTTCCACTACAGTCACAAGAAAAAGTTGCCTGTTCGTGCAAATTCCTGACAGCATCTACGTAGTTTTGATTACACTACATTTATTTTACATTACATATTACTATCCATTTGCAACCATGCTCGGCTTTGTAACACCTGAAGAGTATACTTGTGTAATTATTAAAAAATAGAGGATTGGTGAGCAGATTTGGCAACCAATAAGTGAATTTAAATGTTACCTAGATATCAAAGCTTTCATTGTGTGATTTTATTTTTTTATTTTGTGAATCTCAGATTGCATGCATTTGCATGCTTTTTACATCATGTTGCTGTGCTACACCACAACACCCATGTAATGACTTTGAAGGGGACTTTGCATCTTGTTATCAGCATTTTGTTCCTTGCTCACACCTGATTGCTTTGCTCAACAAAGCAGTTGAGAGTCTGTGATTTGTCTTCGCCTGTATAAATGGAAATAAAGGTGACATTCATGTCATCATAAATGAAGAATGTTTTGTCAATAAGTAGGTGCTTTGGACTAGCATCGGGACCAGGTTTAGTTTAGACTGTTTGATTTACCGCTGACCTGCTGGCACCCTGTCTTGTCCTTTTTTTATTTTTATTTTATGTCTTTATTATGAGTGTTGAGACTGAGTGTCTCAGCCAGATCTTTTCCCTGCTCGTCCTGCCCTCTAGTTGTTTCCAACCTTATTTCCTGCTCTCCTTCCCTAAACCAAATCTTACTCCCTGTTCCCTTCCTATCATCATCATCTACGTGCAGCTCTTTCCATCTCCTTTTCATCCTCATGACCAACCTTTTCATTTGCTCTCCCTCCCTCCCTCCTCTTTTTTTTTTCTTTCTTCCTTCCCTCCCTCTGTGGCAAATCCCTATGATGTGCTACGTGTGCCTGCTTGTGCTCTGCGCACACACACACACACACACCATGCAGTGATAGCGCGCTGCTGTCGTAGCACCATGTGACCCTGCAGTAACCAATACGAGACCTGCTTGCTTGATCAACCAAACATCTGCCTCTGTGGCCTCAGCCAACCAGAGAGCCGCTTCATGCTTGTCCCTGTCAGCACTTGCTGCTGCTTTGTGTTTTTTCTCTTTTGCCTGCGTGAGAGGAAGTGTGCCTTTCCTGCCAGGGGAGGGTCCTGGATTAACTCAAGCTCTGTCTGCCTTCATACCAAACGCTCAGCTGATAACTACTGCCGAAGGATATACTGTAGCCAGACTGACTGCAAAGCTAACTGCTGCTGGGGTTTATGTTGGCAGACTGCAGTGGAGAGCAAAAGGAGGAGGTTGTTTTCTGTTTCTGTGAGGAGGAGGAGGGGGAGGAGGGGGGGGGTGGGGTGGGGAGGAGGAGGAGAACGCTAACTTCACTAGCGCTGGTGGTTTGTTGCTATAGGGAGAGAAGACCACAATAACGGAGGAAGAGAAGGGAAAAAAAAAAAACAAGCTTGTGTCAGGCTAAATTGCCTGATAGGGGAGATGTACCAGGTTTAACGCAGCATGTCAATTGGAACGAGGCACCCAGTAAGTAAAACACACAGACACACAGACACACAGACACAAGGGCCACTGCACCAGAGCAGGGATAACTTTATCGGCTGCAGTGCGCTGCCAGGGCAGCAGCATTTTAAAGTGGGTCACACTGCGTGGAGAGACAAATAGAAACAGGGGGGAGGGTGAGAGGGTGTTGTTTGTTGAGTCTGGGGTGGAAGGGTGGGTTTCCGAGTGTTTGTGTGAGGCTTTACAGGCTGCTGTAAATGGTGGCGGTGCAGACGTTTGGGAATATTTCAGGAACAGGGAAGAAGTGTGCACTATGAGGGAGTGATACACAACCACCTGCCTCAGAGTTTCTGCATCCAAACTTATCTGCTCTGTCTGGAAAAAATAGAAATCTTCCCCTCATTTGTGTGTGTTGACAAAACTTGAGACTTCGTTCACTGCAATGATAGGGGCTCTGTCTTATTTGTTTGTTTTTCACCGCGTCAGCTTCATTTCCCTGCTATAATTTAGTTTCTTTTCATGTGTTTTTTTTTTTGGCCAGTTAATGTATGATATATAAAAAACCTTTACAAGTAAATACAGTCTAATATTCAAGCTAGTAAATATGACCTGTGTTAGATGCATTAAGGTTTTGATTAGGATCTATGGGGGTACATTTGTGTTTGTGGTATTTTGTATATACCATTGTGTTGGAGTTAATCCCCTCTGTAAATAGAGGAGGAATGGCAAATTGAACACTTCACTGTGTAGAAGATTATAAGAATCTCAAAGCTCGTTCACTCCCTGTATTTACATAAGAACCTGTAGATGTTTTGGCATTGATCTGGATTCAGTGTTGTTCTGTTGGCAGCTTAAAAGTTAAAATGATCATGATGTAATGCCTAACCAGAAAGATGGCAGCTCCTTTCTTGATTAACTGGACGTATTTGTTAGCGTAGCGCGAGTAAGCAGACAGGAGAAGGTGCTCACACTGGAATGACTGCGCACATTCGAACACCTGTGTTTACACATTGATAAAGTATATCGTCATTCACATCTGCCTCAGAATTGTTTTTGATTTTTACTCAGGACCTCATGTGGACAGCTATGTTTTGCAGTCAGGCTAACAGTGTCAGCACCTTTGATCCTTTCAGGAAGTTAAGGCAAGTTAAATGCAGGCTTCACAAATGCTGAGTTAAGACTTTGTTTTTTATAAAGATAGTATATTTTTACAGTTAAAACCTTAGCAGGTATCGGCCTGCTGACAGCAGTTAATGGCTTCATGGCTTTTCTTCACTTTCCTGTGAGGTCGTCTTTAGCAGGAAGAAAAGCCAACACACAAACCAGGACTGTGCGACGCAGCGAATCCAAAGCAACAGTAGCACCTGACATGGTTTGATAAGAGCCTGATTTACTAACAGGCCTTCTGTTTGATTCACTATTTCTCTCTCTCTCTCTCTCTCTCTCTCTCTCTCTCTCTCTCTCTCTCTCTCTCTCTCTCTCTCTCTCTCTCTCTCTCTCTCTCTGCTTTTTCATGCGAGAGGTGCTGTTTTTCTGTGTCGAGTAGCTGCTGACACACGCTGTGTTCCTTATCTTACTGATTTGTCTGACTTGGAATTAAGGTGTTATTGTGTTGTCATAGCTGCTGAGTGTCCTCGCTCGTAGTGACAGGCTCGAGTATTTGTTATTTATTTTTTTGAAGGACGTCTTGTCTGTACGTTAATTTCTCTGCTCATCTTCCTGTTTTTGTGTGACAGCCAGCTGGATTGTTCTTGTTTGGGCGAGCTCAGACAGAGACAGATGCCCGGTCACGTCTGTTCTGCCAATAGTTTAGGAATTACCTTTGTTTGTGTGTGTGTGTGTGTGTGTGTGTGTGTGTGTGTGTGTGTGTGTGTGTGTGTGTGTGTGTGTGTGTGTGTGTGTGTGTGTGTGTGTGTGATTCTGATGTAGCTATTAAAGCAAGCTAATTAGCAAACAATGAATTTGAGTGCACCTCAACCCATTTACACACATGATTCTATGTCAGTAACTAAATTCTCTCCAGCCTCGAGTTCCTCGATTCAGTTTTGTTCGCTGGCCTCCAGTCAGTCAGTCAGACCTGCTGGCCTTTTATATTGGCTAGCCTTTAAACAATAGTATTCATATCTCCCCCATGTATAGTACAGTGCTGGAAGATTCCCCTGAACTGTTGATGTTTCTGTCCACCATTTTGTGTGACAGTTTTCAAAGCCTACCTGACCGGGAGCTGCTCTTTTTTTTATTTATTTTTTTATGAATGGATAATAAGTGAATATTATATTATTAGCAGTGCCTGTTTGTTTTGATTTGAATATGCAAATACTACATGAGGCTTTGCTTTGTTTGTTTCTCCATCCTCAGGAGGCAGAGACAGGATTAGTTCCGAGTGTTCAAGACTTTGATAAGAAGCTAGCTGAAGCCGACGCCTACCTACAGATTCTAATTGACCAGTTAAAGGTAGGACTCAATGGAGCAACGCCAAACCGACTTCCGAATTTCATCTGGAATGTTTCACACTTTCATGTAGATTTTTAGAAATGTGGGATATCTGCCACTCACTTTGACATATTTGGCTTAACATCTAGAGGTAATATAATCCATTTGAGAAGACAAAATCTGCCTTAGATCAAATAATCTATTACAAATGGCTACCTACATTTCTCTGTGAATTTATCATACACATGGCATTGTTTACATTTGAATCTGTATCATGACCTACCTTTTTTTATTCTCTCTTCTTGAGGGCATTTCCTTGCCGATCGCACTCTTGACTTTAACAACCAGAAGTTATTAAAGATTTGTGGTAGCGTGATGAAGCAGAAAATCATGTATTTAAAGAAGCAGCAACATATTCTCAAAGGCAGAAAATCTGCAAGTGTCCTTCCTCAGTGAGAAGAGCTGGCTTTCATCTCGAGCCTCAGCATCTGTACAGATTCACCTCCTTATCGTCTTAATACTCATTTGACTGTGTGACCATCTTAACTTATTATCCATCTTCCTTTTTCCCCTTTTCATCTCCTTGTTCTCTGTCACTCTCACGCAGCTGTTTGACGACAAGATCAAGGACTGCAAAGAGGATGAATCACGCAGAGTGAGTACCAGCAGCGCTGCTCTGTCCTTGTGTATCGGCTCTCTGGTCGGCTGTTCTCGCTGTCATTAGCACCGAGGCTAACAGCGGGAGAAGCAGGCTGACACACGGCGCTGACGGCTGTCTGTGTAATGCAGAGCAGACGTTTGATATCAGTCGCGTGTCAGTTTTAAGACATCGGAATATTTAAACGGTTATTCTTAAATCGCCATTTATTGTATCGGGTCAACAGAAGGACTAAAAAGGCTGCAACTAATGATCATGTTCACTATTGATTCAGCTTTTTGTCTGCGCAATGTCGCAAAACGATTAAATATTCTCATTATAACTTCCCAGAGCCCAAATATGATGTCTCGTTTGTCTGATGAGCTGTTTAAAATATTTACCAATTGATCAAAGCATCATTTAAAAAAATAATAGCTAGGACAAGCTGGGAAAAGTTGAAAATTTTGCTTGAAAAATTGCATTATAGTCACTGGTTAATTTTCTCCTTTCGATTAATCAACTCATAGTTGCAACACAGACTGACACAGTAAGAGTATCACTAAAGCTTAATATAGCACAATTAGGATATCGGAAGTAGCTGATGAGCAAGAGGAAATGCTTTTGTTTGAAATGTAAAAACGTATTTAATTGAGGTACCATTGTTATAACCAAATAATTAACTAAACAATTGGTTTAGTGTTAACAATACAGTTGCATTTCTTTTTGTCTGTCTTTTTAAGAGCATTCAGTCCACAGGAGAAGTTTTCTATTTACCTTTTTAATTGTTAGTTTCAAGTAAGTTATTCTTTATTGTTGTTGGAGGAAGCGGTTCAGTTTCAGGGTGTCTCTGGGTTGTTGGTTTTCTTTCCCAGCAGCTGTGTGATTCACTTCCTCCCTGAGATTAATGCTGGCTTTTGGTCACGTTGACTTGTTTGTCACCGTGACTTCACCAGTCTCCTCAGAATGGGTAACTGTTTTGTCAACTTTCCTTGATGTTATCTACGTGTTTTGCTTTACTTGCTGTCAGACTGGTTGCATCAGCTTTTTAACTTTTGTTTGTGTTTTTAATTACTGTTGGATTTTACAACCTGTTTTTTATTTTCTTCTTCTTTTTTTTTTTTTTACAGAAAATTGAAATTTTGAAGGAGACCACTTGTGTAAGTCAGATCTCAACACGTATTCCTTCCTGTTTTTGAGTTTACGAGTCAGTTCCTAGTTACTGAATTCCCTTTCTGTCTTTGTCTTTCAGAGCATGGTAGAGTCCATCAAGCACTGCATTGTACTGCTGCAAATCGCCAAGGTAACCCCCATATCAGCACGTGTGATTCTTCTCTCTGTAGTTTGGGTTGCTACTTCACCATAGTCATTGTTCTTGTGAGACCACACCAGTGTGAACTGTGTGTTACCCTTTCGTGTGTCTCTGGGGTAGTTCCCTGCTTACAGTTGCTATCTGGGTCGCTGGTTGACTAGGATGTAGCCCGGTACTCGTTTCATCACATGATGCATTCAGCCCTTCCTCCCCAGGAAGTGGGGCAATCACCTCTGCTTCATGTTGTTGATAGTTGACACTTGTAAAAGAAAAAAATAAGACTTTTACTCATGAATAAGGCTCTAGGAAACATGTAGATTAGAGATTGGCGTGGTAGAGCAATCCTGTTGTTGATACTGAAAGAAATGACGGAGGATTTTACCATGTGATGAAAGGATTACTGCATGCTGCAAGTCGGTGAATATTATGAAGCTCCGTGTGATGAGCGGGATGGATCTCCTCGCTCTCCACACTGCAGATGTTCAGGATGCTTTATGAAATGACTCTTCAACCTTCCTACACAAGTAGTCTAACATTGTCTTTTCAAAATTTTAAGGACCAAAGTAACGAACAGCAACACGCAAACGGACTTCTAGTAAGTTTGACATTCTCCGCCCATGACAAAAAATTTAAATCTAGCAAACTGCAATTTTTTTTTCTTTTCTTGCTTAATTTACTCTCCACTGTAGAAAATCAGATAAATCAGACCTCTTTAGTGCATGCCGTCTAATTAGGAGATAAGCTCTATCTCAAGCCTTTCCCTCATGTCTTCCACAACTATCTTGATGATTTCCTGATTTCATCTCAGTAAAAGTTCTTTTAGCAAAGGTTGGGAACTATTCTTTTTCTTTTTAAATTTTTTTTATGTGTGTGCAAACTTTTAATCCAGAAAATGCACACTTTAGCAGAATATGTATGTGTACGTAGACTATAGATGTGTGTCTGCATGCCTGTATGTGAGAGAATGTTGCACTTCACTTCACCTTCTAATTAGTCGGCTAATTTGCCATTGATTCATCGTGTACACACTGCCTGCTTATTGAACCATTGAGCACTAATACATGGAAAGCCATCCAGAGAGCACTTTACTGGCTCTGCAGGTTCCCTTTCTTCATGTTAGTCGCCATACCTGGAGTTTTGCATGTTTTTACTACAAATCACATGTACTTTGAACTACTGACTATAAAGCATTCCGAAGCATTTTATATATATATATACGTTTTTAGATTCATTTCTGTTCTTACAGGGAGCGATTTGTTTCCGGTCCTTTTTTAGGTTGTTGTGAATATCGTGAAGAATTACAGCATTCATTCAACTGATGATCAATCACAGAAGACATGTAGTCTTCTTTATTTTTAAACAACACTCTGACCCCTGTGATTTGAGTGGGCTGCCAAACATTACACTTTTACATCGAGTAACAACCAAACACATTATCCTCTTGACTTTCCACTTGTTTTGATTTCCAGACAGCACCGCTTGTAAATGGAGTGCTTTCAGCCACGAATGACATTTTTTCCAAACAGTCTTGGCTCTCAGAGGCATTGCCATGCAATCTAATGCTGAATTCAGTCAACTGTGATAGGATACATATCTATATACGTTTTTGTACAAGTAGATTTTTATACCAATGCAAAGGTGTGGGAAGTGGTCTGCTATAAAAGGAAAGAGGCAGTGAGGTGTACTATACTATAAAATAAAATAAAATAAAATAAAATAAAATAAAATAAAATAAAATGAAATAAAATAAAAGTGAGGATTTAAGGGCAAATGAAACGTATACTGACAGCTTAGAACAGCCTACAATGAACAAAACCCAGTGGGTACCTGCAAAGAAAAAGAAAATCAATCTAAAAACTTTCATTATGCTTTTGAAAATAGTATGTAATGTAAAATGATTGAAGGGAATGGACTCAAGGAATAATTTCAGTGTGGTCCTCAAAGCAAGAATCAGCTCTTATCGCTGAATTAATCTCAGTCATTAAGTATAGTATTACATTGTATAAATAGCACAGCATAAGCTCTGTCTATACATCCAACTGCATGTTTTTTATGTCATAAGCTTTGTACTAAAGATATCTTTGCAGCTTTAGAACATCTAAACTTCTTGTCATGTAGCCTGAATGCTGATAATGTGGAGCAAATGATAAATGAACTGTCGACCTTTTGTTTATAATACTTGAAAAACCAGCAGCATGTGAAGTACCGCACCGCCAGGGGAATTACAGTCCAGGAATCATTTAAACTGAGCACATCAGAAGCCTGTAATAAATAGTTGATGTGCTATGATTGGTTTAGGTTTGTTTCTGCTGCTCAAGCTACCTGCTGCATTAATATTACATTCACTTAAAAAAAATATATATATATATATATTTATCTATATACCGATATAGATCCTGACACAGTGCTTCAAGCCGTCTTAGGCTAGAACTCTTACCTTGTGACTGCTTTTGCTTTAGTTCCTGCTTACAAGGCTACGGGCTGGTCCCACCATGGCAGACCAATATTTCTGTAATCGGCTCTAATTAGTAGCCCTCGTCTTACTTTCATGGAGGCACGTGGACGAGACGAGCATCGGGCAGTGCGGAGGGGTGGTAAAAAGGTGTGAATAGTGGCAGAAAGCTTGAAGATAAGCGAGAGAAGTGTGAACAAATTGAAATTTTCTGTGCTAGAAATGTTCTACCTCTGATCATAAGTTTTGCCTTTTGATGACACGGAAACATAGAAAAAACAAGGTCAGAGAGTGTTATTGTGAGGAAAATGTCCATGACTTCACACCACAGAGCATCTTCCTCTGGAGTCAGTATCTTCTCTGTCAACATGCTCAGTGTTGCATCATGGGATTGTGGAGGCCTGTTGTCTACTTCCTGGTATTTTAGCCTAACTTTGGTACACCAGCTGCTCTGTTTTCACGCTCGCAGCCTTGAGTCAGGTCATGTTCTGACTCACTGTTCCTGTTGATTTTTCAAAGGACTGAATCAGAACTTCCCTGTAAAAGTCACAGATTATAGGTCAAGTTTGAGTAATACGATAACATCACATTGACTAAATCTAATTTCAGTGCCACTAAGAGCCCTAAGGGTAAATCACTGGGAAATAAGGGTCGATAAGGTTTTGCTTTAACTCGTGCTGTCATCTGTGTTCCTGTCAGTTGGGTCATTGGTGCCAGTGACCCCATTACACCGAGCCTGTGTGCGTTTGTGCTTATATTCAAATGCATGGAAACATGATGTTAAGGTGGCACTGCAGATAAGAACGTCCCCCGATGATTTTGACTCCAGGGAAATCACAAGCTAGAGAGTTAAAACATGTTACAGATTTAGTCTGCAGCCCAGTGGAGTTAATTCATTCCTTTTTAGACAGGGAGGTTGCTCAGAGGTCCAGAGTTGTTGGTTGTTGTGTGAAGCTGCTGGTGTTTGGATTTCAATCGGTGTCGTTGGTTTCAGATCGATCTCGATAATGAAACCTGGAAACACTCTTTCCAGAAAATAAAGTGAAAGGAAATTGATCTTCCTCGGCTAGGTGGTGTATATTTTATTTCACTGTTCTTGTTGTCGCGTAGGCATACCATTAATCTGATATATAACCAATACACAAGCTGTGAAGTTGGTGACCAGTCGAGGGTGAGTGCTGACATTGACATCTGGCATGGATGTTAATGGAAGTGGTGTTTTTTTATTGTGGTGAACATGTGGGTACATTTGGTTATAGACCAGTAAAGAAATAAGTTGATGTTTTCATGTATGACTGTAGCCAGTTTAAAGGTGGGGCCAAACTCTCTTTTGCACCTTTTGGATTTTAATCTCACGGGTTATGTTGTTTTTTTAGACAACATTTTAGATTAGTAAGCAGGCAGTGACGTGGGTTTGCTATTGTTGCAGCAAGTGTCTAATGTGGTGTTGTTTTCTGTATTTTCCCTCCAGAGCACCATAAACCCAGTGGATGGGATCTACCAACCCCCTCTGGACGCTCCTGTAGTCAACACCACGATGCCAACACAAACCACACTACCCACAGGTACTGCACAGCTACATTTGCACCATTACTTATACACATTAATACACATGTTATCATGTGCTTGATGTGTAAGTAGACTTATATAGACTTCACAGACCCAACTACTCCCAGAGAGGCGGACAACAGCGCCCCCTGTTGTTCACGCCTTAATCTCCTTCAGTTGATGGACCTGCTCTGTGCAACGCACTTGACGGCGTTACAGAATTGTCCACTGACAAATACTTTTTTTGGCAATTTGATCCAAGAGCAAAGACTATAATATTCTGTCACATTTAAAATCCCTATGTTCCCCTGTGGTATTGAAGACAATATTGATATTTATTAATTCGGGATTTTGATAAATGTACAAAATATGCAGTGTTTGAAAGTGAATTTATAGAAGTTACCTTCCTGACTGTTTGGGGATCTACAGCATGGTCAAGTCGCATTATATCTGTGATGGTTATCACGTGTTTTTTAACTTGATGGTATTTTATTTTTCCGACATAGTTCTCTCTGAAAATGTATTAATATTCAGTTTTGAGCAGATTCCTGTCCTTCAGTGTAATTTAGGTTTAATTAATTTTATTCAGTAAATAATTGACTGAATTCAATGGCATGACTAAGATCTGGTCAAATGACGATGACTAGTCATTAAAATGAACCATACAAAGTAGGCCATGCTAATTTCATTCTCTTAATAGACTGTGTAATCCCCCTCACAGCTGGGGCTTCTGTCTGTAGCGTCTCAGGTCATTTTCTCAGCCTCCTGGATTTAAAGCTGCTGTTTTTAATGTGATGTTGCTTCATTTTAAGGCTTCAGTGCTAAATCATCTACTTTCTCTTTTTGCTGAAGACGCTTCTCAGGTGTGTAAATCAGACCAACGCCCCTCCACGTTGTCCGTTGGTCCCATCGTCACGGTGATGGGCAGTCTGCAGACTCCAACTCCCAACAGCACAGGTTAAAGTTCACTTCACCCAAATCAAAGCATTAGGAGCCATAACACTACAAGGAAAGATAATTTGTCACAGTAGTAATTGATGTGAATCACACGTTACTCTAATTATTACAAGCCAAATTAAATATTAGGAACTGCAGTTATATTCCTGGTTTGGTGCTTTGGTACAGTCTCTCGTGACATATTAATATAGTTACGACATACAAACCACATTTTGTCGAAACAAAACTCAATGTTTATTTATTAGTTGGTTTAGTGATATAACATGATCTTCATCAGCAGATGAAGTTTTCATGGGATTGAAGATGTTAACATTTATTTTTTCATCCACGTTGGCTTAAAGTTAACGTTCAAAGTTCATTATTGACCTTGGAAACAGCAACTGTAAAATGAATGAATAAATAAATAATCCAATAAGATCTAATAAGTGCCGAAGGAGAGGGAGGTGACATTTTGTCAACTTCATCAACTTCAAACTTCACCTTTTTAATTTGTCTTGTCTTAAAATATTTAATCTTCTTACTTGTACCACAAGAAATGTGTTTTATTGCTCATTCGCTGGTCAACATCAACAGCTTCAACAGGAAGGAGATATGATTGTATCATAATTTGGAGAAAGAACAGTAAATATAATTATTTATTATTAGATCCTCTAATGTATCAAGAACTCAACCAAAACCGTAAAAGTAATAATAACATTAATTCCCCCAGCCTGAGTGCTGTGTCAATGAACATATTAAATTAAAAAGCTAAGTAGAAAATCACAGCAAGGTTCATGTTTGTCTTCTGTGCTGAGGCAGCAGTACTGAAATGCTGCGCTGTGCACTACGGAGGCTGCGAGCTCGAGAGCTCTGTCGATATGTTCTGCAGAGGAAGCCGTCACTATGTAAACGACAGCTTGATGTTACTTTACACAGCCAGCTGGACCAGGGTCAGAAATGAATGCTTTAGTTGAACAGCATAATGTTGATTTGACCATGACCTGTATACTGTATGAATAAGGAAGCCTTATTTGATTGATCCATAACATGAGATCGCTGCAAGAGAGAGCGAACATGACAGACAATGTTTGAATTTCTTTTTTTTCCCCCCTCTTATCAGGGAGTGGCCCGTCGGGCCCCAGCAGCGGCATCGCGTCCCCGGCTCACATGCCCCTCCCCTCGCACTCGGTGCCAGACTTCTCTTATTCCTCCAGCGAGGATGAGTTCTACGATGCCGACGAGTTCTACCAGAGCAGCACTTCCCCCAAACACTGCATAGAGTGAGTACAGTATCACTCCGCCCCGCTGCAGCCGACACCACATACAGTCAATCTATTCTTTCATGACTTGAAAGCAACACTATAATGATAGCGTTTAGCAGGTCAGGTGGGAAAAATGCTGCCGAGTGCAAATAAACATTAAGTCACAGAGGTTTGCGACCCGATTTGTTGTGAATTCCCGCTCACTCCTCCCTCTTCTCTCTCCTGCTTCCTGTCTCCTTTCCACTCCCTCTATCTCCTCCTCAGTCCCTCAGGGCCTCAAGCTGCCTCGCCTCTCACCAATGAAGCAACAGCATTGAAACGACCGAACACCACCGAGTCCCTGAACTCGTCCATGTCCAACGGCACCACAGATGCAGGTAAAGAGGGAAAGCACACAAGACGGTACACATAAATGTATAACGAAACCACTAAGCTGGTATGGTATTACAGTTATTACGCTCCTGCTTTAGTTTTTCCCATCAATACTACACCATCCCAGTAGCTTAAAGTATTAATCACATTTGGTTTTTGTCAAATGGTAAAAAGTGATGTCTTGAGAAGACGGGGAACGTAATGTTATTACAGCCAAGTGAGACTTGTCCTCTGCTGCTGTCTGCAGACCAGTTTGACAGCCACGATGACCGCGATGATGAAGGTGAGGGCGAGTCTGTGGAGGAGCACAAGAGCGTCATCATGCATCTTCTCTCTCAAGTTCGTCTGGGCATGGACCTCACAAAGGTAAAGGCCCCTGACCACCATCACTTAGTTATGAGTCTGTTTGTTCAGTCTGCATTTCTCTCACTGCAGTGGTCCTTTATCCTTTTACTCACCAACCAAGCCAGAAACCTAGGTGTAGTTATGGATTCAGACCTCAACCTGAACAGCCATATCAAGACAATTACAAAATCAGCCTATCACCTGAAGAATATAGCAAGGATTACAGGACTTATGTCTCAACAGGATTTGGAAAAACTTGTCCACGCTTTTATCATCAGTGGACTGGACTACTGTAACGGTGTGTTTACAGGTCTCTGTAAAACGTCAGTCAGAAAGCTGCAGCTCGAGTCCTCACTAAGACCAAGAAAGTGGATCACATCACTCCAGTTCTGAGGTCTTTGCACTGGCTTCCTGTCTAACAAAGAATTGACTTTAAAATCCTGCTGTTGGTTTTTAAAGCACTGAATGGTTTAGGGCCTAAATATATTTCTGATATGCTGCTACCTTATGAACCATCCTGACCCCTGAGGTCATCTGGGACTGGTCTACTTTCTGTTCCAAGAGTCAGAACTAAACATGGAGAAGCAGCGTTCAGTTTTTCTGCTCCACATATCTGGAACAAAGTCCCTGAAAGCTGCAGGTCTGCTGAGACCCTAAACTCCTTTAAATCCAGATTGAAGACTCTTCTGTTTGCTGTTGCCTTTAATTGAACCAGATTCAAGGATCTTAATCAATTTCTGCATCTCACTACTGTATTTTATTTCTTAAACTGCACTGCAACTTTTATTCTATTTTTTTAGCTTTTTAATGTTTTACTAACTGTTTTTAATGTTTTTTTCAATGTTTAAATGAATGTTCTTAATTGTTTTTAAATCTTCTTTTTTTTTTTTGCATTATCTTTTGATGCTTAATGGTTTTATGTGAAGCACTTTGAATTGCCTTGTTGTTGAAATGTGCTATATAAATAACCTTGCCTTGCCTTACCAACGTCATCTGTGCAAGCGGGTTTCTATTGAACAACCCACGCAGCAACAGTTCTACAATTTTTCTCCTTTTGTTATATTTCCCAGGTGGTCCTGCCTACTTTCATTCTAGAGAGGAGATCTTTGTTAGAAATGTACGCAGACTTCTTTGCACATCCGGACTTATTTGTAAGGTAAGGGTCATCTCTCTCACTGTTGCAAGCTTTTGCATCACACAGATTTTTTTTTTTTTTTTTTATTTATTCAGAAATGGTAAAATATTAAGTAAGTCAACTCATTTGTGTGACTTCCGCTAGTATCGCTGAGCAGCTGGAGGCCCGGGACCGCATGGTTTACGTGGTAAAGTGGTACCTGTCAGCTTTCCATGCAGGGAGGAAAGGTTCAGTGGCCAAGAAACCTTACAACCCAATCCTGGGGGAAGTCTTCTACTGCCACTGGGATCTGCTCAGCGAAACAGAGGAGCCTTCCCCAAACACGGTGAGAGCACGTGCTTCTGCAGCCCTTGCTGGTTCTTCACTACCTGGGACTATATGAATATCATCAGCTATTGTATCGCATTTTGCATTTTACACCTTAGATTAATGTCGCAAGAAACACAACTTTTACACATCTTTACAAAAGGTCATATTTATGCCGGATTTATTGTGAAGAAGGTACCACTTCATATTAAACAAAAACAAGCTAACTGTCACTGGATCAAATGTAGTTGTTGGCCTGTTCAGCCTATTGAGACTCTGTATTTGGTTATAACGAACTTTGTCGTTGTGTAAAACTAGTTTCCTTTTATGTACATAGCGACACACGCAACACCTTTCAATTTTATATTATTGACATAGTCACAACAATGAATTAGTCTTTCAGGGTTTGCATATAGGTTTACATATTTGTAACCTGGTAAAACTTGTTTATTTTGACTCCCTCTCCTCCACCCTCCAGGAGACGGTATCAGAAGGTCCAGTACCGTGGTCTTCATCCAACAGTGTGTGTTTTGTGGCAGAGCAGGTCTCTCACCACCCACCCAGTAAGTGTGGATCCTATTTATGTTTGTATGTATTTTTCATAGGGACAGTACATGCACTGTGACATTTACATAAAGTGCTACCGATGCAGTATATATAGGACTTATAGCTAATTTGTCTGGTTAGAGAGAAAAAAAATAATCTGTGAACACATTATTTATATAAATAATGTGTTCACAGATTTGCCTTTTGTTAAGCCTTAGTTTTTCTTGATATTTAGAGCTTTAGAATTTGATTACGTTTTTATTTTTAATGGCAGGGTCTTCCAAATCTGTGGACCTTTAAACTGTTAGAGGACTGGCCTGGTTTGCAGTCTCCAATAACCTTTACTTCTATGACACGAGTCTGCGAAAACCTTTTGACATGTAGCGTCGAGAAAACTGTGATGGACACTGATCAGTTTTGAGAAGTGACCAGCACCCAGTTTTATTTTTTTAGATCATTTCTCATTGCCTTTTCGAGGTCAAAAATATATATAAAGCAAAGTATATAGGCTGTTGATCACATGTTAAATTAGGACATCTTAATCTAAAAAAAATGTAAAATAAATTGTTTGACTGATTTTTAAAGACTTACTGCATGTTTGCTTCATTTTCTGGACCGTCGCTGAGACATCACCACTTTTCTACTTTCACATGAGAACTTCTTGTCTCCTTTCTGTAGTTTCTGCATTCTACGCAGAATGTTTAAATCAGAAGATCCAGTTCAACGCTCACATCTGGACGAAGTCTAAGTTCTTAGGCATGTCCATAGGTGTCCACAATATTGGCCAAGGTACTTAAGGCTGCTTCACACACTCCAAAATATGTATATATATATATTTTTACACCCTTTACTGTCCCTACCTCGTGTAGTTGCAGTCATTATTTGCTGGTCTTGTTTCAGGTTGTGTGTCGTGTTTGGAGCACGATGAACATTACGTCCTCACCTTCCCGAACGGATACGGCAGGTGCGTGTTACTATATTCCTGCGTCATCGCACACATCTTTACGGTCATTAATACATGCGCCACTGACCTGCGCCTGTCTGTCCAGGTCGATTCTGACGGTGCCGTGGGTGGAGCTGGGCGGGGAGTGCAACATCGCCTGCTCCAAGTCGGGCTACAGCGCTAACATCGTGTTCCACACCAAACCCTTCTACGGAGGAAAGAAGCACAGGATCACCGCTGAGATTTTGTAAGAGGGAAAATGGCTGCGCAGCACAGTTTTTTTTAAATCACAATTCAAAGACTGATTATATATGAAAGAGCCTGAACATTTTTACCAAAATATACCACAATTCTTTTCCATCTCTCTTTCAGTGCACCTAATGATAAGAAGTCTTTCTGCTCCATTGAAGGAGAGTGGAACGGAGTGATGTATGCCAAGTGGGCAACTGGAGTGAGTCTTTTCTTTATCTCTCTTCTTTTTCCCATTTCTCTTATCATTATTTTGAATGGGGTGGAGGCTAAATATGAAATTGGACAATAATTACTTGAGGCAAATTATTCATCATTTATGAGTTGAACGGAACCAAAATGTAGGCATTCGTGACACTTGGGAATAATTACTAAAGGAAAGAGTTTAGCTATGAATGAACACATTAATACATGAATGTGTGTGTGTTTCTAGGAGAACACTGTGTTCATAGACACTAAGAGGATAGGCATCATTAAGAAGAAAGTCAGAAAGCTGGAAGACCAGCTTGACTACGAGTCCCGAAGGTGAGAAATTCAACTGCCCTCGCATACCAAGACCTACCGAGGATCAAGAAAAAGATTCCCTCACTCAGAAACAAAACTCTTGTCTTTTCACCCGTTTGCCTTCACCAGATTGTGGCGCGACGTGACGTTGAACTTGAAGCGGAGAGACATTGATGCAGCAACAGAAGCCAAACACCGGCTGGAGGAGAAACAGAGAGCCGAGGCCAGAGAGAGGAAGGAGAACGAGCAGCAGTGGGAGACCAGGGTGAGACTGTCTGTGCTTCATCTACCAGAAGGAACAGGAACACTGTGATAATAGATTACACACTCACAAAATGCTGGGACATTGACTTGCATTTTTTTATCTTTTAAAGCTCTGTATATTCTTACAACCGCATGGGGTTACATGAGCAAAGGGGAAGCATTCAATCATTTTCAAGTTAACGGATTGCACACAGTTTGTGTCGTTGTCATACAACAGGAAATACAAGGCAGCTCACTCTATACTTGCAATTTGACAGATCCGACTACTTTTATTTCACTGGTAGACAAAATCAGCGTTAGAAATGTCAGATAATTGTGCAGTTTTATTTCAGGATCAGTTCAAATATTTGCTTGTGAACAATGTTTTTGCTTGTGTGTTGCTGCAGCTATTCCACGAGGACGGGGAGTGCTGGGTCTACGATGAGCCTCTATTAAAGAGATTAGCCTCTCAGAGGCCCTGAGAAGACTACGCACACTCTGACACACACAGCATACATATGCATAAAGAAATGCACACACAACAGAGTCTTCATAAGAACTCTTTTGCAAAACCACTTCTTTTCCAAGCCTTGGAATGACTGATGATTGAATATGTACACAGCTTTGCATTTGACTGTAAAACAACAATATGGAAATGAATGAAATCAAATGGAAAAGCATCTAAGATGTAATGTGAAAACTAGTTAAAGCTCCTCTCCTTATTTGGGCAATTTCACTTCCACCGCCACCGATACCCACCACCCGCCAAGACAAGACTCTGCAGTGCACAGTGAAGACGGGGGGGTTGGCACATCTCGTCTCTCAACTCTGTGCGTCAATTTTACGACAGCACCCTACATCAGCTCCATAGGACGAGCCAGAGCAGCACGCGTTTCCCTACACAAATGGGTTTTTTTGGGGGAGAGGAGGGGGAGGGAGGGGGCAAGGGGTGTGTGTGGTTGATGGTGTTCAAATCAAATAAACCTTGACGAAAGAAATCGGCGCTCTACATCTCAGGGAATCTGGTGACTGAGGAAAGAAAGCTGCTGCCCCCTCCGAGAGTCTGACAGCCTTATAACGGTGGAAGTGATGAATCTTAAAGGGGCGGGGGAGAAATTCTCCGCCTGCCTGCAACTAGTTGTAACTGTTGTTTATATATAGATATACATATGATGGATATATAAATATATATTCTTTTTTTCTTTTCTTTTTTTTTCAATGCTCTTTTTGTTTATTTTTCTTTCTGGCAATAGTGTAAAATATTTGAGGATATGAACTTGATGGCTTTACATCTTTAGGAATCATTCCATTTTCCCTTCTGGTGTTGCGTTCCCATTTCAGGTCAACGTTGCCGCCTGTTAGGTCCTTCACACTGTTCACAAGCAAAGCCCTACATAAGCCATAGCATCTGAACTCACTGATTGGGAGAGTTGTGATAGATTTGTGGAATATATGCAATAAAGAGATCATTGACATTGCCTGTTCAAAGGACAAATTTGGGTGTCGATTATGCCAAAAAGATTTAGACAAAAGGCTAAAGGGACTTTCCTCTGGACAGAGAACAAAAAATCCTCTGAAAATGTTACCATGTTACCTGAAGACATTTATGAACAAATTATTGTTTACGTATTTCTGTCTTTCTGGATTGCTGGTTCATGATGAGGACGTAAGACTAGGACGGAGTCTGTAAAGTCTCCCTTTTTGTTCCGCACACCGCCTGCCGGTTTCCTCTCCAAACCCACGGCTGTCGGGCTGGATCACCTTGATGTGTTCACGCGTTGTCACAGGGTGAGGAGAGTGAAAACGAGAAACCAGTGTCGACTTGTGAAACACTGCTGCTGTTGCATAGTGCTGCTTTGAGTCCAGACTGTGTTCTACCGGTTCTGTTTTCTCGTCAACTTCATTTTCTTTGTCCAATAATCTTTTAGATCACCACATAGAGGGCAATATTTATCCTACTGTACACCTCTGCTTTCACAAACCGTCATTCATTCTCTAATTTACAGCTACATTGGATATAAATGCAATGATATTGGGATGAAAGTCAGAAATAAAAAAAAATTTTCACCTAAAGATGCTCAAGAATATCTGTGTCGTAGCGAGCTCACATCAGAGATGAAGCTGGTCGATTTCAATGAATATTGAAAGACCGGAGTCTTATAAAGTCAATGAATTTGTTGAAGGGATCTATAAAGACAAACATATTTCTGGTGCTGTGTGTATGAAAAACTTGGTAAAAATCTTAATGCATGTAAATGCAGCTGGTGAATTTAATCATTTTAAGCATACAAAAATGCCTTTAGAAATGAGCCAAATTAAATTCAGTGTCCAAGCTAAATTTGTTAGTTTTTATTTCGTTTTTTCCTCCATGGTATGTCTTTGTAAATTATATTGAATCGAGGCCTTGCCATACATTTCAGTATCACTCAGTATCGCCTGTTAGAGAGCAATCAAAATGTATTTTTTATTTCAATTTTGATCATAACCATTGATTGTATCAGATTTTCCTGTTTATTGATGCATAGTATTAAATCTCCATGAGTTTATTCCTGTGAGATTTTGTCTTCGTTATTTCAAATGACCATTGTTCATTCTCATCTTCTTCCTCAGAATATTGTGACAGACTTCAGGTAGGAAACGCTCCGTGACAGCTTTATTAATTGCCCATGAACCAACCACTACTTTAAGCTGGAAAAAACAAACTGGTGTCAATTAAATTACATTAATTAATTAGATCAAACAAAACTATTTGTGAACACGCACCATGTAAGCACATTAAAAACATAATTAATATTCTAAAAACTTGATTTTGACACTGGTCCTCTTTACAATACATGGCCAGACGAAGATTAGCTGAAATTACTGGACCAACCTTACTTGATATTGTGCATTAATTCCCTAATTAATTGTTAATTTGTAGTTAATCCAATTACAGAAAAACTATTGAAACATTGTGAACCTGCGTCTTTCGGGGACCATTTTGTGAGTATCAGCTCAGTAACATCTACTCAATATACAATACAGACATCAAGATAACACATGGTCCAAAATCTGATGTGTTACATCTACTATTGAACAATTTCCCAATTTATTGTGTCATTTTAAATTAAGTTTCAAGTTATTTAATTCAAACTCACGAAGAAAAATAAAAGCTTATTTCTAGGTCCAATTAATTGTTGTTTTTCTCGAGCTTTCAACCGCATTTCATGGCCCTCCTCAGCAGATGGAGCAAACTACCACATGTACATGCACCGAGGAAGAAGATGGCGAGATGGGTTTGAAAGCTCCGGAAACTCTGAGTAAAGCGGAACATACGGCGTTATATATATATTTATATACATTATATATAATAATAACTATATAAATATATATATTTAATACTTTTTAAAACAGAATTATATTCTATGCCGCGTTTGGCCAGCAGGAGCACGAGCCCCTGAACTATTTTTCCCATCATCCAGTGCGACATCCCCCTATAAAAGCGGTCCGCACCCTTTGCCAGGCCTCACTCTCCACTCCTCTGCTGCCCATCAGGTACCTACTGCTTCAAAAACCACATGTACTTGTCATACTTTTATATAGTGAACTTATTGATATTTACCTGTGACCTCAGGTGGAGAAAAGGTTTTTATGTCCATATTTAAGGTCATGCGCTGTTTTGTTTTTTTTAACTAAATGTGTCGTTGACGGAAACCGATCAGCAGGCCTCTGCCACGTGCCTCACTGCGCCAGTTGCGATGCTAATTTGCAAACGCGCTAATCTTCCTCTTAGCAAATAAGTAACTTCGCTGCAGCTTTCCCATGACTATATGATGATATTAATGTTGGTAGGGACATCTTATTTACTGTGATGAATACCAACTTTTCTGACTGCATGGGACAAGGCCTCAAGCATTAGCTGCACCCTTAGCTAGTGTGCTGTGAGCTGCTACGTGTACAGGATGGGATGCCTTTACAACTAAAGCTGCACTAAAGAGAAGTTGCATTGTTTAAAACTACAGTATTTAACTTTGAAATTCATTTTTTTCTTTTTACAGGCCTTTCGATAGAATCGCTGCAAAATGAAGCTGGATTTAAGATGGTAAGCAAGCAAATCTACTATATCATAACCTTATTGTAACTTATTACAATACATTACATATTTATGAAACTGGGATGTTTAAGTAACTCAAAGTGCTTCTTTCTTTCAGGTTGAAAAAGAAGTCTTCAAGTTGTGAACGTCTTGGCCTACTATGCTGGTAAGGTTTAAACATAATGGATTCTGATTAACCAACATAAAGTCTGTGATGTTTTAAGAGTAGTGGACAGATGTGATTTCTGAGAAATTTTACGCTGAGACTTTCAGTTTAGCTATACATGTTGTCTCTATATGACCACTATGGTACTAACCACTGTGCATCAACAGGTGTCTTGGAAGCTGAGAGCCATGCGTGAAGCAATGATGGAAGCAAAATGAGGTACGGATCAATTTTACTTGAAATGGCAGTTTAGATGGATTTATGCGTCTCTGAGGTGTCCGTCCCCTGATTCAGTTTAAAACTACGTTTTAATGAGCTTTGGAAGCATGTATGTTGCACTTTCATTGACTGATTTTTAACATGAAAGCCTAACTTTTTGATGGATTAAAAGCTTTTGGTGTCTTAAGCATGCAGAAATGCAAAGCAGATTCTGTGCAACCTAAAAACATTTGAGATATCTGCTGTGGCTGGACTCTCCAAACTGGCACACCCAGAGAAGCATCAATCTGCCTTTTATTCTCCACATTCCCATGTGCTGCTGTGATGACAATATTTGCTACTCTCGACCAGATGGATGACGATACTTTCAACCCACCAGTTGACTTATCTGAGGCACAGGCACAAAAACATGTTGCCTCCAGGTTTAAGATTATTTTGATGCTCATTGTTTTTGTGTTCCTGCAGGTGCACCTACTCTGGTGGTTTGAGTTGACCAGCCCATGATGTGTCATTGCAGCAGGTAATGCAGTCATTTTACTCTGCTTTCTTTTAAAACAAACTGTCAATGATGAACATGTTTAAAAAAACATTGGGAATCTCTCTGAAAAGCATGAAAGACAACTTTTTACTGATGCAGTTCAGAATAAGAAATGCCTTCATATTAAAATGGGAGCTTTTATTAATGTCTGGTGTTAACTTGCAGGTGGTCCTCCATCTTTGGCTCAAGTTTAAATGACCTTGGATCAGTTAATGGTGAGTGAAATGTTCTTAAAGTACACTTAATATTTAAAAAAAACTGATACAATGATGAGAGCATAGTTCAGCAGATTTAACCATGACGATTAATGCGTTTTGTCTTTCGCTCCTATCTGATGTGTCGGTCTAAACAACCAGTGAGGCCACTTGATTTCTACATGGCGTTTTAAAAATGTATATTCTCCATTTTCAGGAACAACAATATGACTTGCAGTCCAAAAGACCAAGTGAAGGTGAGTTTAAAGGAGGGCACAAGGATCCTTAAATGCACTTTTTTCAAAGCAGCCATTTTGACATGTTTGGTAATGTCAGAGTAAACAGATGGTGGTGTTGAAGAAAATTATTTGGTGTCAAAGCCGGCATTGTGCAATACCAGCCATCTAAATGGAACTGGGCCATGATTCGTGTTAACTGTAATGAAGTGTCAAAAATGGCTGCTGTGAAAAAGGCCTATAATGCCGATACAATGATGAGAGCATAGTTCAGCAGATTTAACCATGAAGATTAATGCGTTTTGTCTTTCGCTCCTATCTGATGTATCGACTGCAATTGTCATCTTGCCCTTTTGTGTTAAATACGAGAGATAATAACAAATCTCTTCTCGTCCCATCCAGACCTGTAGAACATTCCTCCTGGGAAATATTCACAGCCCTGTGTTGGTAAGTATCATCTCACAGATGGTGTTCTGCAGCTAATATCATTCAGATGTGATGACCTTGAATCAGGTCTCTGATCTAGTTGAGGAAATTATGTAATTTATTCTGATCTGAATAGTTTTTAGAAAAATAACTGAACTTTTTATTACCATTAATTTACACAGAGCTGTTCTCTTTGCAGGTAAAGCCAGATTGTGAAAGCCGTGAGGACGAGATGTCGCACAAGCATGGTGAGTGTGGAAGTGACTTTAAGAGCACTCTTAGACCCAGATGACCAGCAGTTGGTAGAAAGTTACTTGTCATTGACCGCTGCCTCATCTGAGTCTGGAGGTGCTGCACATGGACATTGTTGGATTGTGGTTGCTGTTATAGTAAACCATTATTTTGATCCTTAACTGACTTGTGATGATAAAGTTGAGACTGACATTAATCATGGAGTCTTAAATTAGCTCTAGCTGAATTGGTCGGTGTGTAAATGTTCATTCTAATGTCTGGTGTGCACATTTGGCTTACTCTGTTCTGTCTCTTCAGGTTGTGGTCGTTGACTTTGCCAGCCGGGTTGAAAAGATGAGATCAGCTGAGGTGAGAATACAAATCCTCCCACAAGATGAAAAATTAGTGACTTGGGTTCAGTGATGTTTTAACAAATGTCTGACCTGAATTTCAATGTGGATTATTTCTGTTACTGAGTAACCCGGTGACTTAAATCTTAATCAACCAGTCATTGACTTGTAATAAGGTTTGTTTATGTCCCATTCTCTAGGAAGGAGCTGGATCTGTCAGACTGACCATGGTAAGCATTTTCAATCCTTCATCTAGACTAGGTCTTCTATTGGTCAGTTTGTTTCTGATAGAAGTTCTATGAATGCCATAAACTCACCACTTTACCTGTGATGAAAAGATTCTGCCAAATGATATCCCTTGATTATACCCCTACCGTTCCATATTCTTCTGAGGCTGTGTGGTCTGTAAACATTGGTCTTGTGCTGCTGTTTTCCACACTTTATTCTAATGAGAAATCTGTTTCTCTCTCTCTCCAGAACCAATGAAGTCCTTGCTGAGGCCCAGTGGCGACCATGTGGATATCAAGAACTTGCATATATACTTGTATATGTTGGTACAAAATTGTGGCAATAAATGATCAAAAGAAATACTGTGTAGAGTCTCATTTTGAAAGTTTAATCTGCAATAATAAAAGGGCACAAATCTTAGTCATGTTATTGAACTGTAATGGCATAGAAGTGATGTTTGTCCTTAACGGATATGATGTATTTCACTCTTTGCACGGCTACCTATGATGACTTGATAGTTTATGAGTAAATCTCTCGTCTGGTAGTTTCCTCGTTTGAACCGGAAGATGTTCTGCTCTGCCATATTGACGGCCATCCCAAAGTCTTATTACTGTTCTGAGGACCGAGGAGGAGCCATGCGCGAGAGCAGGCATCCAGGAGGTGTTATCGCGTGACACGCCCCAAGTTATTTAATAATACATTTTATTTATATAGTGCTTTTCAAAATTCTCAAAGGCACTTTACAAATATCATAAAAGAGCTATACATTAAAAACATGGGACCTACAATAGTCATAAATTGAAAGCACTTCTGAAGAGGTGGGTTGTGATTTGAACATGGAAAGGTCAGTGCAGTCTCGTGTGTGTGTGTGTGTGTGTGTGTGTGTGTGTGTGGGGAGAGTTCCAGAGGGAGGGGGCAGCTATGGAGAAGGCTCTGTCACCCCATGTCCGGTGCTTGGTCCTGAGTGGGATAGACAGGAGGTTGGCATCAGAGGCGCAGAGCCAACGGGATGGAGTGTGGTGGTGGAGCAGGTCGGTGAGGTAGGAGGAGGCCTGGTTGTGGAGGTCTTTGTATTGGATCCATTGTGGGACGGGGAGCCAGTGGAGGTTCTGGAGAACAGGAGTGATGTGATCACGGGAGTGGGTGAGCAGGCGAGCAGCAGAGTGCTGAATGTATTGAAGTTTATTTTGGATGCTGTGCCATAAAGAATACTGTTGCAATAGTCAATTCTGGAGGTGATGAAGGCGTGGATCAGAGTTTCAGCAGCAGATGAGAGATGTTTGAAAGAAGGCAGTTCTGGTGATTTGTTTGACGAGGTGTTCAAAGAGGTTTCTGTCAAACATGACTCCGAGGTTGCGGATGTGTGGGGAGGGAGACAGAGTGGAGTTGTCGATGGTGAGGCAGAAGTTGTGACTGGTTTTAGTGAGGGATTTGGGACCGATGTCAGTTTTATCAGTTGAGTTTGAAGAAGTTGGTTTGCATCCATGATTTAATGTCAGTGAGGCAGTTGGTCAGAGTGGAGTGAGTCGTGGTGGTAATGGCCTCTGTGGAGATGTAGAGCTGGACATCATCGGCATAGCAGTGGAAGAGGAGACCATGTTGATATTATCAAGAGGGAACAGGTAGAGGATGAACAGAAGAGGACCAAGCACCAAACCCTGGGGGACACCTTGAGACAGAGGAGCAGTGGAGGAGGTGCAGTTGTTGATACTGATGAACTGTTGTCTGTTTGTAAGATATGATTTAAGCCAGGAGAGAGCAGTTCCTGTGATGTTGAGGGACGATTCGAGGCGGGAGAGAAGGATGTTGTGGTTGATGGTGTCGAAAGCTGCAGTGAGGTCGAGGAGAATGAGAATGTTGAGGTGACCAGAGTCTGAGGAGAGGAGGAGGTCATTGGTGACTTTAAGAAGGGCTGTTTCAGTGCTGTGAGCGGAAACCGGATTGAAATGGCTCCAACAGATCGTTGGAGATGAGGTGGGCTTTGATTTGGGCAGCGACAACGCTTTCCAGTATTTATGACAGGAAGGGAAGATTGGAGATGGGCCAGAAATTGCTCATGGTCTCAGGGTCAAGTCCAGGTTTTTTGAGGATGGGGGTGATAGCAGCCAGTTTCAGTGTGTCGGGGACTGAGCCGGAGCTGAGGGAGGAGTTAATTATTACTGTGGTGAGTGGTGAGATGGCTGGGAGACAGTCCTTGACGAGGGTAGATGGGATCCAGGATACAGGTGGCACTTCTCACTCCTGTTGTGAAGGTTGACAGCTCCAGTGGGGACACAGGGGAGAACTGAGAAAGAGGGGAGGGGGTGTGGGGGAGAGGGGCAGATGGAGAGATGGAGAGAGCAGGGAAGGTGTTCAGGTTGCTGTAAATGGTGTCGATTTTTGTTTTGAAAAATGAAAGGAAAGAGTTGCATTTGTCCACTGTGAAGGATTTGGAGGTGTTGTCCCTGGGATTGAGGAGTTTGTTTATTGTGGAGAAGAGAGTTTTGGGGTTAGAGGAGCCAGAGTGTATGAGGTGTGAAATGTAGGAGCAGGCTGAGGTGAGAGCCTCTTTATATTGTTGATTGGACGCTGCAGCTGATCGGACTGATCGCTGGAGTTTAATAGTGAACACTGATCACAGATTAAACTCAAATTATACATTTGTCTGTTTACTGATTCACCATCAGATTAAAATGTGTTCATTGTAGGGCTTAACAACAGGACCACAAACAACGTGTGCACTCTGAGATTCTTATGAATGAAGAGTGTGTTATAAATTAAATTTATTATTATTATTATTATTACGTAATTTATTAGACATGTATTTTCTTGATCGGTTATTTCCCTCAATGTGTATGGATATAATTAAAATCAGAGAGCTGAAGAGACGAAACACTTTTTACATCTATCATTTCCATTCAGTCACGTGACGCGGATCATTCCTGAGTGTCGGGTTTGAGTTCTATCATTTAAGTTTAACCTGAAACATTGACCCTAATTTAATTCCAGTGTTCAACACAAACCATAATCATATTCTGGGTTATTTTTATAATGACGTCACAATCAGAATTGTGAAACATACAGATGCAAACAATTCATAAATAAGACAAACGCATTCCGCCGGTAGAAGTTGGCCCTGTGCTTATAAACAGGACACTGTGTAAATACACAATGCTGTTTGTTAAACAGACCAGAGAGAAAACATCTCTGCTCTGACAGTGATAACTGTCTTCATTAGTATAAGTAGTAGTTTAACACTATTAAATCAACAGAAAATATTATTTGAAGTGGCTTTTTATTGGAATTTGAGTTAAAAACTGTCCGGACCAGGAAGCTATTCCGTTACACCATCATGTGTTCAGACACAAACTCAAGTCAAAAGTCTCGCCAGCTGTTAAACCGACTGACAGCTGATCAGATGTGATCACCTGATCTAGATGTGATCACCTGATCTAGATGTGATCACCTGATCTAGATGTGATCACCTGATCCGCCGTCATCAGAAACAGACGTCGCTTCACATGACGCTTCAGAGGAAATGACGTCTCATTTCGCTTCAAACGCATTTCCTCGTTTCCTCTCTCCTCGCATGGTTTCCTTGCGTCTCTCCATGCATCCCTGGTGGGAGGGACTAGGACACACGTGAGGGAAACGAGGATGCATTTAAGAGACTTAGGACGCGCCCATTGTCACACTCTCTCCTGTGCACCCGTGCAGGTCTGACCAGGGACCTTCAGACCAAGCTCCACGTGGCTCAGTCCGTGGTCCTGAAAGCCACCCGGAGTCCAACGAGCCGCTGACCCTGTCCTTCCATGGCTGGTCCGGCACCGGTGAGAACTTTGTGGCCCGGATCATCGCCGACCACCTGTACCGTGACGGGGGAAGGAGCGCGTGCGTCCGACTGTCCATCGCCCCGTTCCACTGTCCACACGCCAGGCTGGTGGACACGTACAAGGTAAGACGTGCAGAGCCCTCTTGGCTCAGAGCCTGACGTCCCCGTGCCAGATCCACGGTGGAGGTGTTCTTGGGACGCGCTGCTCGCTTAGTCAGATGTTTAGTCTGCGTGTTGTGATTCAGCGTATCAATGATATCGATCGCGGTCTGGACAGATGCCTCAAATCAAACATCGGTCCCACAAAAACCGACTTGTCTGGGGTTTGTCCAACAAGGTCTTTTTTTTTTTTTTTTTTTAAATAAATGTTTCCTTTACGAAAATCCTAACTCTTATCAGCAGGCCTCTGCCACGTGCCTCACCGCGCCAGCTGCGATGCTGATTTGCAAACGAGCTAATCTTCCTATCAGAAAATGAGAAACTTCGCTGCAGCTTTCCCATGACTATATGATGATATTAATGTTGGTAGGGACATCTTATTTACTGTGATGAATGCCAACTTTTCTGACCGCATGGGACAAGGCCTCAAGCATTAGCTGCACCCTTAGCTAGTGTGCTGTGAGCTGCTGCGTGTACACGATGTGATGCCTTTACAACTAAAGCTGCACTAAAGAGAAGTTGCATTGTTTAAACTACAGTATTTTAACTTTGAAATTCATTTTTTCTTTTTTACAGGCCTTTCAATAGAATCGCTGCAAAATGAAGCTGGATTTAAGATGGTAAGCAAGCAGAACTCTCCTATATCATAACCTTATTGTAACTAATTACAGTACATTACATATTTATGAAACTCGGATGTTAAAGTAACTGCAGTATAATGTTTTTTTTGTTGTGCATGTTTCTGTTCATTCATATGAATTCTATGTAACTTAAAATGCTTCTTTCCTTCAGGTTGAAAAATACTTCTACAAGTTGTGAACGTCTTGGCCTACTATGCTGGTAAGGTTTAAACATAATCAAGTAATTTTACTCTGCTTTCTTTTAAAACAAACTGATAATGATGAACATGTTTAAAAAAACATTGGGAATCTCTCTGAAAAGCATGAAAGACAACTTTTTACTGATGCAGTTCAGAATAAGAAATGCCTTCATATTAAAATGGGAGCTTTTATTAATGTCTGGTGTTAACTTGCAGGTGGTCCTCTGTCTTTGGCTCAAGTTTAAATGACCTTGGATCAGTTAATGGTGAGTGAAATGTTGTTAAAGTACACTTGATATTTAAAAAAACTGATCTGATACAATGATGAGAGCATAGTTCAGCAGATTTAACCATGACGATTAATGCGTTTTGTCTTTCGCTCCTATCTGATGTGTCGGTCTAAACAACCAGTGAGGCCACTTGATTTCTACATGTCTTTTTTAAAAATGCATGTTCTCCATTTTCAGGAACATCACATGGCGGTCAAAGGCCAAGTAAAGGTGAGTTTAAAGGCTAAAGTACAAAGGTCCTTAATGGGCACTTTTTTTCACAGCAGCCATTTTGAAATGTCGGCGTAAACGCAGATAGTATTTTTAGAAAATATGTTTGGTGTTAAAGCCATTCTTGTGAGCGAGCGTGCACAATGCCCTGGCCCATCTGACTTCGCTGCAGCTTTCCCATGACTATATGATGATATTAATGTTGGTAGGGACATCTTATTTACTGTGATGAATGCCAACTTTTCTGACCGCATGGGACAAGGCCTCAAGCATTAGCTGCACCCTGAGTGTGCTGTGAGCTGCTGCGTGTACAGGATGTGATGCCTTTACAACTAAAGCTGCACTAAAGAGAAGGTGCATTGTTTAAACTACAGTATTTATCTTAAAAAATATATTTTTCAGGCCTTTTTATAGAATTACTGCAAAATGAAGCTGGATTTAAGATGGCATGCATGCATAAATCTCTTCTATATCATAACTTTATTGTAACTAATTATAATACATTTAATATTTATGAAACTGGGATGTTTAAGTAACAGCACTATCGTTTTAAGTTGTGCATCTTTTAGTTCATATGAGAGTTCTATGTAACTCAAAGTGCTTCTTTCCTTCAGGTTGAAAAAGAAGTCTTCAAGTTGTGAACGTCTTGGCCTACTATGCTGGTAAGGTTTAAACATAATGGATTCTGATTAACCAACGTAAAGTCTGTGATGTTTTAAGAGTAGTGGACAGATGTGATTTCTGAGAAATTTTACGCTGAGACTTTCAGTTTAGCTATACATGTTGTCTCTATATGACCACTATGGTACTAACCACTGTGCATCAACAGGTGTCTTGGAAGCTGAGAGCCATGCGTGAAGCAATGATGGAAGCAAATGAGGTACGGATCAATTTTACTTAAAATGGCAGTTTAGATGGATTTATGCTTCTCTGAGGTGTCCCCGGATTCAGTTTGAAACAAATTTTTAATGAGATTTGGAAGCATGTATGTTGTGCTTTCATTAACTGATTTAACTTGGAAGCCTAACTTTCTGATGGACAGACCAATGGTTGTTCATGAAATGGCTGTACTGTTATATAAAAAATGTATCATTTTTAAACCAGCTTTGCTTTTGGCCTTTTTTAAGCATGTAAAAGATTCTGTGCAAACTAAAAACATTTGAGATATCTGCTGTGGCTGGACCCTCCAAACTGGCACACCCAGAGAAGCATCAATCTGCCTTTTTTATTCTCCACATTCCCATGTGCTGCTGTGATGACAATATTTGCTACTCTCGACCAGATGGATGACGATACTTTCAACCCACCAGTTGACTTATCTGAGGCACAGGCACAAAAACATGTTGCCTCCAGGTTTAAGATTATTTTGATGCTCATTGTTTTTGTGTTCCTGCAGGTGCACCTACTCTGGTGGTTTGAGTTGACCAGCCCATGATGTGTCATTGCAGCAGGTAATGCAGTCATTTTACTCTGCTTTCTTTTAAAACAAACTGTCAATGATGAACATGTTTAAAAAAACATTGGGAATCTCTCTGAAAAGCATGAAAGACAACTTTTTACTGATGCAGTTCAGAATAAGAAATGCCTTCATATTAAAATGGGAGCTTTTATTAATGTCTGGTGTTAACTTGCAGGTGGTCCTCCTCTTTGGCTCAAGTTTAAATGACCTTGGATCAGTTAATGGTGAGTGAAATGTTCTTAAGTACACTTAATATTTAGAACTGATACAATGATGAGAGCATAGTTCAGCAGATTTAACCATGACGATTAATGCGTTTTGTCTTTCGCTCCTATCTGATGTGTCGGTCTAAACAACCAGTGAGGCCACTTGATTGCTACATGGCGTTTTAAAAATGTATATTCTCCATTTTCAGGAACAACAATATGACTTGCAGTCCAAAAGACCAAGTGAAGGTGAGTTTAAAGGAGGGCACAAGGATCCTTAAATGCACTTTTTTCAAAGCAGCCATTTTGACATGTTCGGTAATGTCAGAGTAAACAGATGGTGGTGTTGAAGAAAATTATTTGGTGTCAAAGCCGGCATTGTGTAATACCAGCCATCTAAATGGAACTGGGCCATGATTCGTGTTAACTGTAATGAAGTGTCAAAAATGGCTGCTGTGGAAAAAGGCCTATAATGCCGATACAATGATGAGAGCATAGTTCAGCAGATTTAACCATGAAGATTAATGCGTTTTGTCTTTCGCTCCTATCTGATGTATCGACTGCAATTGTCATCTTGCCCTTTTGTGTTAAATACGAGAGATAATAACAAATCTCTTCTCGTCCCATCCAGACCTGTAGAACATTCCTCCTGGGAAATATTCACAGACCTGTGTTGGTAAGTATCATCTCACAGATGGTGTTCTGCAGCTAATATCATTCAGATGTGATGACCTTGAATCAGGTCTCTGATCTAGTTGAGGAAATTATGTAATTTATTCTGATCTGAATAGTCTTTAGAAAAATAACTGAACTTTTTATTACCATTAATTTACACAGAGCTGTTCTCTTTGCAGGTAAAGCCAGATTGTGAAAGCCGTGAGGACGAGATGTCGCACAAGCATGGTGAGTGTGGAAGTGACTTTAAGAGCACTCTTAGACCCAGATGACCAGCAGTTGGTAGAAAGTTACTTGTCATTGACCGCTGCCTCATCTGAGTCTGGAGGTGCTGCACATGGACATTGTTGGATTGTGGTTGCTGTTACAGTAAACCGTTATTTTGATCCTTAACTGACTTGTGATGATAAAGTTGAGACTGACATTAATCATGGAGTCTTAAAGTAGCTCTTGTTGAATTGTCGGTGTGTAAATATTCATTGTAATGTCTGGTGTGCACATTTGGCTTACTCAATACAAATCCTCCCACAAGATGAAAAATTAGTGACTTGGGTTCAGTGATGTTTTAACAAATGTCTGACCTGAATTTCAATGTGGATTATTTCTGTTACTGAGTAACCCGGTGACTTAAATCTTAATCAACCAGTCATTGACTTGTAATAAGGTTTGTTTATGTCCCATTCTCTAGGAAGGAAATGGATCTGTCAGACTGACCATGGTAAGCATTTTCATTCCTTCATCTAGACTAGGTCTTCTATTGGTCAGTTTGTTTCTGATAGAAGTTCTATGAATGCCATAAACTCACCACTTTACCTGTGATGAAAAGATTCTGCCAAATGATATCCCTTGATTATACCCCTACCGTTCCATATTCTTCTGAGGCTGTGTGGTCTGTAAACATTGGTCTTGCGCTGCTGTTTTCCACACTTTATTCTAATGAGAAATCTGTTTCTCTCTCTCTCCAGAACCAATGAAGTCCTTGCTGAGGCCCAGTGGATATTGACTATGTGGATATCAATAACGTGTGTGTGTGTGTGTGTATCTATCTATCTATCTCATACACACACATATACTTACTTGTATATTATACTTGCAATAAATTATCAAAAGAAATACTGCTTGTGTTTTCTCATTTTGAAACTTGAATCTGCACTAATAAAAGGGAGCCAATTTTAGTAGTGTTAATTGAACTGTAGTGGACGGAAGTGACGTTTGCCTTTACAGGAAATGACGTATTTCAGTCTTTGCACGTCTGCCTATGATGACTATTAATAGCCGACTATGTATCAACCTCAGGCCCTATCAAATATACAACGGTGACATTATTTCCTGCTCCTGGGTTCCCAAGGCGGTTGTTAATTTTAGAACCTGTATCATAAGTTTGTGACATGCAGTTTAATAAAAGCTCCGGAGGGGGAAAGCAGTGATTCCCTTGCAGACGGGCGGAGCTTGGTGACGCATGCGCCGTACAAAGCTGGGGAAAAGCCGGCCCTCCTTCGCTGCCGTGGGGGGAGAGGGTACTTATTCCTCTCCGTGGGGCCGCCAATAAGCGCCCGCGTTTGAATGAACCGGAGAGGAGGACGGCAGCGCGGTGCTCAGTCTAGTTTCGGCCGCCTCGGACCATCCTCTTCCCCGATGTTTGTGCGGTGGCTGCTGCCTGTGCTCTGCGCTGTGTCCGCAGAGGCCGACTTCTTCCAGTTCGACAGCATTTCCAATGTTTCTAGTTACTATTTTAATTACATTTATTGCAATTTATGGGAGGGGGAGTGTCAGCCCAACCAAGACGATGCTACACAGCAAGGTAAGGGACATTGTTTTATGTGACGAAAGCTATCCTGTCACAAGCTATGTAGCCTATTGCTTGTCAAATGTACCACAAATGGGAACATATCCGGGGAGCGCGCTACGTTACAGTTCATGCAATTTCCGTCTCGTTGATGAGCCTGACTCCTGGTATTGATGTTTAACTGAGTCCTTGTCTTGCTGTTGATAGCAGTTCCTACCAGGGACCTTTGGGCAGGTTTTTCTCAGGACTACACCAACCTGCTGCATCAGTGGTACTGTAGCCTGGGCCAGTGCTGTGACTCTGGAGACTGCAGGATAACCAACAACATCACAGGTAACACTCTCCGGATGCATGTGTGGGTCAGTCCTGTGAGCTGCAGTCAGCATCAGTGTAAATCACGTTTATTCTTATGACTCGTTTTTAATTTGGTGTCGTTACATGGTTAGCAGCTCAATATATACCATATCAGATTAAATAAAGAGTATTGGACTTCGTGCCTTTTAACTGTAGGTTGTGCTATATGGTCTGTTTCATTAGAGATTTACAGCATGTTTATTTTCAATGTAACATATGCAGCATCTGAAAGTTTTTCAGTGATGCAAGTTGCTTTAATATTCTTACTTTTGACTCTGCAACATGGACTTCCAATATATAAAGGGCAGCAGATGTTCCACTTTCAATGGCAATAAACATATACATTAAATTATATTTTAAGATAAATGCAAGCCATGTCCATACAGTAAATTGTATGTTGAAATGGTGAGACTGATATTGATGTCTAGATTAGGTTTTCTGACACTAAATAGGTTTATTGCTGTTTAGGCGCTATTTCCATCCTGAGAAGAAAAAATGAAGGAAGAATACTTTTTATTATGGCATTAAAATGTCTTTTTTATTTTTACACATTAAGGAAAGCGAGTAAAAGCCATAATAAAGTACTCTTGCAGAAGGTATTCAGAATGCTCTGCATAGTTAGATCATTTTGTTGCTTGCCATTATTGCCCTTTGACATATATATGTCAATATAAAACATTGAGAATGGTCAGAAAATAATATCTGACAAAGACGTCAGTTTCTTTAGAAACATTAATGGTAACATCAGTGAATAGCTCAGCTTAACTGTAGAAGCATGCTAAGAGATGTTTAAACAGAGGAGGGTTGAGATGCATACAAACACTTCCCAACTTAAAGTTAATAGCACTGTAACACTGCCGGGGTTAATTCTCTATCTGCTACTGCCATTGTTACACTCTCTCCTGTGCACCCGTGCAGGTCTGGCCAGGGACCTTCAGACGAAGCTCCACGGGCAGCACCTGGCTCAGTCTGTGGTTCTGAAAGCCATCCAGGGTTTTATCAACAACCCGGAGTCCAACAAGCCGCTGACCCTGTCCTTCCATGGCTGGTCCGGCACCGGCAAGAACTTTGTGGCCCGGATCATCGCCGACCACCTGTACCGTGACGGGGTGAAGAGCGAGTGTGTCCGACTGTTCATCGCCCCGTTCCACTTTCCACATGCCAGGCTGGTGGACACGTACAAGGTAAGACGTGCAGAGCCCTCTTGGCTCAGAGCCTGACGTCCCGTGCCAGAACCACGGTGGAGGTGTTCTTTGGACGCGCTGCTCGCTTAGTCAGATGTTTAGTCTGCGTGTTGTAATTCAGCGTATCAATGATATCGATCGCGGTCTAGACAGATGCTTCAAATCAAACATTGGTCCCACAAGCACCCACTTATCTGGCGTTTTGGAACCTGGTGTTTGTCCAACCAGGTCACAAGTGCCAATGTGGTCCCGTCTACACACACATTTACACAATCACTGCATTATATTTCAAAGTAATGTTGACACAATGTTATTACACAAATGAATCCAGATGTAACAGGGTACATTACGCAGGATGACCTTTAAACCCTGATACTGTCAAAGTCTGCAGATGTGGACATTTCTGCTACGTGACTTGGCACGGTCTCTTTTAAAGTAGATTCATGACGGTTAATAATGTAAATAAATCATGAAACCTTTAACTTACATTTTGTACCTCATGACTAAAGTGCCTTGGAAAATTTGTCTTTGTTAAAAAATAAATACACAGTATATTAAAAAGAAAAAAACGAGATAGATCCGGTCACTATGTCAGTTTACACGCTGTTAGCTTTGTCAACACTATTGCTTGCGCTGTTAGTGCTGTAAGCGCCGTTTTTACTTTCACTGAAACTGGAAGTTGTGTCTGACTCAAAACCGTAACAGTCGTTGTGGGTCGGTCTTCCTCTCTGTTTCCAGGGCCAGTTGAGAGAGGCGATCCGGGACATGGTGTTGCGCTGCCCTCAGACTCTCTTCATCTTTGACGAGGCTGAGAAGCTTCACCCGGGCCTCATTGATGCCATCAAACCCTTCATGGATCACTATGACAACGTAGATGGAGTCAGCTACCGCAGAGCCATCTTCCTCTTCCTCAGGTTGGTTTGTATGTCAGGCACGTCCTGTCTGTTGAAGCTGGGTCAAAAACTCAGAATGTATTGCACCTCTGTCCCTGGTATTCTGGCAGCTCATCTGCAATGAAGGATGTTCCTTCTCTTGTCTCCATTAGCCCTCTTTATGGGTTTTTCATGTTTTAAATCACTCATGTCAGATTTCTGCTGGTGGATAATCTGCTCAGTCTAATATAGAAACACACTTTACAACACACGATGTAGGAGAGGCCTGGGATCACTGAAACACTATGGTCACATATACAATATCACATGTTAAATTATCATGTTGAATTTTTATTCCAATCTCATTCTCTAAGTTTACAAAAAGTTTTGGGTGATTACACATAATCAAAAACATAGTTATGAATATTATATCACATTTCTGCGAATAAATCCTATACACTGACCCTTTAAGTATGACGTTGATGTATTTAAAGACGGTATGCAAACAAAAAGTTTCATTATTGGCCAACCCTCATCTGTTATAATGTGATGCAGTGAACCAAACCAGAAAAAAAATATCAAATCCTCAGAGATGTTCCTTCATGTTTTCTACATGCCTGTTGTCTCTCCAGTAATATTGGTGGAGCTACGATCAATGATGTAGCTCTGGACTTCTGGCACTCCGGTCAAAATCGAGAGGACATTGGTATGGAAGACCTGGAGCATCGTCTACGAGCGGAAACTATGGAGTCTCATGGTATGCTCTCCCAGCCGGTTTCCAGATGGGTTTCCAGATGTTCAGCTCTCCTCAGCAGTAGTTTGATTGTTAACTTCAGCTCTCTGCCATTTCACCCTGGGCTGCAAGTGAACCATTTTTGTGTTACTGTGTGAGCTGCAAACCTTTTTCCATGTGTGGTTTGGGTGGGTGAGAGTTAAAATTACTCAACTGACCCAAGATAAGTAGTCAAAAGCAAGCATAAAGCTGCAGCCTGGATTATTGATTTTCAGCAACCCTAACACATTAAAGCAAGTCTTTTCTAGCTTAATACAAAACATTGATTGGGTGGAGCTATAATTGTGTTTGGGGATTTCTAAGCATGGTTATCTTTCCCAGGTGGGTTCGCTCAGAGTGAGCTGATGTCTGGACACTTGATCGACTTCTTTGTGCCATTCCTGCCTCTGGAGTACCGCCACGTCAAGCTCTGTGCACGGGACGCCTCACGCGCGAGACTGTTCTCAGCCCAGGGATGCAAGTCCATCCCCCAGCGGATCAACTTCTTTCTCCCTTAGAAGGAGAGAAAGACAGACAGACAAACAGACAGACAGACAGAGAGAACTGGCGGAGGTGTGAGATTGCTTTACCAGCCCATCTGCGTACAGAGCCACAGAGGAGATGCGTCCTCTCTGCTCTGCTCTGCTCTACGTACTCTCCCCCGACAGATACAGCAGGTGTCTGTCCAGGTCCCTCAGAGAAGGCCAGCCAGAGGGACTAGTATACAAGGGGGAAAGCAGCTCGACTCATCCTGAAGACATGAGTAGTGCTGGACGGTCATCATGTGCAGTTTGGCTGCTCTTCTTCACCTGCCCGGTTTGAACCCTCACAGTATGAAAACGGAGAATTAGACAGTGGTAAAGGTTTTGCATTGTATGTCATGGAGAGGTACTGATACACTTTTTGTCTCGCTATTTATGTCTGTTCACCTTGGCCAACGTCTTAGTTGCACGGGTTTTTTAAGTTTAAGTCCATACTTCACGTGTTGCTTTTTGCCTGAGACATAGTGCTAAAATTAGCACTGATTATTTATTGACATCAGTTGTCATAGTTCAACATCTTACTGTCCCAGATTATTTTTGTGGAGTTGTTTATATAAATATTTTATGGGAACGTACGGTATAAGTAAATATTAAATGGCACTGTAGTGTGAACAGTGTAGATATGTAACAGCTAACGTACATGGTACTGTGATGCAAATGTTACTTAAAATCTATTGAAAGTTTTTATTTTTTTATTTTATTTTTGTAAATATGTTTAAATACTGCTTTTAATATATTTTAATAGTCGGTTACTATTGTTTCACATGTCTTGGTGTCGTTGTCATTACATATAAGCTGGGCATAGTTAACAAATATATTTTATTCACTGACTTGCTTTAACGTGTTCCCTCATGCATTCACTTTCCACATACTCTCACACAGGTTTGAGGTTGTCTGCTTTAGTGCTTTCAGTGCCAAAGCTCGTCATGTCACAAGAAAAACATGAAAAGAAATGTCAGAAATGGTTTTATGAAAATAAACATCCACAGTAAACCAACAGAAGTTTTTTTTAATGCATTAATTTAAGGGGATTACATTTTAATTGTTCCTTTGTGGTGCCTACCAGCTATCTATTTATTTAAATAGTGCAAGAACAGCATGCAAAGGTGGTGAAAAACGAGCATCCTACACAAATCTAGAGCTGAAAGGTGAGAGAATGCACATTTGTGATTCAAGGCAGTATATTTCTAATTATAACATTTGATCTAGCTCCCAAGACATTTAAAAAACTGTTGTTTCTGATTTTACATTGATTTAACCCGTGACTCCATATATACATCTATGATTCACCTACGGCGCATCACTCTTCCCTTGGGCGTGTATCAAGCAAACGCGTGGTCTGCTCCCATTGGCTACAGCAATTATCCGTCCAGGCTTTCTCCCCTCTGATTGGCCGAGACGAGTAACGTTTCCTCGTTGAGGCTCAAAGCCGTCGTCCAATCAGATTCAGACATCTGTTCCGAGCCGAGAGGAGAGCAGCGGCAGCGTCTCAGCGGTTTTCACTGTAACGTTACTGTATTAGAGACTGGACCGACGAGCAACGCCTGCTCTGTGGTGCAGACAGATTATATAGATTAATTTGAAATCATCAGTTGGTATTTTTTAATAGGAGGGGTGCCTCAGCTCGTCGCGATGACGACTCTGTCGCTGCTTTTGTTGGCCGTTTCGGCCGCAGCTGCACTGGCCGAGTCCAGTGTGTATTTGCGAGAGCAATTTGAAGATGGGGGTGAGGTCCTTTTTCTATTCAATTATGCCTGACGCTACATTATTTATTTGTTTTTCTGAGATGTGTTGAAACGTGTGTTTGTAAATCTATTGGATATCACAGTATTAAATCAGTGGCTATTCTTCACGTTAAAGAGGTTGAAATGATTCTTTTCACATGACAGCTCATCATTTGACCATTTATGTGTGTCTGCTTACTGTTCGGTTTGAGATGCATTTGGTCCATCTTACATTGGTACCATTCATCTTTTGACCTGTCTCCCCTCCCTTCCTCCTCCTCCTCCTCTCCATTCCCCCCTCCCACCCAGCTATCATCAAACCCCGTCTGTCTGCCCATCCCCCTCCTGCACATCTCTCCCATGGTCATTCACTGTTACCCTTCTTTACCTATCTGTCTTGTTCTCTCATCACCAGCCTCATAGCAAAACAAGAGGCGTAGATGGTGAAGGCGGTCCCCTAATGCATGCCCCTGCAGCGCAACACATTCCTAGTGCACCTGCACTGATGCATCATCAGTGGTGGATTAGCAGCTTGTGAGTGTGTTAACTCAATGACCGCTGTGCATCTGAACCTCCACTTGTTTGTGCAGATGCCTGGAAGAGTCGCTGGGTGGAATCCAAGCACAAGTCCGACTACGGCAACTTGGTCCTGAGTGCGGGGAAGTTCTACGGAGATGCAGAGGCAGACAAAGGTGAGTGGAAATCTTAGATTGTGGATCTGTGCAAGATGGTTACCTCCCATGTTGTTTTGGGTGTGTTTTATAGATAAAGGGCGTGTATCCTGTTTGTTCTGCGGTGTGTGTGTGTTGAGATTTAGGGAGAGATTTGACCAAGACAGGGATTTAGTGGGATTCTAATAAGTGTTATTGTCGTCTTTTAAAGGAACATTAGTTCTTCATATGACATTTGATAGTGGCATAATACAGAGAAAATATAACAGAAGTCTAAATCTACACATGCAACTCTATCTCCCTGACCTGGAGATTGGAGCTGGAAGTGAGTGACACTTTTTTTTAAGTTGGAGCAGAGTTTAGATGACACTGAACTAGGGACTGAGTCTGTGTGCTCATACAGTACGTCATTATTGTTTGGGATATTCTACCCAAATGAGATTACTCTGAATGTAGGGCTGCTAAAAGGCAGTGAATCTGAATATGGGCTTGTATCCCAGTGAAATCACCATGGGTGCTGTCAGAGTGTCTCAGAGTTGTTCCATTATTCACTTTCTGTCTGTGGAGCAGCTCCAGGATTTGACTCGACATGACATCATCACAGCAGGTTGTCTCTCTCCTGTAAAACCCGACTTGTTGAAATTCAGGCATTTAAAAATAATCGGAACAATTTAATTGAAATACCGCTGGTGACTTCAACATAATGCTGGATCTTCCCTCCATGTAGATGCATTGCAGTAAGATTTTCATTTTTTGCCGCAGGTCTGCAGACGAGCCAGGATGCCCGCTTCTACGCTTCGTCATACCGCTTTGATGACTTCAGCAACCAGGGCGAGCCTCTCGTCATCCAGTTCACTGTGAAACATGAGCAGAGCATTGACTGTGGCGGAGGCTACATTAAACTGTTTCCCTCCGGCCTCAACCAGGAGGAAATGCATGGAGACTCCGTCTACAACATCATGTTCGGTGAGTGTGGTTCGTTTCAACAGTGGACCAAAGGACTCGTTTATTATTTCAGTGAACAGCACTAGTCACCTGGAAGTCATCTTGACAATTTTGCTGGCTTTTTTCTTCGCATTGTGTTTCACCAAACTGTTTGACGTACAAACAGACAAATAGGCATAAATTAAAACACCTCTGATTTACTGTCCTCCTAAACAATCTCCAAATGTTGTCTTGCAAAGTGTATTGAACGTTATTTTTCATTCAAGATGGAATTTAGATATTCCTTATCCCCCACCCCCTTAGGTTTGCCTAGTTTCTACTCTTAAGGATTGGATTCCACATTTTTACTTATTTATTTGTTTGCCTGTTCAGGTCCTGACATTTGTGGCCCCGGCACAAAGAAGGTTCATGTCATCTTCAACTACAAAGGCAAGAACCATCTGATTAACAAAGACATCAGATGCAAGGTGAGTTATCAATAAATGGTTCTTTGTTTTTACATTTACTTGGGGAAAAAAAACTGTAATTGCAATTTGAACCTGACATTAGCATTTTGAATCGCATTCTAAAGTTTTACATGTAAATAACTCAGGAATATAATGCAATAAGAATAACAATTATTTTATACCTTACAGGATGACGAGTACACCCACTTGTACACACTGGTTGTCAACCCCGACAACACTTACGAGGTCAAGATCGACAATAAGAAGGTTGAGTCCGGCAATCTGGAGGATGACTGGGACTTTTTGCCTCCCAAAAAAATGAAGGACCCTGAAGCCAAAAAGCCAGAGGACTGGGATGACCGTGAGAAAGTTTCCGACCCCGACGATAACAAACCAGAGGTCAGCAGGCTTGAGCCGCTCTAGAAATCGATTTGTTCGTATTTTTCACAATTTCTTTTGGGGACATTTTTCTCCTAGTGATACACATTTATCTTTTGCAGCATTCACTTCATTTGTATGAAAGCCATGTCTTTTTTTGTATGTCTTTGGTAGGACTGGGACAAGCCAGAGAACATCCCAGATCCTGATGCTAAGAAGCCCGATGACTGGGATGAAGAGATGGACGGAGAGTGGGAGCCACCGATGGTCGCTAACCCTGATTACAAGGTAACAGCAACACATTTGAACACTTAATATACATTGTTCTGTCAATAGAGTTCACTACTGCTGGTTCCAAAATAACTCTTTGCTAGTAGATAACCTAATACTCTATATTAACACCACTTTATGTCAGTGTCCAATATATCAGTATAAAATGTATACCGTGTCCTCAACGATTTCCACAGTTTAATAAAATGTGTATTTTCCAGAGCAAGTACACCACTTTTTAATAAAAATCCCACAGTGCATTTTAGATGTGAAAATCACAGTTACCCAATCTGCAAGTGACGCATGAGTAAATAAAGGTGTGATTTTTGGACACAGCCTGTTTCAACACCAATAAAGCTTGAGGTGTAATTGTGCCAAAAATATTGACTTCATTTATTTAAATTACAGTCGGGGAGCAATAACTTTTTAGCACGCAATCTGTCCAGCATGAGATATTTATTTTATTATTTATTCCAGTCAATCAATCCAATCTTAATGAGCAGATGTATTTGGCTTTGATTCCTCTGACATAATCCACTGTGTGTGTGTGTGTGTGTGTGTGTGTGTGTGTGTGTGTGTGTGTGTGTGTGTGTGTGTGTGTGTGTGTGTGTGTGTTGACAGGGTGAGTGGAAGCCCAGCGAGATCAACAATCCCGCCTACAAGGGCAAGTGGACCCACCCTGAGATTGACAACCCGGAGTACACAGCCGATTCTGAGATCTATAAATACGACAGCATCGGCGTGATTGGACTCGACTTGTGGCAGGTAAGAACGTACTGTAGCTGACTGCCTTATTTATAGGGCTGCACAATTAAGATAATCACAATATGACCTACTTTTGTTTTATAATCGCAGGAGGCGCAATATTTGTTAAAGGTGAAATTTGTGTCAGAATACCATTTTAGATTAAATGTAGTCCTGCTGCAGGGATTTCTTGGCTGACGCATCATATTCATCATCATACTCGCAACAATCACAACATAATCCTTTTAATGTGTTTTCAATGAAAATAATGATGTAAACATGTTCATTCCCTCTAATATTGCAAATCCTATTGCAATTACAAAATCAGTAAAAAACAAATTCACTTCCAAGTTCTTCAGCACTACTTATTTACTGATTAATAAAGAAGGAATTTGCCAAAATGAACAGCAACAACAAACTAGTATGTGAATTGTACTTTTAATTATATCCATTCAGGAAGAGGAACATTTTACTTGCACAGTAGACTCTTTATTATGTTTGAGTGTGTTTCTGCTTTGTTCACAAAATCGTTTCTTTTCTATTTCAAATGTGAGACGCTGTCTTAGAAATGAAGATGATCAGGAGATAGAGGAAACTGTTTGTTTGAAAAATGTAGCTTTTCTTTTGTTTGATTGCTTGCATGAAGCACCTGACAGGGAAATGTGGACTTCTTTTTTATTTAGGTCAAGTCTGGTACCATCTTTGATAACTTCCTGATCACCAACGACCCAAACCTGGCGGAAGAAGTAGGCAACGACACATGGGGTAAAACTAAGGTCAGCCCAATACTTTTATTTTATGTATTCTGTTTATGCATTTGGGTATTTTGTGGTGTGTTTTCCTTAATTGAATTGCTTGGTGGGTGGAGCATTAAGTAAGGTTGTCTATAGACAACCACTGTTACAAAGGGATGAGCACTTTTTTTTAATTTGTTGTCTTCATGTGAATCCTCAGGATGCAGAGAAGAAGATGAAGGAAAGCCAAGAAGAGGAGGAGAGAAAGAAACGGGAGGAAGATGACAAGCAGAGGGGAGAGGAGGCAAAGGAGGAAGAAGAGGAGGAAGAGAAAGATGAGGAAGAGGGAGATGATGAGGAGGAGGAAGAGGATGAGGAGGAGGAGGAGGAGGAGGGGGAAGAACAGGAGGAGGAAGAAGAGGACGATGAAGACACAGACTCTAAACTCAAGGATGAGTTATAAACTCCATGCAGGAACTAACTGTGTGTCAATGAGCCATTGGAATGAGACCGGAGAGGATAGACCCTCATGACTGACACCCTGGGGTGGGGCTGGGTGGGATGGGGTTTTCCATTTGTTTGTTTACAAAGCAAGGGAGTAGGTTAAAAAAAGGGCAATTATTGTTCTGTTTCCTGTTTCCATGTGCTACTACTACTACTACTTACTACTACTACTACTACTACTACTACTACTATTGTTATTATTATTATTAAATAAGGAATAGTAATAGAAAGAAGGAAAATGTCAGGACAGGAAATCAAATCAATCAGCTAAATTGTTTTGCCCAAAGGAAATGTTTATCATTTGTGTTCTTCAAAAATCTGGGTTTTTATGAAGTATAATGTTGTGGTGACATGAAAAGCTATATTTGGTATCTGGATGATACCATGAAAATGTTCAGTTTACCTCACGTGTTAGTCTTATTGATATGTGTCACATGTTTCGTTTTTTTTTTAATGTTTTTTTTTATTGTTTATCTTTTGCAGTCAATCGTGTCACTCTGTCTCATGGCCCCCTTTTAAAAAAAAGCTTTGTCAATCTCAAACGATTCGAAAGGGTTAGACAATATAACACAGGTTATTTTACCTGCTCTTATTTAAATGTTTTGGTTTGAACAAGGGTTAATGGCATGGTGCATCAGGACTGACACAATACATCTGACAACCTGTTGGAAAAAAAGCCGTCATCTATAGGATGGTAATACAGGGTGCTTTAAGGTGAAATCCCTTGCATAGTTTTGTACTGTATAGTTAACACTTTTTTCACTTCAATGCATATACTGTAGTCTTGTGTGTCTAAATAAAGTGTGCTCAAACTCAGATGTACATTGAGAGCACTCCAGTAGCAAGTAAGCTTACATCCATTCGGTACGTGTTCACTTTAGGTTTACTCATAGTAGGTGTACACAACCAGTTGTCCTCATATTTTAATGCTGATACCTCTGCACTGCTGTACCCCAATACACTGTCCCAAACAGTCTGAGAGATGATCCTTTTGTAAAAGACACATTTTGTACTAATGGTAGTAATTGAAGTGGGAAGATTTCCATGTTGCTGTGTAAAAAAAACAAAACAAAGACAGGTGTTCTGTCCAATAAAATCAACCAGTGGAAAATGAGCAGACGTCTTCCTCAATTTTGTTTCGGTAGTGGCTTTTTATTTTGAATGCATTCCTTTACATGAATAGCACAGGAGTGTACATTTGTTTCCTCTTCATTCAACTTATTAATAGTTACTTTATAACAGTGGTGGAAAGTAACCAAGTACATTTCCAACAACTGGCAGATACTTGTGTAGGCATTTGTGTATCTTCATTCAGTCCACAACATTTCAGAGGGAAATGTACTTTTTACAATTATCTGATAGCTATAGTTACTAGTTACTATAAAACAGCACATGATCTGACATTATAAATAGATTAAACTACCCAATAGTATATACAGTAGTTAAAATTAGCGCCCCCTAATGGTAGTAATAATAATAATATAATAGTACACATGTTAAAAGGGAATTTTATACTTATGTAATTTGAATGCAGGACTTTTACTTGAAATGGAGTATTTTTACATTTTGCCAGGGTGATTGGTCTCGTCAACAACACATTTTTTTAAACTATGGGTTCACTTCCTCCAATTAAAAACGTACACATGATAAGTTTTTTATCAACTCATATTTCAATTACCAGATAATGACTTAACAGACATTTATTTGGATACAAATCTTTAAATAAAGAGTATTACTTAATGCAAATTGTAACATGAAATATAAAAAAATGCAAATAAGTAAAGAAATTGTGTGTGTGTCTCTTTCTGTGTGTGTGTGGGGAGGCACTAGAGGGACTTTGACTCATATTTCAAAAAATCTTGCTCGGGCCCTGATTGTTGTAGAACCGCCACCTCTGCTTTATAATGTTATAATATTAATTTCAGGCGTATACGGTTTGTTTTGCTGGCGGGTTTCCACGCGAGAGAGGGAAGTCTGCATTCCAGTCGTCCGCGTGAATCGACTCCCGTCCCCTTGAAGATCCAGCGCCGGGTTTTCCCTGCGGCCCCTCCGTCTGTGTCTGGCAGCGAAGCGCAGCGTGAAAGCAGTGGGAAACAGAAACACTATGGCTGCCACTCTGTCTCTCACTCAGGTAACCCTGGCTCCTACAACTCGAATCTATCGGCAGCAAACGTCTTCGTGTCCGCCGTCCCGTTCGGCTCGTGGAGGGTGGGGAGGGAGAGCGAGAGAGAGAGAGAGGGAGACACATTTCAACCGGAGGGGGAAACGAGGCGGGCGAGAACCGCGAGCTTCCCCTCGACCCCTCCGTCTCTCTTTTGTGGAAGTTGAGCGCCGCTGTGACTGGGAAAAGTTTCTGCCTTAATCTCTTTGGGGACTGCGTAAGGGCGTAGCTAGCTAGCGAGCCTGCTAGCTAGCTAGCTAGGTTTGTGTGTGTGTGTCTTTTCAAACTTGAGAGATAAGACGCGAGACGTCGCCTCGGGGGGTCGCGTCGGTTGGGAAGTGAACGTTTAGCTAGTTGGTCCGAAGAGATGTTAGTAGGAGATAATCACGTTGTGGCTTCACTGTCACACTGTTCACTGCTTCAAAAACAAACAAATAAAGCAAGTTGAGCTGCACCCATTGGGCGTTTTAACCCGCGTTGTGGGTTTATTTGATGTTTAGGTCGCTGGATGTGTGATTAGACTGAACAAACAACCGGTTTATGGCTGTTGTTGGAGGTAAACATGCTTCACTCACCGGGTTGGTGTTTGTCTCCGTGACCTTTCTGAACTGGTGGCCTGTTAGCTGCTGTAGCTGCTGTTGTTTTCTGTGTCCAAAACCTCCAAATATCGTGAACAGTTGTTTTGCGACCAGTAAGAGGAAGTGAACTCGAGTAGCCATCAGTCAGCACTTGTGTCACAAAATGTCAGACTGCTGCTGGCCAACTGTAAATGCTGCAGTTTGTCCAGAAAAGTGTGTGTCACAGTGTGTTTGCACGGTAAATAAGTTATTTGACATAGAGCAGCCATATGTAATAAGTAGGTTACAGCCCCAGACTTGTTACCTGAGTCCCTGTTGCCTTTTAACAACAGACATGAGATGTCTGCTTTGACTTTTTATTATCTGGCCCAGAAGAGTTCAAAAACCTGTGCTTGTATCTCTGTGTTGTGAAACTTCTTTGGTTTTGTCAGGCAGCAATGCTTGTTGTTCTGTCAAAGTCATCGCCTACTGATACTGACTTACTGTTCGGTGTTACTAGTGGCATTGGTGTGTTTTTATTGCCATGGGTGATTTAGGGAATTGGACAGTTCCAGAACAAACTAGACCGGCGTGTCGATCCCTGCTCTGAAATGTATCTTGCTATCTGCTTGTGTGTTGTACGGGCTGGCTGGGGAATGATTGAGGGGTGTTTTTTCAATGCTCAATTAAAGAGTCACCAGTACAATGACCACAGTGTTACAGTCGCCAACAGTTCCAGGCACACTATTGTGTGTCGCAGAAAATAAGTTGCATTGGCCAGAGATAGAAGTGTGTGTGTGTGTCTGTGTGTCTGTGTGTGTGTGTGAACACAGCTATCTCGCTTTAAATTGGCAGTTGGCAAAGCTGACAGATAACCATGCTGATCGCAGGCTGAGTTTTTCAAGTCTTTATCTGTGCCCAAGCTATTTGGGCAAGTCTGTAAGAAGACTGACAGATCTTTGCTCTGCTCTAGTTTTACTTTATGGAATGATTTTGCACGTCAATTTTGTTTCTCCGTGGGAGAAAATGACGACGGCTTTAACCACCACTCGCCAGTTGAGTCACAGCTCCAGACAATTGCTGTCCACTCCTCTCCTCCATCACTGCACCTGTTGATTTGAAAGCACAACAACCAAATTGTCAGTTTCAGCAAAATGGAGAAGGAAATGCTAATTATTGTTCCTGTTCTGGCCAGCAGTGGACAGTCGTGGTAACACAACAAAGGGGGGTGTTTAGAGAGGATATGACGGAAGGTAAAATTAGCTGCTGTCTGTGGAGCGACGCCCTGTTGAAAGTGTCTCGCTGACCATCACGATTCAGTACTCTAGGGAAGGTTAGCCTGTATCCTAATGTCACTACGCTCGCTGCTTCCCATTCAGCATCAACCCTCTTCATCATTGTGAATCATAGAAGTTCACTTCATGGTGTATGACACATCCTGCTTTTCTCCAGAAAATGAGCTCATCTTTGCCTGGAATTACACAATTGTAACTCCTCTCAAAGTATCGTTAGTGGACCTAGCTAGTGCCGAGACATTGAGTTGATTGAGACAATTATTTGCAGGCAAGTTTGATAATAGTTGGATTATATTTTGAAAGACATTTATCAAGCGAACATACCAAACATTTACTGGTTGAATGTATCTGGGTTTCGGAATGTTTTGCAGCGTTGGTCATGTGATGGACCTTTTTCTCGAACTCATGGTGTTTCATATAATAGATTATTGTTCCGTTAATTAAAAAAAACAAAATCAATTGAAAAGGAAACTAATTAGTAGTTGCAGCCCAAATCTGAAAAGAACACACTTACACGCTTTCTTTATTTAATGGTAAATAAGTTTTATGAGAGCTATTCTTTGGCATATTGAACAAAATGAACTGGTGCATTTGTTCCTTTTGTCTGTTCATCTCCCACCCGGCAGATGTTTTGGGCCGTTGACAAATAATCCAGCTGTTTTAGGGAATGAGGAAAATTGAAGCAGAATTTAACATATTGCTTGTAGTCTGTGTGTCTGCATCTGCCATCTGTAATGGATCAGTCTTTTTTTATTTTTTTTATTTTGACAGCTGCCATGACTCAAGTCAGTACCACACTTGCTGTAGCCAACAAACACTTGTCATTTAAGCTTGTAAACTGACAGGTAATTTTAGGGATTTGATCAAATAAACCTAAAAGAGTTCTCATGAGCAGACACACGTGGGGTGGTTACATTTGTATAAGGTGTTTAAATGTGGTAAGAGTTGATTATATTCATTCTGTAAACTCAAATTTGGGTATTAAAGTTTTTTTCCCTTTCTTTACAGCTCTCCAGTGGAAATCCCATTTATGACAAATACTATCGGCAGGTATGCAAATACATCTTCCCAAAAAGATGGTGTTGTGTTTCATCTGTGTTTATTGTTTTGCTCCTTCAGTTTACCATTACGTGTTGAGCCCATTGCTATTATTTGATATAGTCATTTTAATATGAATAGATTGTGATTGTATTGTGCTGTAAAATGATCTAGATAAGAGATGGCTTAAGTACAAAAATTAATTTGGGTGCCCTGACCCTTTTTATATTGTAAACTAGCTTCAGCTGCTTCACTAAACTGTCGTGTGCTTAAGCAGTGAGCAGTGATCTCTCTTCTCTCCTATCTGTTCCGGTTTCTGTGTCCAGTAAAGGAAATATCCCCATGAATTAATAATGTTTCCCTTTGCCTGATACGTCAGGGGAGCTCACTGTGAGCTTCATGAAAGACTACCAACAGATCCAATACCAAGCCAATAGACTGCTGAGAAAATAGCTTTGGTTTATTGTCAGTATTGATTCAAGTGATTCAGGGACTCCTATCCCACAGGACAATTCTCCCAGTTCTTATTGCCTCCCTCTTTCTCCAATTCAAACATATTTTTATGTTTGTGTTGTGGTCTAATGCTTTTTGCTAATAAGACATTCAGTGTCTTTCCCAGCAGTGCAGATGTTACTGATGTTTCTGAGATGGGGTAAGCTATAATGACTGTGTGTTTGTGTGCAGGTTGACCCAACTGGCAGTGGGCGGGTGGCGGCAGCGGATGCAGCTCTGTTCCTGAAGAGGTCCGGCTTGGCTGACTTGGTCCTGGGGAAGGTGGGCAAAGAGTCTGATCAGTGCAGTCATCATTACGTCTCTGTTGTCTTTGCTGTTTATGTTGACGGTAATAAATGTATCAACTGTGTGTGTGTGTGTGTGTGTCCATAGGTCTGGGATTTGGCAGACTCTGAACGTAAAGGTGCTCTCAACAAGCAGGTATAAATGCACTGCGATGCCGCATCATGATGGATTTGTTTGTTTTATGTGCATCACGTGCATTTGATCACTAGATTCATGTCACATGATGCACCTCTGTTCCCCTCAGCAATTCTTCATAGCGTTGCGGTTGGTGGCCTGTGCTCAAAATGGCCTGGAGGTGGCACACAGGAGCCTTAATGTGACTGTTCCTCCCCCCAAATTTGTAAGTCTGCTACTGTGCATAACAAATTAATTATTTTCTTTTGTAAACTTCTTTTTAATTTGAACATTGGAATCACTTTTTTAGAGGAAATGAAGAATAACTCAGTTTTGTTTCTCTCCAGCATGACACAAGCAGCCCGCAGTTAGCAGGAGGAGTGGCTGTTGACATTACCTGGGTTGTCAAGGTGAGGCTCTTGCAAGTTTATTATCTTTTTGTCTTAATGTAAGATAGAGATCTATGTTTCATCGTAATGTGCCTTGATATCTTTTTCTTGCTCATAAGAGAACCACAACAGGATATAGTGGTTGTCGAATATATAATAGAAGTAAAATATGGAATGCTTTCGTCACAGTCTGATCTTGTCGGTTGTGTTCATGTAAAATGTCAAATAAATCATATCTGCTCAATATGACGCAGACATGTACAGCCGTACTATTTGTACACAAACATTAACTAGAAGTGCCTATAACATGTTAAAGGCATGTTTGCTGCTTGACACGACCAACAGTTGTGAAGATCAATTTCCCTGCTGATAAACTTGAATTTCTCTGTTGCTTGTTGAACTTCCTTGAAATATGTTACTGTACCTTTTTGTCAAGAAACATCAGTTTTTATTAAGGTTATTTAAATTAAAGACAAATTAGTGCATGTTATTTGAACAAAATTTAATGATCTTTTAAAGAACAATACATATTGTCATTTACTCACCTGGACCTAAGTGAAGGTTGTCGACTGTAAAGAATAGTCATATGATGGTGAATTTAAGCACCGCTTACTGAAATGTGATTGAGGCACACCCTGCCTGGAAAATTTATATTTAATTTGATTGACTGTTAAACAAATGCATATTTTGAGTGTATATCAGTGATTTTACAATTCATTTAACAAAGTGACAACTGAGCTTCAAATTTGAAAGAAACGCATCCATATCCTTCCTCCTTGATCCAGCTTTTATTACAGTAGCTGCATCAGTAATGCATCTAGTTTGAATTGTCCATCCATCCATCCATTTTCCTCCGCTTATCCGGGGTCGGGTCGCGGTGGCAGCAGGCCTAGCAGGCCGACCCAGGCTTCCCTCTCACTGAGGTCTCGGATACAAGCGGCCGAAATGAGTTTTCTCCGTAAGGTGGCCGGGCTCAGCCTTAGAGATAGGGTAAGGAGCTCGGACATCAGGAGGGAACTTGGAGTTGAGGCGCTACTCCTTCGTATCGAAAGGAGTCAGCTGAGGTGGTTCGGGCATCTGATCAGGATGCCTCCTGGACGCCTCCCGTTAGAGGTTTTCCAGGCACGCCCAACTGGTAGGAGGCCCCGGGGAAGACCCAGGACACGCTGGAGGGATTATATCTCCCAGCTGGCCTGGGAACGCCTCGGGATCCCCCAGAACGAGCTGGAACGTGTTGCGGGTGAGAGGGAAGCCTGGGTCAGTTCGAATTGTCTCTAACCATTTTACGCCTGTTTGGCATTTTCCCCAGCCTGAGGAGAAGTTGAAGTTTGATGCCATCTTTGAGAGTCTGGGTCCTGCAGGAGGGATTCTAACAGGAGATAAGGTCAAGCCTGTCCTGCTCAACTCCAAACTGCCAGTGGACATCCTCGGCAGGGTATGATCCCCAAACGGGCCCCTTTTACAATAGTTTTATCTTTGTCTCTCTCGTTTGTGCTTCTATTACCAAAACTAAGCCAAATTTGACATCTGTATTCCTCCCTGAGTTCATCATCATATGCATAGGAGTTAAGCTGTAGAGAGTATTTTGGGACGCAGCGACACATCCGGTCTGTAGATTCAAATGAATCAGCTAAATGAAAGTAATGTAATGTATCCTTCCTACCAGTGGCATTACTCTATGGTTAGTCTCCCTCCCATCCCTGCCATGTTGTGTCTTCATCAGTGGCTTCATGTGTGGTATTTGTAAAGCCATCAGAGTAGCTACGAAGTGATTAGAAATAATCCTGCACGCAAAGTGACCAAACTAAAGAGAGAAATCCTATGCTTTTAAAAAGTAACAGATGAAGTAATTAGTTACCAATTTGCACAGGTGGCTTTTTAAAAACTAACCAACTAGCTAATCAAAATATCCTTTATAAAAACACAAGATTGTATATAACACGATGGTTTCCATATTTTACAGCCTAAATGATAACAAATGAAACAATACGATGCAGAAAGTAAAAAAGAAAGAAAAAGGAAAAAAAGTTGGGTAGAAAACAAATTCAGAGAGGAAGTGAGACTGAGTAGCGTGTCAGGGCTTTCAAGGTCATGTGTTATTATACATCATACAGTTTTAGAATGATGCACGCTCAACAATAATGTCTGTTTGTGTGTGTTGAAGGTGTGGGAGCTCAGTGACATCGACAGAGATGGCATGTTGGACAGAGATGAATTTTCTGTGGTAAGAAATGAGCCAATATCACAAATGGAAAGAAACCACATAGGTTGCAGTTACAGTCAGTTCAGTTTAGGCTGTTTTTTGAAATGATATATTCAACTCTGCTGTTTCCCTGAATGTATTACAGCATTGATCCCCCAGGAATCTAAATCATATCCAGCTTTTCTAGCTCTGGTTTTCCCCAGTCTTCACTATCTGAATATTTTAGTAGTTTTAAAATTGTCTTCACTTTTTATACATGTGTATGCGTATCTTCTACTGCAAGCTATTACAGGATGGGGAAATCATTTCTGTATCCCTCAATGGAACAAAAAAGACACGTGGAACAAGTGCGAGGACATAAACTAAAGCAACAACTTTATTGGTAATTGTATGTTGTCATTGATTTTTGTTGCCCTTTCCCAGGCCATGTATCTGGTGTACAGAGCCCTGGAGGGGGAGCCTGTTCCCATGTCCCTACCACCTCCCCTGGTTCCACCCTCCAAGAGGAAAAAACCCTCGGTGCCTCCCGTGATGCCCCTGTTACCCTCGCCCCCCTCAGCCAAAGACAGTCGCTCCTCCCACACTGGCTCTAAGACCATGCCCCACCCCCCTAAACCCGCCCCCGCTCCTGTCCCGACACCAGCAGCTGCCCCTGTGAGTACGGTACCCGTCTCTCCTGTGCATGCAGTGCCTGAAAAGCTTTTGTATGTATTTATTTTTCTATTGTCGAATAGCTACAACAACAAACATTTAAAATGATTTCAAACTGGCTAGCTCAGTGTGTTTTTCACAAAAACAAGACGAGTGTGAAGGTAAGTTCTGTGTTAGTGTTATGTTGTAAGTAAAGGTTGTTTTAAATTCTGTTATGAAGTAGAATGTGCTAATTAAAAGTCTCTTTTTTTTTTTTGCATTGCCGCTGCAGTGGGTGGTGTCGCCAGCAGACAAAGCAAAGTATGATGAGCTATTCAGCAAGACTGATGGAGACATGGACGGCCTTGTGTCTGGACCTGAAGTCAGAGACATCTTCTTGAAAACCGGGCTTCCCTCTGCCACACTTGCACGTATCTGGTAGGTCGGGACGGCAAAACTCCCGCTCAACTCCTCCGGCAGCGTATGAAGCCTAGTTCTGTTAAACACACTCACCGTGTAGTTGGATTTGAGATCTTTTTTGCTTATGAAATTAATCTCTATGAAATTATTTGTATTCGCTAGTACAGTCAAGTCAATTTATATTTATATTTGCCAAAAATTCACAAATCACAGATTTTGTTTTGGTTAAGGCAAAAAATACCTTTTTTAATGGGAAAGAAATAGGAAGAAACCTCTGGAAACGCAACAGAGTAGGGATCCCTCTGCAAAATATGTAATTTACAAAAAGAAGAAGAAAATCTCAACAGCAATGTTACACTTCAGAGAAACAGAGTGCAAACATATGTGAAGAATATCACAGTTGCCAGAGTATATTTTATTGGCATTAGGCTGCACAAATCATGTAAAATCACACATGCTGTTTCTACAATTGATAAACACAGAATAGAAAATGTATCCTAGTGGATATTGGTGTAGGGTGATAACAGCGCTGCATTGCGTGCTGACGAGTCCCATAATATGGATCTTTATCTGATTTAGCTTCAGTTCCGTTCGGACTGTCCTGTGTGTTGTCCTCCATAACCACTGAACATGACCATCAGTCAGGCTGTCACAAATAGTCGTTGCCTGAGGTGTAAATCGTTACTCTCTGATGTAACCTGTGTCCGTTTGTGTTCTCAGGGAGCTTTGTGACATTGGAGATATCGGGAAACTGACCCGAGAGCAGTTTGCCCTGGCGCTTCATCTAATCAATCAGAGGCTGACGAAAGGCCTGGAACCCCCGCAGAGTCTCGCCCCAGAGATGATACCTCCTTCTGACAGACAAAACATCAAACAGGTGGGTCACTCGGAGAGCTCAAGTCTATGAATAAATAATCAGGGATGTCAGGATCCTTTTTTTTTTGGGTGGGTTTCCATACAGCATGAAGATGTGCTCGGCGATGCAGAACCTGAGCATATTTTTGTATTTCAAAAGAAAACCTCATTCAGAACTAAGGCTGGCCGATAATTCAATCTGATAATTTTCCATCTTTCAATGAAATCACTGTGATGAAATCATATATCGAGATATTGTGATACACAATTATTTTGCCTAAATTGGTAATAACAAGCACATACTATCTTGAATTTCTCAGAAAATCTAATAATTTTGCTCTAAAGTTTGCCATATTGCCCAGCCTTAATTCAGAACCAATGCATCCCTAATAATGGTTGATGGTCTTTAGCAGTATGTTTTTTCTTTTTAAGCATAAAAACAATCTGTCACACACTTATTGCTTTTTTCCTATCTTTGTATGTTTATTATGTTCCCTATATAAAAAATATTTTAGCATGCTAACATAACTGACTGATATTATTTGTATATTTTGCTAAAAATAAGTTTTGTTTTTAATTTATTTTTTAATGACATTGTTCCTTCTTTCTCCTGTTTTTGTGTGTTTTGGATTTTTTTTTCTGAGCTTGCAGCTGTGTCTCTTTCTTTTCCGACTTCTGCAACACATTTTTTAGCTTTTACCTCTGTGTCTTGTCTTTACATTTTTACATTGCATCCTCTTCGCACGTGCAGTGGGATGATCCTGAGTGAGTGTGTGTGGTAGTTTACTGACTCGGAGGCATCTCATTACTTTTAACAGGCTGCCTCTCTTTGTCATCTTTCCGCCTTGTCTCACTCATTTGTGTTTCTGTTACCAAAACTACCATAGAACCATATTTGACATCTGTATTCCTCACTGAGTTCGTCATCACATGCATAGGAGTTGAGCTGAAAAGAGCAGAGGTTGATGTTTTAAGTATTTTGGGATCCAGCGACAGCAACACATCTGGTCTGTAGATGCAAATTAATCAGCTAAATTAATGTAATTTAATGTAGTTTCCTACCAATAGCTTTACTCTTTAGTCTCCCTCCCATCCCTGCCATTTTGTGTCTCCATCAGTGGCTTCATGTGTGGTATTTGTAAAGCCATCAGAGTAGCTCTTTTGTTCATTTCCTCTCATGTTCATGCCCCAATTGTCCAGGATTTTTCATCAACATAGTAGTAATTTTGCTGTTCTCTAGTGTAACAAAATGAGTCTATACCTTCCATATGTGATGAGACGTAATTCTTGGCTACCAATATATGAAGTGTCATCGATGTTCTGGTGTTTTACAGTCATGACTTTAATCCTCTTGTATCTTTCCTCCTCGCTTCCTCTTCAGAACAACGCGGCTAACCTGGCAGCTGACTTCTCTGCCATCAAGGAGCTGGACTCTCTCAGTAACGAGATTGTCGAACTACAAAAGTAAGCTTTTGTTCTCATTTTTATAAAAAAATAAATAAATAAATGGTAAAAGCCATCTTACTGATGAGGTTATGTAACAGGTGGGGGCAGGACGGTGCCTACAGATGGCCTGTATTTGTTTAGAGTTTGCACTAATTCATTTCCATCATCCAAAATACATGATACACTATTCAAATAGTTTTTAAGTACCGTTTTTGACTGAAGTGCATAAAATATTATCAAACAAAAAGATACATAGTGGGATGAGGCCCAGCTGTGATAAATCCTTGGAAAAATATGTTGACAAATATGATTTAATGTGACCATGGTCCATGTCAAAAAGTTACTCTACTGACCAGCAGGAAGCAGTGTTTCCCACAAACTGAGGGAACTGAGCTGCCCAAATAACTTCCATATGTCTAGAAACAAGCTAAAGTTGTTATTTGTGAACCACACTGGGTGAAAGAGTTCAATACTGGTTCAAGATTATTTCACTCACACTCTCTCAGACTATATAAATATATAGATAAACATTTGTGTTCTTGCCGCAGGCTATCAGACACAGCAGATGGCTGTTACGTAGCTGCTGTTTGACAGTGAGGTGGAAGAAGGAGACTTCATTTAGACACTATTTCTTCACTTCTAGCCAAAAAGAAATGTTAAATGATATTCCAAAAAAGGTAAATGTTATATTATGTATATATGAGTGTTGTGTTTTTATTTTTGCTCCACATTATCTTTAATTCCAAAATACTTTTCATGTTTTTCTTCTTAAAATATCATGCAAATTTGGTTTCACTGATGGTCTATCAGTCTTAGTTTTTTCGGAGTTCAGCTTCCCTTTTTTGTGAAAGCTGAGAGTGAGAAGTGAGAAAGTTGGCCTTCCACCCCCCAACTTTCGATACATGCACGCACGCACGCACGCACACAGAAACACACACAGAAACGCACACACTAGAGGGCAGCTGTTGTAGGAACGAAGGAAGGGTAAGAAGGATGGATAGAAGTGGAAACTAAGTGAAGATCAGAGCTTCAGACAGACGGCAGATCGAGAGGAGCTTGACAAGATGATTCATATTTGTGAATGCTTCAAAATGTGGCAGCAGCATTCTGCTCAAGATGAGGAGGAGGAGGAGGAGGAGGATGGTGATGATGAAGATAATGGGTAAGAGGAGAACAGAAATGATACTCGGCTTGAGTTGACTCTAGGTTGGCTGGGAGAGGAATGTTCTGTTATCAAGGGAATTGTGCATTTTGATGCGAGAGAAGAGGGAGAATATGAAAATAGCTGCTGTTATTTTTAGTCGTTGAAATGAAAGGCAAAAGATAAGTGCTTTCTAAGGTTGATGCCTTTTAGTCATCTAAATGTGAAACTGAACAAACTGAATAACGAGTGTTCTTTTACACAAAAAAATGTACCGAATGAATACTAAATGTTACCTTTTGCTTAGGATACTAATACTGTTTTCAGAGCTGAAACAATAATACAAAATGTATGTTTAATTTTTTCCTATCAAGAGCCTTTCCTAATCACTGAGAAAACAATGGAGCAGCCTCCTTACATATATAGTTACAGGGGGTCGATCCAGTAGTACATTTAAATCAAAGTGTCGGTCGGGATATATATTTGTCCTTTGCCTGTAATCTTTGCATTGATTCCTTTTTTTATACATGTGTTAGACATAAAACCTTTTTTAGTATTGTTGTTTTTATAATGTTCAAGAAGTCTGAGTTGAAAATATTAGATGGGTATGTGAATGAATTCCAACACAATACAATGTTTGATATCCAAATCTGGTGCAAAATTAACCCGCATCTCTATATTAAGGTTTCATTCATATAAAAAATTGCAGTTATCTTCACACATGTTATAATGATTCATATCAGTCATGATTAATAATGAGGTTTAATGACGGCAGACAAAAATGGGCTGACATTTTGGTGTCTTATACCATATAAGCACCTCGACTGTCTCACACCAGGTACAGTGTTTCTGGTGTGCCTTCTTATGGTTAGTAATAGCGGAAAATAAAATGCACATTTATTAATTGCCGGTTATACACCAGTCAATATGCCTCCCTTCTCCTCTCACCACCCCGGTCCATTTCCTCTCTGGCTGGGTGGAAAGAGTGAAGTAGAGAGGATGAACATACGGGCAGCGCAAATGATAGATGTTGTAGGTTGGCTCATCATCACTCGTCCCTCCTCCCTTTCTTCTTCCTCCCTCCATCCTCAAGGCAGCCATCTGCCTCTCACTCCTCATCTCCCACACATCTGACTGAGCAAGCACATTCTCACTTTCTCCAACACTCACCCGCACCACGCATACAGCGCCGTGTACGCACACCCTACCTTTCGTCACCACACACACACACACACACACACACACACACACACACACACACACACACACCCCCACCTGCTGTAGCTGCAGACGTTCAGGCGTCTCTCTCTGTACGGTGGAGTTGTGATTTCAGAACACCATGGTGGTTCAGGGAGACGAGGTGGTGGTGGTTCAGGTGCAGGGTAAAGAAGGCTCAGTGGAGAACTGGATGGGGCTGGGTGGGCTTGGAGTACCGGGTCTTCCCGCTCGGTCCTTGGTGGCTAAATACTCCTGTCTCTTGTGCTGGACCCCCAGGGAGAAGAGCTCTGTGGAAGAGGAGATCAAGGAGAAGGAGGAGGCCATCAGACAGCGCAGCAACGAAGTGCAGGTAAGGTCTCGCTCTCTCTGTCTTGTCTGCGAGTTTGTCTCTGTTCTCAGTGCGGTGGCCACAAAGAGAAAAAGGGATTAATGGGCATGACAAGGTCGTGTAAAAATGTTTAGGAGGAAGACTGCTTCTCTGCTCTCATTTTTCTTTAATCAATGCCTCTCAAAAGATTAGTGTTGGAACATAGCTGGTTGTACGAGTTTGCATTTCTGCTGGATCTCCTGGTCAAAGCAGACGGTAAGAGCCAGTAGGTGTTAAAGCAGCTGTTCACTTTTGCTGTGATGTAAATACTGGAGGAGGAGATCAATAATACATTTGGCCGGCAGACGTAGACGCTTGTTCAAAAACACAGTTAATGTTTCTCGGAGAGGGAGAGGCTGGTGTCCCTGTGTAGGCGTGTCTGCTCTGAGCCTGAGAGATGGGCTCTATTTTGGGAGCTGATGGCTTAAAGGGCTAGTCTGCTCCGTTTGTGGGGATTCAGTTGGAGTGCGAGGGTGGATCTCAAGAGAGTCTCGCGGTGATGTAGCTGAACTTCGGAGCTGCACTGTAGGGTTGCCTGAAGTGCTTTTGGCAATTTTATAATATATTGTTTTTTTTCTAAATATATCCTGGACATCACATATTGTGCGCTTTTGGTTGTTGTGATCTGTACTGCTCCCACTTCACAGACTCTATATTAAGACTTCCCCTGCAGTGTTTCTCCAAGGTGGGGAATTTATTTGTGGCAGTCTCACACAGTGGCGGGGAATCTCTGACATCATCACTTGAAAGTCATTGGTTTCACAAGCTGAACGTAATGTTCCAGTGCATTTGCACTGAAGACTGTTAAATCAACAATTCTAAAAACCACAAAATATCTTTTTGGTGGGTATGAAAGCAAATCTAGTTGGGTAGGCCGTCTATATAAGATGTTTAAACGTGCGTCGGGACCCCGTGATGAACTCGTGATTCTATAATTGGTGATAAATCCCTGATTTGAGTCCAGCCAGAGAACTGTGTTGCATGTTATTCTCCCTCCACCGTTTCTGTCCCAGTTTTCAAAAGCTTTTCTGGAGTGTTTTTGTCTTCCATCTAAAGACACAGTTTCACCTGTACTTAGTCACACTGACTGTGATATGGACATATAATGCATGTCATTATGCAGCCTACATTTTTTTATTTATTTATTATTTTTTTTTTAACATGTATTATGTTTTCCTTTGTGTACCTACTGAGTGGTATTATTTATTGTTATGACACAACAATTGTTCAGGACTGTCATTACTGGCATAGAAACTTTAACATTCTGTATACCGACTAACATGTAGCGATGATGTAACCTGTCGCTCTGTTTTCACTCACATATCAGACTGGTTTGTGTCTCTGTTGTTTGGAAGTATGGTTGTTTTGCGCTCCCTTCTTTTTGTCCTTTTCTTCTCAGTGTCTGCCGTAATGTAAATTAAACATTATTTCATATTTGCATGTTGGATGTTCTCTTATTCTCTGCATTCTGAGGACCTGGAAAGAAATGAAAGAATCCCCTGTTTATCCATAATTATCGTAATTATCCATATATTAAATAATCTGTGTAATTAAAGTCTGTTATTCTTCATCTCTTTCCTATTCTATTTGTTTTTCTACCAACGTTTGCCTGTGAAAGAATACACAAAAAACGGTCTCCTCTTTGGCTTGGTGTCTGCAGGACTTACAGGTTGAGGTGGCGAAGGAGAGCGAGGAGCTGCAGCAGCTCCAGACTCAGCGTCAGAAGGTCCAGGAGGCCTTGGAGGAGCTGGACCAACAAAAAGGCTCCCTGGAGGAGCAGCTGACTTTTATTCGCCAGCAAACCAACCAAGAAACCCATCTGGTAGGTCTCGTAGAATTTTAAACAAATGTATTCATTTCAATACTGGAAAGCTGTGTAACTCCAGAAATGACTGACCACCACTAGCGAAGCACATCAGTTAAATTAAAGTAATAACGCATTCCAGTCCATGACTCCAGCTTGGTAACGTCTGTCCCAGATTTCGTCGCTGCAGTCGGAGCACGAGGACCAGGAACAGAAGATATGTCAGTTTGAGGAGGAGCTGGTCCAGGCCCGAGAGGAGCTCCTCGCTCTGCAGGAGGAGAGCAGGAAGCTGCAGGAGAAGGTCCAGGCCGCTGAGGAGCAGCTCACTCCTCTACAAGAGTCTGTCCGCGACTCCTTTACACAAGTTTCCCAGGTTGGTTTGTGTGAATCTATGAATCTATGAATCTATGAATCTCCTTTCTCTGCAGAAAATAGGACCTATTTTTCTCTTTCTCCGTGTTATTCTTTGAACCTCTGTGCTCTCTTAGGTTCAGCAGAAACTGAACAACCTTCAGGTGGAAGAGAGGTCAGTAACTGCGCAGCTTAGCTGGAAAAGAGCGCTGGAGGACAGCTCTCCTGTCATGGTCAACGGATCAACCGGCTTCACCGCAGAGCTGCGCCAGGGGGATCCCTTCCAGCAGGACCTCTTCCAGGAGGACCAGCCGAAAGAGCTGAAGGAGGAAGATCCATCAGCTGTCTACAATCCGCAGAAAGAACAGTCGGATCAAAAAGAGAAGGAAGAAGAGGAAGAAGAAGAGAAGGAGGAAGAGAGTCCAAAGACTCCAGATGAGGAAAATTTTAAATATGATCCCTTGGATGATCTCTATACTAGTCTAGCCTCCTCTGAGGTGTACAATAATCGATCCCTCGGCAAACCACAGGAGAACACGGCGAGGGTAATAAATACACTTGCTTTAGTTCTCAGTCCTTTTTATAGATTGAAGGAATCCGGTAAAACGCCTATCTATCAGTTCCTACTACAACTGTTTTTTTTATTTTTTTCACTATTACACAAAAACAGGACCTTCTTTCCTTTTTTTGCACCCACCAAGCATGCAAGACTAGCCAACTAAATTTACATTTGGTGTGATCGTAATTTTGTTGCAAAAGTAACTTTAAGTAACACTAGTCATGACTGTGTTGTCTCTAATGTCCCCAGGAACACGGTAGCCCGACACCCGACGTCTCCCCGGTGCTCATAAATGATACAGAGGAAATGCCTAAAGAGAGCTCACCAAAGGTAAGAGCCCTGAGTAACTGAGGTCTACTTGAATCATTTAGCCAAGTGTGTTTTCTTACACCGCAGCTCTTTGTTCAACACATGCATCTCTGAGGTGTTCAGGGACTCATTAATCATGTGTAGTGTAAACACAACGAATCAGTTCCTGTCGTGGTCAAGCTTGCCAGCAGAACCCTGTTGCTGTTCAACAGGTTGCATCGCCAGAGCCAGAGAGCGAACAGGAGCCAGCCGAGTCCCCGGAAAGCCCCACCGACTCGTTACCACCTCAAGTCGGCCCTCGCTCCATGCCGCCTCAGACCAGCCCTCCCTCCCTGCCTGAGATGGACTTCTTCCATTCAGACCCCTTTACTGACCGTGAGTTCCAACAAACATCTTTAGTTATAGTTTACAAATACAATGTCTTCATGCCGAGGTTCCCTATGTTTGGAACGAGTGGACCTACTCCTTCAAAGTGGTTTGTTTTACAGATTTAGATGTATTTATTGTAGATTAGTTTTTGGGTACTTGCAGAATCAGTTTGCTGAATTACCCTTTGTACTAAAACCTCAATGTAGTCACATTCATGATATTTTTTTAACCTTATAGATGATCCATTCAAAGACGATCCATTTGGAAAAGCAGATGTTGCAGGTGAGTTAAGTTAAATCATTAACAGGCAAACTAATCCATTTTATCAGAATCGGATCACAATCAGAAACGGTTTTATTGCCAAGTCACGCACCAATCACCAAGCCAAATCCCTTGTATTTGGCTTGGAATATATATTTGATGTGTTATCTGACAAGCATGAACCAAGTCTACAATATCAAATGTTCACCCTTTGTATCCGTTGCTGTTTCTGTTGAATCAGATCCATTTGGTGGCGATCCGTTCAAAGGGTCCGACCCCTTTGCTGCAGACTCTTTCTTCCAGGCCCCCAGCGCCCCCTTTCCCTCAGGAGACCCATTCACTGCCAGCTCAGCTGATCTGTTTGGTACCACTGCTGGTGTCCCAGAACCAGACCTCTTTGCAACCAAGCCGAGTGACGTAGCAGCTGGACCAGCAGCAGGTCCAGATCCCTTCACCTCAAAACCTACCAATCCAACTGTAGCAGCCAAGCATCCATTCAGCACCACAGGGAACAATATGGCCAACTCTGACCCGTTTGGTGGCAAAAAGAACGCCACCGGGGAGGCGGATCCATTTGGTTCTCAGGATGGAGGGGCAGATCCCTTCAGCTGCTCTCTACCCTCCTCTGATCTGGCTGTGGTGAGTAGGCCTGCTGTACAACCGGGTCCCGATGTACTCACTCTCAGAGTTATTGAGCATTCTTGATAAAAGGAATAAGACAATTAAATATCAATCATAGATATTTTTTGATGATTTTAAAGGTTTAAATCCGTAATCTTTTTTAAACAAGGCAGTTAACAGGCCTATATTTTTTAACTGCAACCAGTTGAACAAAAAGCCTGTTTTTCATCATCTAACTAAACTTTTAATTTTATGCAAAAAACACCTGTAATTTCATTCATTCAGAGGTATTAAAATGACAGGAAGTAATAAAAGAAGCCTTGTTTAAAACACAAATTCTCATATAATGTACTACTAGTATTGTAGTAGTATACAGTATTGTTTAATTATATCTGGGTTTGTATGGCTTATGGTGATATCTTAGCCATTTCTCCCTAATCTAAAGAGTTATCAAATTTATTCTACAATATGCTAAGTACGATATGTTCTGTTTTCAGAAGGACACTGCAGCATCCAATGACCCATTTGCTCCAGGTGGTACGACAGTAAACGCCAGCTCAGATCCAGGTATGACTTGTGGTGTAGCGCCACCCTCTGGGGACAGATGCCATTGCAGCTGTTGAAATTATACAGCACACTAATAACAGTGTCTGTATGAGTGTTGCCAATTTGATTCGCTCCGTGACCTTTATATGCTTGTGTGTTTCAGATCCGTTTGCGGCTGTGTTTGGTAATGAATCGTTTGGAGGAGGCTTTGCAGATTTCAGTGCTTTGACAAAGGTAATCAAGAGGTGTTGTTCATGCCTTGTGCCTCAGATACACGGTGCTGACAAAACACACTGAATATAATTTAGTTAAGTCGGTGGAAATGGTAATTGTTGCGACACAGTGAACTCGCTTCTACTGTCAAACTAGAACATCCAGGGAGGCTGTGGGTGAGTCGTTGAGTGTGTTGTAGTTTTTGGGAGGAAACATTTGTACGTGATTGTTCTCTGTGGGGGAATTGGACACTAAACTCATCATTTATTACATACAACAAGCTGCATCATGTAATGTGCAATATCCAAGAGGCAACCTAGGGGGCTGAAAAATGAAGCCAACGAGGAAGTGCCAAAAACTGCAGTCGCTCGATTGGCCACTTGAGGCTGGCTCCAAAATACAGTCAATCCCTGTAGACCCCCATGTTAAAAACCTATGGGGTGATGTCACAGAGACTACGTTCATATTTTATACAGACTATGGCAATTTCATAAATTCTTGGAATGTTGCCCCTATAAATTGATTAACGAGGGTGGGATTTTGCAAAAAAACGGAAAATATGCATAGATTCTGTATGGCACCCTGAATAAAGTCCTCACCAATAAAAAATAGGCTGCTGTGATTCAAGCTTTGATCTATAGTAGCGACTCTACCGTACCATGTACTGTACTATAATACTGTACTATAATACTGTACTATAATACTGTATTTTATTTGGTGTGAACCTTATGTTGCAGTCAAACGGCTCTGACCAGTTTGGCATCAACAATAAGAACCTGTTCCAGGACGAAAGCCAGTCTGCCGGCCCTGATGTGCCCCCAGCCCTGCCCCCAAAAACGGGTACGCCAACCAGACCACCTCCTCCACCTCCAGGTCAGTACTTACTATGAAAAGGTAACTGTTGGCAAATTGATGGTGCTCTTATCAGTCATTTCAACATTCATTAACGGGATGTATGAACTTGTGTCCGCCTCCCTGTGCCTCAGGTAAGAGATCGTCCATCTCCAGGACGGATTCGTCTGACTCCTTCCAACGACGAGGGCCCTTCCTCCAACAGCCTTCGGGAGACTTCTCCTCCTCCTCCTCCTCCTCCCTGCCTGCTAAGGATCCTTTAGCCGACCCCTTCGCCCCTTCCTCCCCTCCTCGTCACAACGCACGGGAAGCTGACCGATTTGCCAGCTTTGACAAAGTGAGCACCTCGCCCTCTCCCTCACCTGACTCTGACTAGTCACTGCCCTCTTCTCTCTTTTTTTTTTTTTTTTTCCTGCTAATAATTAATAAAGTCACAACCACCAATCAAATCAGGCCAGCTTTATGAATCACTCCATCCACTGCCATTAAAAAGTCCCAAAGAAGTGAACTAATCAGCTCATATAAATTGTCACACAGTCACACAGGTTCCTGATGCTCTATTTGTTTATTTGATAATCTCATTTTCTTGAGCTAAGCTAACACAAGCTATTAAGCTTCTAGAATTGAGTTTATTTTTCTTGCATTCTGCCTGCTGCTGGTGTATATTTTAGCTCTTTATTATGAATGCAATATTTCTTTTTGCCATGTAAAGATACTTTATACTTGTAATTATCTTTTGTTACTGATTTATATTGGGATTGCACTTAATTTATGCCCCATGATTGAAGTTGCACTGTCTTACTTTATAAGGAAATGTACAAAAATGTCATCATAGCAATTACAGATACACTGATATATTAACTCTGCAACATAATTGTTGAAACGGACACGAGTTCTGTTTCAAATTAGTTGCTTATACACATCTATCTTTGCGATACCAAGTCCCTCCTTATGGTTGGCAGTGAATGGAGAGATGAGAGGCTGCTTGTATTTGGCTTTTGTTAGCCATCCCAACTGAGCACACTGACATTACAGCCTGTGCATATGCACGTTTCATTCTGAAATAAAATATACGTTTTATTACAAAACATTTAATTAAATGCACCTTTTTACACTGAAATTGCTTTTCAGGTAAATTTCTAATTCCCATCGGGGCAAAGTGCCTATTTTGGGTCTGACCCAGTGACTGGGTTCATAGTCCGTATGTTTTTGAGTCGACACAATTGTGGCATAAAGGCATTAGATGGGGGATGCCTGCTGCATCTTAGGTGAGATCCCATTTCAGACCATTTCAACCTATAAACTTAAGAGTTTCATGAAGTGCTATCGTTGTTACAAACTCATAGATTTTATTTGCTCCAGGACAAATTTGTAGCTGCTAAGCTACACATAAGATGCTTTTTTTTCGGGAAACGATGCATTTGATAATTTCTTCTCACAAGCAAATGTATATTGTATACAATTATATATATATTGCTTCAACCGAGAAGAAAAAGGGAATTACTGTCTTTTTCCCCTCTAACTTATTAACATATGTGCAAGAAGTCATATATCTGACATTCAAAAAATAAAAGTAGCCAAGTTATTAAGAAGACAACAGGAAAATATGACATTGTACATTGCTCTGAACATTGGTTGGACCCTTGTTAGTTCAGGAATAAATTGGTAACAGTTATAAAATCCTCTCCGATATTCCTTTTTTTAATACTCCATAGTGATATACTGTGAATTTTGGATGGATGACTTTTATTCGGAGGCTGTATTGATTCTAGTGCCTCTCCCATCACTCGACTGCGCCTGCATGTCCCCGTTGTTGAACCCTGACCTGCACGCTCTAACTGTGTGTTTGGCTCTCATTCATTCACACTCACCGCTTCTCCCATCCTTCATATAGTCTTTATTTTTTTCCTCTACACATGCCGCTATTTATTTATCCATGCATCTGGTCATCCAACCACCCCTTCACCTCTCTGTTCCATTCAGCCCTTGTCTGGTCAGCACTGTGTTGTGGAGAAACAGATCTTCTGTATTCTCTCTGTCTGTGTGTCTTTACACCTCTGTCAAGAAAGTTGAATAAAGAGTTGAATCAAGGGCACCATCTCTGGCTTCTATGTGCATCCATGATATTATTATCTGCAAATGCCTGAGCTTTTAATGGACCATACCAGCATTTTTTGCATGTTCAGTTCATTTAGTTGTGACTATACTTTTGACATTTTAACGTTGACATTTTCCAAAGCATGAATTTTAAGTTTATTTAAATGTCCTACTTTTCAATCAGCTTACTTTTGTTTGTCAGTTCTGTCATTGCTGCTTTGTTGTGAAATTGTAAGCGTGGACATATATGTAAATTTTTATACAATAATGAAGGGGGACAGGTTATTAACCTTGGTAGTTTTATCTCAAGCATTATTTTATGTCTTTGTATGTTCATACTTATATATTTTTGTATTATAGTGGCCTCATGGAAGGAAGAAAATATATACAATAATCTACAGAAAGGTGTGCTTTGGTAAATGTTTGGCAAGATTTGTACTAAATGGGATGAAACATGCAAAAGCACCAGGATGGTCCTTACAAGCACTTTGACAGAATCTCACTAAATCACTTCAATAACTGAAAGTAAAGACAAAAGTACCAGTTATGGGAAGGGTTTCTTTAAGTTGAGTTCTAAAACGCATCACTCCTCTCACTACAGAAGTACTTTTATTTACGTCTGATTTCATTTATATTTAAAAGCCGCAGTGGGATGTACCAGACACAAGTAATAAATGCACGTTCTCTACTAAATTCTACAGATGTTTTCTTAAATGTTCTCATCATGCATGTTCTGCGCCGCTCTACACCAAATTCCTCATCTTCAAAAGATCTGCTCGTGAACGTCGTCATCACTGCCTTCTTTCATTTGCATGGGTGGATCCACGCTGGATGCTTCTGTCTGTCGTTCGTTGAGAATAGTGAACCCGTTGTCACGGTGCATGTCTGTTCTGTAATGATCTTAACCAGCCTTCTGTGTTTGTTTTGTAAAATGTTCTCTTCCTGTCGCCTTTTGTCGTTGTGATCCTACACAGTTGATTTTGGTCACGTCTCGCATTTATTAGTCAGCAGAGATCCCAGCTTTCACGCCGTCGCCTCATTTATGTCTCTCTGATTCCATGTTTCATAACGCGTGTGATGATGACACGCATCAACATGTCCACTTTGAGAACGGTCTAGTGTCAGTGGGTTCGTGATAAATGTCAGTTCAGGCATCGAGAGATCCGACTCTACTTTACCCTCATTAAAAAGCACAATAAGGGCGTTTTTTAAAAAAATATCTTATTGCGATTACTTTGACTGATATTGCAGATTTTGATATGGTTCGCAATAATAGAAGGAATGATGACCTTTTAATAAATATCGCGCCTCCTGCGACTTTGAAATTCAAGTTGCCCATATTGCGATGTCCGTTTACCTAATATTCCTGGCAAAAGGCCTCAAACATCTGCAACTTTAATAACTATTAAATGGTGTGTACACCACAGCTCTTAGAAGTTTGATAATGATGATAATAATAACAATCAAATTTAAGGGATTCTTATTGAAAATGTGTGTATGTTATGAGTCAGGTCAAAAAGATAACTAATATTGACAGATTTTTATATCTGATGGATTGATATGGCCTAAAAAATGTTGCCAAAAAATCCCTCTGAGATATTATTCCTTTTAATCGTGATTATGTGGATTACATTACATGCTACATCTTCATTTCATTGTGCAATCCTGTGTTGTATAATAACGATAATAATACATCCTTGATGGATGATAAGGGCCAGACACAAAAAAACGACCTGTGAAATGTAATACAAATAACAGTTCCATTATGAAGCTTATAATGCGTAATGATAATAGTATGCATTGTATTATTGCAGCTATTGTTGGTTATCTAGTATCAGCAGGCTCTAAGAATAAGTTTGTTATTTATCTTTGAGAGTCTGTTAACTGTATATGTTTGTCTTTGTTTGTCTCCTCTCCCCCCACATATTTCTTTGCATATGTGTGTTTTCTCCTTCCCCCGTGTGCGTGTGTGCGTGTGTGCGTGTGCTTTGTTTATGAAGCAGTATCCAACAGAGGAAGACATGATAGAGTGGGCAAAGCGCGAGAGCGAGCGAGAGGAAAAGGAGCGACTTGCCAGGCTCACCCAGCAGGAACAAGAGGACCTGGAGCTGGCCATCGCACTCAGCAAGTCTGAACTCTCCTGAGGAGCTTGTCTCTCCCTTCCCTTCCCTTCCCCTCCCCTCGTCCACTGACCTGGCTCGGCACGGCACAGCACAGCCTGGCCCAGCCCAGAAAGCACCAAAGCAAAGTGGGGACTGTACAAGACTGATTCAGCAGCACCTGCTGACCCCATGAAGAGACTTTCTTGGAACAAACCCATCTCTGAATCTTCCTCCTCCTCCCCAGACTGTCTTCACCGTTCACTGGCAATGCAGTATTGATTTCTCTCTTCTTTTTTTTTTTTCTTTTTTTTTTTTATCCTGTTGGTCTTGTTTTGGAGGAGAAGACCAAGATGGAGTGTTCTGAAGAATGGATTGTTGAAAAATGAAATGCAGTGAATGTGGATCTAGTGATTGCTCCGTTGATTTCAACATTATGCTACAAATGTCAAATTAACTCTCCAGAATGTAATTTATTTAATGCACTCAAAACTTGATTGAAATGGCCATGTCAAAAGTCCTGTCTTTATCCACTAACAGTACTCACTACACTTTCTTAAAACTCAGCTCACTCTAGCTTCTGAAGTTATATTGTGAATTTCATGAGATTTCTTTAGTTAGAAATAGTCTCGCTCATTTTGTTGAACCCCCCCCCCCAAACACCCAATTTTTTTTAAACCGTGTGTAATTTGAAAACCATAGGCTGGGTGGGGGGTGGGTGTTTTTTTTAGGCACTGTAACAATATTAACGTGCAAGTCAGTCTTTTTAAAATGGAGTGACCATGTACTTATATAGTTCCGTACGATGGCAGAAGGCCTATGAGATTCTCGTTAAAAAAAGTACTTGTTCAGGACAGGGTGACGACATTTCTACTTGTTTAACTGGAAGTTACCAGTCCTCTGATATGTGAAACGCATGTGCAGATTTATACAAAAATTTAACAAATCCATCACATGCTACCACATTCAGCTTCTTCATACTTTAATTTCTTTTATATTTCAGTACTGTGTTGCTCTGCGCAGCGTCTCTATGTCAATTTATTTTTTTGGGAGATACGGAAAGGAATGAAACTACATCTATTGCATGTAACGATTACATATCAATTAGCATTATATTTCAGGGCACACGTCAAGGGATTGCACAAAACGATAACATGACTTTTTTTTTTTTTTTTTTTAGAGAGAGTCCAAAACCAAATACTTAGTATCGTTTAATTAGTATGAAACTTTTTATTAACGTCTTTATTAATGACACTAACAAACCAAGTTTAAATACATCTAAACTTGGTTGTCATCAAAGAGTGTGGAAAAGCCGATGTATGCCCACTTTGACTGCTCTGTAGTCATCCATTAAATAGTGTTCATAGTTGTGTTAATCCTCACTGATCAGGGGTTAGGCACTCAGCAGTCTCCCTAAAGCAGACACCTTTTCATGAAACGAGTATCTTGAAAGAGATCAACTATCTCAAGAAGTCCATTTCACAAATTTCACATCCGGTTCCATTTTGAAGTGAGCCACTGTTGTTAAATCTTTTGTTACTGTTCGTATGACCTTTTTAATATTTCCGGATACTTCCTCTCTGAGAGACTAACTGGATTACACGAAGTCAGTAAAAGTTGATTAGCGGCCGTGCGTATTGGTGGAGCGCTTTGTCTTCCACAGCAACACACCAGTTACCGCCCGCAGAGCAGTTGATTGGCCAGTGATTCTCTCTCTTCTCGCTGGGTCATGTTGTGTCTCCTCCCAGAAAAGGAGTTACTTAACACTGAGTGCTAAACTGTGACGGTTCTCTGAACAAGCGAAGGCTCGGTTGTACAGCAAGAGGCTTTTCTTTGCTGATTTCTGACCAAACTTCTTTCTGCTCTTTGTCACTTTTATTGGCTTTAAGAAAAAGAAATGAGCATCGTCATAGTTTCCCTCTGCTCATGTTTAACTAGTTTACGGTCTGTGGTTAAAGCTGCACTTCCTACTTACGGTTCATGTTTATTGTCAACTTCTAGAGAACAGCAGTCTGTCTCTCATACTACAGTTTAACTCCACTGTCATTTGTACAGACTCCTTTTGCAACTCAAGAACCACTTATGTTTCTAGGCTTACCCATAAAGGCTTTTTAAAACTCAAGCTAATTGTATTTTTATTTTGTATTTTTTAACATGTAGAGAATAAAATCATTATTTGGCCAGAATATGTAATGCATTTAATTGAAACAGAATAAATATTAAACGTGTAGTTTTGCAGTTTGTTTGTTCTTACTGGGATCGAGTCATGTCTTAAACAGCCAGTGATGGAAAAAGATTTAGTTCATTTACTTATGTAAAAGTAGACGTACCACATTTTTTATAACCTCCATAACAAAAAAAGTTAAAATAAGCAGTGGTGCAAAGTAACTTAAGACTTACTTGTACTGTAGTAAACAGATTGCAATACATTTAAGTTATATGCTACCATATACTTCTACTTTACTCCACTATACATTTCAGATGGGAATACTGTAGTTTTCACTCTCTAAAACATCTGAAACACATAAAAAGCTGATAAAATATGATACACTGTTATAGATTAAACTACCCAACAGTACACAAAGTTACAAAAATGAGCTCCACCTTAACCAACAAAATTAAAATGATGCCTATAAATAATAATGTATCTATTAATGATCCAATAACACATAATAATGTAACAGTCTTATGAGCCACAGTACATTTTGCTGATAAAACAGGTACTTCTGCTTTTATTTCTTAAGATTCTTGATGCAGTATGTTTACTGGTATTTTACTGTTTTATTTGTACTTTTACAAAGTAAAGAATACAGAAATATTAACTATACTTGTTTATGTATTATATTATTGAATTATTATGCATTTGTGTTGAAGTGGCATTTATGTTGCTGACCTATAGTCAACCGTAACTACTTTCCTAACTTTTCCTCAATCTATTGCAACTCATCTTGTTTTATACAAGCTTAAGTTAGGAAGTGGAGGTTTGTAAAATCTTTATCTGCTACTTAATTAGTTTTCGTGGAGTAAAAAGTACAATATTTCCCTCTAACATGTGGTGGAAATGAAAGTACCTCATATTTGTACTTAACCACAGCACTTTAGTAAATGTACATACAGTATATGCAGTTAGAAACACCAGCATGCAGTCATAGCATGTGGTCAGAGTTTGTATGTTTTCATGCAAAAATAATGCAGCATTAAAAGTTACCACAAATACAGCCTGTTCCATAATAAAGCACATACTACCATCACCATCCTTTGTTCACTCAAAAAAATGACGCTTTCAACTAACAATAAAATCATGGAAAGGATTTCCACATGATTAAAATGCTTTCTTTAAGCATAAAACAATTATGTTGATCCAACTTAAAGTAATTGAGTAGGATCAACTTAATTTATTAGGGTTGGTTCAACGCATTTACTTGGGTTGTGTCCAACTCAACTTAATAGGGTTGGTTTGACTAATTCTACATTAGTAAAAAAAATACACTAGTCAATTAAGTTGGACGAACCCAAATTACTTAATTTGATCTGGCCCAAGCAAATTATATTGGACCAACAGAATTGCTTATTGCTTAAAGAAAGCAGTTTAATCGTGTTGAAATACTTTCCATGATTTAGCTAAGGTAATTCTAAAAATAACTTTAGAGTGTTAACATTTTTTAAATGTTTACCGTGAACCAGAACTGAAACTTAAGTTTTAACAAAATATACAACCTGGTTGGCTGGAAACATAACAAGACAAATGGTGGATGTTGCAATAAAATTGTATTTCTCAAAATAGGCACTGAATAATGTTTTACATGAGCAGTTGCATGCAAACAACATACGAATCAAAATTACAAGTTTTTTCAACTTTCTATGACATGCATACATACAATCAAAATAATAAAGTACACTGCTTCACTTATTTTTTAAACATGTTCTGTATACATTTGTTTAAAAAACTGCAACCCCCAACCATAGAAGTAACAGTTTATTGACTCTTCCAATGGATGCAAATGTGTACAAAATGATCCTTCTCTGTAGGAAGATCAATACAAGTGCACAAATGACAACTGAATGTTGACAATTCCAGCAGCTCCTGGGAGTTTTGTTGAGGATGGACTCTACTTAAATGAATGTGCAAAGCATTCCATGTCTTAAAAGGGCGACTGTGGATCAGTGGTGAGCAGGGTCGTCCTTCAATCAGAGGATCGGCGGTTTGAGCCCCAGCTCCACTAGTCCATGTTGATGTGTCCTTGGGCAAGACACTTAACCCCAAATTGCTCTCGTAGCTGTGCTGTGCTAAAGTTGTATGAATGTTAGCTACTCCTGATGGACAGGTGGCACCTTAGCCCCTCCCATCAGTGTGTGGATGGTTGAATGATGTCATGTAGTGTTAAAGAGCTTTGAGTGGTTGGAAGACTAGAAAAGATCTATAAAAGTACAGGTCCATTTACCATTTTAAAAGTACATGGGCAGTTTATGTGTGGGCATGAATAACGCTGCCTGTGCCGTAGTCTAAAATGTTTTGTGTATCTCCATCTGATATGTATGAGCTACTGCTCATACATATCAGATAGAGATGTGTATCTCTATCTGGTATGTTTGAGCTCCCTACACCACTCAGCCATACCAAACCAAAACAAAATATTAAAACAAGCATGAGATAAGCTGAGACCGACCATGTATTAACCCCTGCTGGTAGAAGCTATTTTCTTGACAAGACCTAACATTCCAACTGACCTAGCAACGGAAAGAGCTACCTTTACTAGCAGCTGGTTGCACATAAAAAAATAAAAAACATGGGAACTAGGCAAATCTAATTTAGCTAAACCATCACACATAAGCTTTTTAACATTGGAATCGCTTGTTCAGTCAGAAACATCCACCGTTTTATGCCTGGCAGGTCAGTGAGGTTGACCAGGACACTCTTGTGGTGGGACGGTGTAGTCAGTGAGGTTGACCAGGACACTCTTGTGGTGGGATAGCAGACACAGGACACTTTTGCAGTCAGAGGTTGCTGTAATAAAGTGAGATACAACAAATAATATAGAGTTCTCTTCAAAAAATCCCCCTGTTATAGGCAATGAGCATTCAGCTGTGGTACAAAAATGACTCTTTCTGGAATATGTGGTAAAACAATACAGTGATACAGTGCACTGTTACGTTGACTCTAGATTCTGTGGCAATGGATGTCCACATAGCTCCTCAGGTGACGCTACTCCATGCCTTTAGCTGTGGTTGGTTGTATAGAGAGAGACGCTGTCCGTAAACACGTTGATATATCTCGGTTCCAAAGTGTGCAACATAGCGCGAAAACTCGATCAGATTGTATTAATATTAGTCTGCTCAAACTCAGCCGCCCTCACCCAAACTCTGCTAGTATTTAGCTTAGCTTGGAAAGTAAACAAGACGCACGTGTATTAACTTACGTCTGCTGCGTTCGGGGGCAGCCGTAAGAAACGGACAGCCCGGTGTCACAGAATTGTGTACAGGCGATCATAACGTTGAAATTTGTTATACATTTTCAATTATCGAGTTTTCTCCATCGAGTCATAATCTTTCAAGAGAGAATGGCGATGCATCTAAGAACCAATTCTCCCCCTAATACTATCGTAATTTAAAGAAAAAATAATCGAGTCTAGCTAGCTAAAGGTTAGCGCGCTAACGTTAGCGCGCTAATTTAACTCTACAAGAAGTATGCTAACGTCATTAACAGTTGTTTATTCGTTAACGTTAGCTAGCTAGTCGTCAACACGTTACCTCGTCATTAACAATAGCTCGCCGTTCACATTGGCAAGTTATGTGGCAGGTTGCAAAAAGAGGAAACAACTTAACGTTAGCTAACGCTAACGCGGCTTAATAAGCAAAGCCATGCACATGGGGACTGTCGGCTTTTTAAGTCTGGTCGAAAATAACACTAAATAACAAATAGCCTTAACAGAACAACTAGCTAATTAGCTAACAGCTGAAGACATTTCTCAACATGAATGGATCTAATAGATGTTACGTTTTTGAAGTTCATGCAAATCCTACATGACTGAATCACGTCCACATTGGAAACATGAATGAATATCGTTCGAAATACATGTTACTCTTAGTAAATGTAACAGCCAGCCAAAATCCTTTTTTTTAGTCTATGTATATCTCTCTATTAAAGTATACTTCAAAGTACTTGCTAAAATAATATATTCAAAAGCCCATTTTTGACATTGGAAACAGCAATCTCACGGTCACTGGAACTGTATATGTTAAAATTAAAAATTAAAAATTAAAAATTAAAAATTAAAAATTAAAAAATTAAAATTCTGAGCACTTTTAATGACTTCTTGAAAGTTAAAATGAGAATACATTTAAAAATCAAATATAGTATTACTGATTTTTAAATGAAGCCGTCTAATTATAAGGCTTATGACGAGTAACTTTAAATTGTATATTTTTGGCCTTTATTTATAATAACGTGCTCTCTATATTTAGCTACGTGTATTTGTTTGTTTAGAAGCATGAAATTGTAAAATTTGTGTGTAATCCGGAAGGCTTTAGGACCATGGAGCCAGGACCTGCAGCAGCTACATCTTTAGCGCATGTTAATAGGAAAGTCATTATTATGGCAATAACAGCGGTAACACGCCTTTCCACGTCAGGAGGGAGGAAGACGCACAGTAGCCGTCATTTGTGTCAGCAGCGTGAACTCAGCGGGATCCACTCCTCTCCTCCGCCCGGCTCTCTGTGCACCCATGCCCGCTGTGTAAACCCGCTCCGTCCGGGATACTCTGCTCCTTCTCCGGATCTCAGAGCGGTGGAATGAGTTTTATCACCAACTGGAGGCGCACCGCGAAGAGAAATGACAGCGAAATGTGAGTAAAAAGGAGAGCTCTCCGAGAGTCTGTGCAAGTCCCGACCCTGTCGCTACTTGTCTGTTTTCAAAGTGCGGCCAACAGAAAGAATTTAATCGCACTTGCTTTTTGTGAGAAGGCTTTTTTTTTTTTGAGAGCAAAAGTTTTTGATTTGCAGCCAAAAATTCTAGTTTCATAAGCAAAACTAACTCTCAGTTTATATATTTTTACTTACAAACGAGAAATTTGCTCTCAAAACATTTTTTTTTTGTTTGCGTAATAAATACACAAATATACCTTCATAATATATCCTCTTCAGATCACACGCACACACAGTCCTGTGTTTCTGTGCTGGTGGGAAGTCAAACCTGCCACTGTTAATCATTCAGAAAGAAAATAAAGGAACCCAACATCTTAATACAGCCCTATAAAAGTGAGTGTGACCACCGTGAGTCTATAGGGGGAACTACTGTAGATACTGAACTGTCATAGTCTGGTATCATGATCCATCAGCTACTGTCATTAAGCCTTTGTTAGTATGTTGCTGCCAGTCTGCACCCTGTTAGGCAACATTACATTCATGAGGTGGCCAAGCAGGCTCAGTAGCAGTGTGCTGTCATACATTTATTTTTTTGAAGTGTGATGATCTAATTGAGTGGCTCCAAACCTGTGGGTCAGGACACCCAAAAGTGGTCACACAACTAAATGTCTCTACACCAAATTAGATAACCGTTTGGCTTTTTTTTCTAATCTTTGCTTTTTTTTTTCCTTCTTTTTTTTTTTTTGCTGTATACGTTTTACCTCTTCCAAACTTTGTCTAAACTTCTGGCAGAAGTTTTTTGTGCTTAAAAATCAAAAATAACAATGAGAAATACAGAACAAAATATGAGGAATGAACAGCTTGCATACATTTAGTCTTGTGTCACTATGAGCATGTGCTCCTTTGATGTTGGCTTTATTGATAGTGGTGTTGTTGAGTCCACATTGAGTGTAATGAATGCTTCCCTTTCATCTTATTATTACTTTTTATTTAACATTTTATGTCTTTTTATTCATCACATACTCTGTAGCCTCCCGACAGTATGCTGGTAACAATTTACATTTAAACTGTCCGTACAAAAACTCTTGAGTCCTCCTCAGATCTTCCGATCGGACTTCCAGTGTCCTCACACACCTCCTCTTCTCACCATGATGAGATCTGCTCTTACATTCTCTCTAAATTCACCTCTGACCTCTTCACAGGGATGCCAGGCAGGCTCAGGACATCCTCGACGGCCCGGGCTCCCCAAACCAGTACGTTCACATACACGCATATTATTATTTATCCGTAGTCACAAAACAACAAACCCTGTGAGCTCACACTGCTAATAAAACACTTATTAACAGTGTAATGATACAGTTGAGTTGTTAGCGTTTTTAGCTTCTACAGACATGCTGTCATACACAGACTGACTTGTATTTTTATTTTTGTTCCCAGGTTGTCAATCATAAACAGTCCAGAACTGGATCCCATCATCACAGACTTCAGGTGAGTGTCTTTGAATTGAAAGCCAATGAAGGACACAAAGAACAAAAAAAAACAGATAAAAGCATATTGTGGGTTAAGGTTTAAAATGTTAGTGTGCTTTTTTTTTTTTTAAAGTAACTGTTTTGCGTCTTTCTGTGAAACTTGATATGTGTTCACCAAAGCTTTCCCAGAATCTGTTCCCACATCAGACCGATTTCATAGACATTTTCCCCAAAACTGTCACGTACGTGACTATCAACAGAAATGTCCTCAACAAGTAGCCTGGGAGTGTCCACGTATACCTCTGTCCCCGTTTCTATGGCTCTCACGATCATGTTCCTCAAACAATAGCTGGCCTTTCAGCCGGCTTTTCATCCCATGAGATTTTCCTCTTTTTCTAAACAGACTGGATTTTGTTCTTCTGTTTCAGGTTACAGCTTTCGGACGACAAAGATGCTCTGCAATCAACAAATCCATCAAATGGGCAAGTGAAAAAAAAAAAAAATGCTCTGAGAAACCTGCTGCTGTCCTGCTATCCTGCAAACAAATCACAGTATTTTTTTTTTACTCTTTTGCAATCCTGTTTGAGAGTGAGCTGCTGTGAACAAATTGCACATTACAGATGACTTAAAGGACCTCTTGACATGTTAGTGACATGTTGGACAGTAATTCAGACAGAGAGAACCTGAGGATCATCTCTCAGCTCTCTCTTTCACGTTATAACAAGATGAAGGTGAATTAGTAGTTTATTAATCCTACATTCTCTGTCAAGGCATGTGAAGAATTAATTGTTGGCCTGAGGGGGAGGATAGTTGGGTCTGTTTGGATCTGTTTGGAAAAAGAGAATGAAAGATCAGCACAATTATTTTTTATATTGAACAAAAGTAAAAAGGTACTAAATATAGCACGTTGACGTTACATGTTGTTTTTTGGTTCATTAGAAAATATCCTTCTGGTATTTAAAGCACTAGTTGGACATTTTGGGAAATTAGCCTATTGGCTTTCTTTCTTGCTGAGAGTTAGATGTGAAGATAAGATACCGCTTCTGTCCATTTTAATTTGCAAGGAATTAAAGGTGCTATATTCGATATTCAGAGCATTAAAATAGCAGCAAACAACTATTCGCTAATTAAATATACACAGGAGTAATGTCTACCTAAGCCGAGAATGAAGTCCCCCTCCCTCTGTGTGTGTTGTTATCCGAGCTTCTCCAGTCTTCGTTGACATAACCCACGGGGTCGCCACAGAAGCTTAGCGCCCACCCTCCGGTCCACCCCACACCCCCCCCCCACACACACACACACACACACACACACTTTTGCACTGTTGGCGCTGTTAGCACTGTTAGCTGCAAGCCGCCAATTCAGCCGTCGCCATATTGACTACCATTTAGAGGCAAGATAAATGGCCCTAATATTGTATATATAAAAAAAAAAAAAAAAAAAAAAAAAAAAAAAAAAAAATATATATATATATATATCGCCTTTAATACATGTCTTAGTTAATACTGCATTATTCTAAGTAGATACTTTAAATTTAAGATATATTTTTATCTCATTGGAAGAAATAAGTTACAACACTGTTGTAGTGATACAAGTGTTAATAACCACACATATTTAGTATGATTGACTATTGTGTGGCGCATCACAGCAGTATAGGTTTGAATATTATTACATTAAGCCAAAACAAAAAGTTTGAAGCGGCAACATTTCTGGAGTCATAATCCTTGTTTTTCCAATCTAATTCTCCAGCATGACGACGGCAGCGATTCAAATCTAATTATCTCGACCTTTAACCCGTGACCGTCTGTGCTCCTCACAGCACACACATGAGAGCGATGGAAGTAACAATTAAGCTTCTTTTATACAGTCTGTAAATATAGATACATTTCCCTTCATGTTTCTGTGCTCACCAAAGTGCTCTGCAGTCACATGAGTGTGATCTTTATGCTCTCTTGATGTTAACAGGGTTACTAATAGAGTGCGTATGTGTACGTGTGCTATCGAGCCATGCTACGACACAGTTCATGTTTTCCGCCGGCTCCATGGAGAGAAATTATGTCTTCAGGTTTTGGATTTATATCGTCGTCTAATTGATTTTAAGGAAGTGTCTGCCAGTTTAGAAAATAATTAATCATAATAATAATAATGATAAATTAATTAGTCAGTTGACAGAAAATAAATTGTTATCATCAACTCGTCATTTTTTTCCAAGCAAAATTACCAAACATTCCCTTGGTTTAGATTCTCTAATGTGAGAATTTGCTGCCTTTCTTTGTTTCATGTGAATGTAAACGTGAATATATTTAGTTTTTGGACTGTTAATTAGACAAAATAAGCAACTTGAAGAAATCACCTCTGGCCTTACAGGCATTTCTTCTTCTTTTTTTTTTTTTACTATTTTCTGACATTTTGGAGACCAAACAAAGGGATTCATTGAGCAGATAATCAGTTGAGACACTAATGCAGTTAGCAGATTGAGGCAAATAAACAAATATTCTCATGAGAAGAGTAAAAGCTACGAAAATAATCCAGAATTGGAAAACCCTTGAGCAAAATGTAAATTTCCAAAACACTTGCATTGCCCAAAACAAGACTCTGTTCTCAATGTTTACACACGCTTTGTTCAAACCAATGTATTTAATCCTCATTGACACTTTTCCAAAGCATTAATGATCTCAGCACTTTTCTGACACAGCAGACCTTTTGATTGGTCATAGCCGGGATCACACAGGTGTAATGAATGCCTTTAACGACAACTCCGTTCCATATAAGTGTCTGTGGTCTAACAGCGGCAGAGCTTTGAAATAATTAAGCTAAATGGAGTGTAACCCCATTAAAATAGTAATTACACTTGTGATGTCCACACTGTAGTGTCAAAATTAATTAAAAAAACCCACTTGAACACATCTAATGATAGAGTGGTGAGCTGCAGTTTCTGAGTCTTGGGGCTGTGTCAATTTTTCATTCATGATTTCACATTAGGTCTTGTGCGTCCTCAGTATGAGCTCCTGTGTCTATGCCTTCTATTTCTGGACTCTGGTCGCTGCAGTGTTTAGTCTCTGCCACTGCAGCAGACTGGGCCAGCTGAGAGTCTCACTACGCACCAGCACTCCCTCCTTCTGTCTTTTAAACCTCACTTTACCTCTTTTCAAGTTCTGTGTCAGGGATGAATGAATTACTTGTAACCTAATTTCTTCTTTTAGCTGTCACACCATCCTTCTTGATTTTTCTTCCTTTCTGTTGTTTCACATCTCATTTCAAAATCTTTAGGCCATGAATTGAGGGTCTTTAGCCCCGCCTCTGATTTTGCAATAACCAATCGGGGCAGAGACTGCAGTGTGTAGCATGAGGGTGATGATCGGAAGAGGTGGGACAGGCCTTTTGTATGTTATCGTGTGTGTGTGTGTGTGTGTGTGTGTGTGTGTGTGTGTGTGTGTGTGTGTGTGTGTGTGTGTGTGTGTGTGTGTGTGTGTGTGTGTGTGTGTGTGTGTGTGTGTGTGTGTGTTAGAGGCAGCACAGATATACTGTGTTTTCTACACTCATGTGTATAGTCATCCCAATCTTATTAAGATCTGCTGTTGGTGCTGCGTCCTTTCTCCTCCTCCTCCTCTCTATCTCCCTCCCTCCTTCATTCTTCCCTCCCTCTCTCTCTCTCTCTCTCTCTCTCTCTCTCGCTGTCTCTCTTTCACCCGACTGCCCTTCTGCTGCTGCTTCTGCTCTCGCTGCTGCTGCTGCTACAGAGAGAGACGTAGACCATCACACTGCTGGAAAGGCCTCAGGCTCACACTCTGTTCTTTAGCTCTCTATCTTTCACACACACACACACACACACATTTTCTGCCAGATGAAAATGTCAGAAGAGGAAGAGACTCCGTCAAATGGGTAAGATACTTGCTGTGTGTTTAGTTGACGGCCTCTGTCAGATGCTCTAAGTGTTTTGTTTGTGTGTGTTCGAGCTGTAACACTCAAGCATGTGGACAAACTCGCTTGTATGATTATAGAAGCAGCTCGCCTCTTTTGTGTCACAGCTCACAGCCGTGAGAAGCATCTTAAACCAGCTGAACAGATGTAGTGAAAGCTCTGTGAACCGCAGTTGATAAACTAATGCTTCGTCACTCTTGGAGAAGTGTGTGTGTGTGTGTGTGTGTGTGTGTGTGTGTGTGTGTGTGTGTGTGTGTGTGTGTGTGTGTGTGTGTGTGTGTGTGTGTGTGTGTGTGTGTGTGTGTGTGTGTGTGTGTGTGTGTGTGTGTGGTTTCATGAGAACATGCATGGGTGTGTATATGATTAGAGGTTGTGTGCTAAGTGTTTTTATATGTGTGTGTGTGTGTGTGTGTGTGTGTGTGTGTGTGTGTGTGTGTGTGTGTGTGTGTGTGTGTGTGTGTGTGTGGCTCGTTGATAATGATCATCATTGTGCAAGTCGTTCTCTGGAGAAATCACCCCAGAATTTCAGCTGACTTGAAGTTCAGTGAAGTTATTTTGACAATGCATGCTATGCACATCCTGAACCCAGCAGACTCTCCTCGTTGTGCTGGTTGTCATGCCTTTTCTTTCTTTCATATGACTGCCAATTATTCGCTCCATTTGAAGGATATTGTCCTGCCGGTTTACTGTGTCATAATCCTTGCTCACTGATTGAGAACTGGTTTATTTTCCGCGTCCTCAGGCCTCAGATTGTCTTCCGTCTTGTTTATCTTCCTGTCAGGACCAGTTGAGTTATTTCCCAGCCAAAAGGAAACGATACACTGATTGTTCGCCAGCATAGTAACTCCTATTTGTTTACTGATTTGAATATTAGCCCATAATGCAGTCATAAACACCCCCTGTGTGTTCTTGTGACACACTTCTTTCCTAAAATTAGATTTTTTTTAATCACAATATATCGCCTTGCATAGACCTTTTGCAGTATATTGAATCGTAACACCTGTATCATGATACGTATCGTATTGCCAGATTCTTGACAATACACAGCCACCGGACCATCAGGGAGAGGCCATGTCTTACGTGCACTTGTACATGCTGGTTACAGCCAGATAAGTAAACAACCTCCCCATAATAATATTCCCTTAATAAATATTGGCATTCGTTATTTATGAGGTTATACTTGTACTCTGAATCGAACAGGTGATTAGACTCAAGCAAGCGAACAAATCAATGTAGCAGGATGGTCAGATTGGTGGCCATTTTTACGTTTATGCTCCCTGTTGTAGCGGGCTGACTTTTAGTATAAACTAAACCGACTTACGGCAGGTTGTGGACTCATTGAGGTTTTGCAGTCTCCACCAGGCGGCAACCTCCGGTTCTGAGAAATGAAGCCAATGCGGAATTGCATTAAACTTGCAATCTTTCTAATAGCCAGCAGGAGGCGACCCCACTGGTTGCAAAAATAAGTCGTTTTGTATTAGAAGTCTATGATAAAATGCCCCTCTCTTGATATATTCACTCACTCACCGCTGCTCCAGAGAACCGCTGCTCCGGATAACAGTTCGATGTCCATTCTACTCCTATTCTATTTCTATGGGTGAAGTTGAATGGATATAGTCAGTGTGGAGTCATCACAGTGAAACACCTGCTTAGTTAAGTGTACAAGACAAACCTGATGTTGATTGCTGTGCTTGCGCGCACACATGGCCGACAGTCTTCTAGTTCTTCTGTAGGCTTGTTGTTTTAAGTCAAGAAGTAAGAAAAGGGGTTCGGCACAGTTGAGGCTGCTCTGGTTGGATTGGTTGGAGTTAGTCAGAGCTCACTGGGGGAAGATATGGGATTTAGCATTTTCCTTTATATCAATGACATAAACACATACTCACATATGCAGTATGCTACCTCCCTTTAATAGCCTCCTGGCATTATTACTGTTGGTTTTATTGCTCCCTTTATGTCTCATTGTTAGTAGGATAGAATGGCCTAATGTAAATTAAGTTTATTATTACAGTGTGAATTGTTTGTTTTATTGATATATAATTTATTTATAACACAATACTGGTTTTCTCATATTAATTTATAGAATAAAACAATTTCCCATTATTGAGTTGTATGTTTTTTTTGTCTTTCTGTTCGTTTTGGGAAATCTCGATTGTGTGAACAACTGAAGACACGTACTGAACATATATTTTTCGCTGACAGCCGTTATTGTAAATCTCGTGCTGTTAAGAGAAAGTTCAGCTTGCTGTTGCTCATATGGTGAACGCAGAAGTCACCCGCATGTCATTAGCCGTGCGCGTGCGTGTGTGTGTGTGTGTGTGTGTGTGTGTGTGTGACAAATGTATAGTTCCTCTGTGTTTCTAATGGGCAGGAATGTCAAGTGAATGCGGTCTGTTAGTCGCAGCTGGAATTACACATTAGTCTTAGTTTTGTTTGTTCAGTTCCTGCTCTCCTATTCTTCAGCATCGTTGTTTGCTCTCGACATCTGAAATTAAAACTGACTGACTGACTAACAGGAAATAATTGTCACGCTCATGTGATCAATACGGTGGCCTGGAAGCTCTCAGCACAAAACCAAATTGCAATTCAAGACAAAACAAAATAGAAATCAGCTTCCTATTTCACAAAAAAAAACACACATCAATATCGTAACAAACAAATGAACAACACCCAAAAATATGCCACTTTTTCAAGCATTTCATTATACATATTAACAGAAATATCTGAATCGTAAGAAAAATGTATCTTTCTACAAAAAAATCAAGTCATGATCCAAATGAAAGAAATGTATCAGCTTAAGACTGAATAACGTCAATGTTTCAGATTTACCATCAACTTCATTCATTCATTAATGTTATTTTCCACATGCTGTGTGCTGTTCTCCCAATGAAGTGAAGGAATAAAACGGACATTTAAACAGAACCATTATCAGTACAGCGAATGAAGTCCAAGAGGAGGGAGCCTTGTGATGAAGGGAGAAGGAGTGCATGATCAGTGTGGCCACATTATACAGTCGTCACGTGAGGAGCATGTGCACTGTGTAATGAACTCTAAATACACAGCAGCATCATCAACAATCATTTGTAGTAGTTCAGACAGCGTACAACAGTGAGCTGTATTTACTAGAAACGTATTTAAGACCGCAGCAACATCTGTTCTTCACATTTAATAAAGAGGATATTGTTAAAAAAAAACTGCTCCCTGAGCATGTATTTCTGTAAAAGTGGATGTATGTGGAAGAACTGTGACTTAAGCTCACCCTGCCTGTGTTTCTGTTTATCTTTTGATGTAGTAGAGGAGTAGACCAGGTTCAATAAAGGAGGAGTATGTAATTAAACTGAGCCTATATCAAGATCCCAGTCTCTGTTGTAGGCCAGTGCTTGGAGACGGTATTTGTTGCGGAAAATGAGAACAGGTGACAGCAATAATGAAAGAGGCAGAGTAGTTTTATTTGAAATAAATGTCTACTTAAAGATGTTTTTTTGGGGGGGAATGCTTATTTCCCCAAACTGTGAATTTATACTGAACTTGATTGACTTACTGAACACATTCAACAAGAGTATCATCTTTCAATAAAACGGATATTTCAAATGTATTTTTGTGCCACTTGAATTTTGCTCAATTTGGCTCTGGTCAGACCCGTAGCTGGCATCTTTTCTCATTCAGATTTTGTGTGTTTGTTTTGGTTCTGCAGGTGCTCGCGGTCAGACCTGTCACTGGCTCTGGAGGACTGCATGGCCGCGCTGGATCTGTTCCTCAGAAACGAGTTTGAGGAGGCGCAGGCTCGGCTCAGATCCAGGTACGAGAACAGCCTCAACCACCAGCTAATACAGCTGCTGTTCTCAGCTCTGCGCCACCTGGCATTGTGCTTTTAAGAGACAAACAACTGATAATATGCGTGCAAGCAACTGTATTTTTAGGTATTTTTGCACTCTCAGCTGTTAGACGGTGAAGATTTCCAACAGCAAACTGCATTCATGTTCAATAATGCTTTTTCACGGGATACATTTTGACGAAAAGCCAAAACACAGGTGTAAATGATAGAACTAATGATGTTTCAGGGTCCTGGTGTTGAGCATGTTGGCTCGCTGTCACACTGCCGTGGCTTACAGGGAACAGAACAGAGACGTTGTAATGTTATTAGTAACACCTGTGCTTTTCGTACTATGAAAAAGGCCTATGGATATAGTGCTAATTAGTCAAAACCAATATGGTGAACATAAACATCATAGCTACTAAACATCAGCATGTTAGCATTGTTATTGTGAACATGTTAGCTCTTAGCTCAACACACCTCTGTGGCTATAAGAACAGCTTCACAGCTGCTAGCATTTCCCCCAGACTCCTAGTCCTGTTTATACTTTTTACAGATGAGCTCATCTCACTCAAAAGTTGAAGCTGTATTGAGATTTGAAGGCAGGGAAGTGTGTTATAGGACATGCTTTAATGTCACAAAGACTTCTGTTGCTTCTGTTTTGATGATGATTCAACACAATTGGTTGCTATTACTGAATTACCTTTGTTGATTATTACAAATGTTCCTCAGCTAATATATTGAATTGTTTGCTAGTGGGATTCGGTGCTCCTAAAAGCAATTAGATCAATGTATTTGCTCAAGAAAAATAAGTCCAAAGAATTAGGAAAACCTCACTGTAAATGTTGTGCGTTACAATTACTTTTTAATGCTTTGAGCTCCAATTTCAAATCAATACACAAGCAATGACTTTAAAATGTAAATACACAGTCCTGGGCACAGTAGCAGGTCAGAAACAGAGATAGTAGTGCTCACACCTGGGAGGGCTAAAGGAACTAGTGTGTTTGCTGCTGATGCTGCTGATTTGATTATTCCATGGCCGGAGGTTTTACATGCTTCGACTGCTGCTTTGTGTTACATTCACATTTCTCTCCGGGTTCTCACCCCACCTCCAGTTTTGTATTCCAACACTGTGTCATCAAGTTACTCCATTGTTCAGCGCTCATTCTCTCCTCTATCAGAAACTTTATCACATCTTCAATATTATATTCCATTGTTTATGTACTCTCTGTGACTGAAAGGCCACTCCTTAGCCCCAGTTTCTTCTTTTCAGGGCCGAATTACATCAAGACAGAAGAACAGCTTCCTGTCTGCCTGCTCTCTTTTTTTTAATGATTTAGTACTATACGGCTATTGACAGCCATCGGCAGTTTTGTGTTTAGCTCTTCAAGTATCTGAACAGTTTAAAGTGATGTAATTAGTTTAGACACTTCCATTGCAACATTACATGAATACGTTGTTGCCAAGAGACTGACCTGTTGTCATAATCATAATATGTTTTGGTATTTAGATCTGGAAAATCTGTTTGAATCCAACATCTCTAGCTGCTGCCACCTTAGGCTTGGCAGTCTGTCAGCTCAGCGAGCGTCCTCATTTTCGTCTCGATAGTCCTCCCACAGCTCTGTGTGTGCTTTCAGTCACTAAAGGTTCCCCTGAACAAACAGAAGTTGTAAATATGATCGTTGAAATATGATATGATGTTTGTCGCTGTTTGAACGCAGATGGTTGGATTTGATGCATGCAGTAGGACAGTACGAGAGTCAGAAACCCTTGCAGATTGAAACTGAAGAGATAAGATACGTCTATCGTATAATAGTTAGATACACGGTGATCTGGCCAGGTATTATTATGTAGTGTTGTTTTACATTTGAATGCAGCACTCTCATCAAATTGAGGCAGGACTTCATTTTGTTTGGCTTTATACAAAACCCAATAACACCCACAAACTCCTCCGATTTTTTTGGTTTTGTGAAGAAGGCGATGGCTTGAAGCATCAAACTTATGTAATATTATGTAAGGTGTGATGACATCTGCTGCATTGTGGGAGAGATACTCTGAGAGACTGGGGGAACATGCAGCCCTGAGTTCCCTCGTCACCCTCAATGTTTGTCTGTGTTCTACTTTAGTCCCTGTGTGCTTTCCAATTCTCTCCTCCGTCGGTCTGCTTTCCCCTTCCTCCAGCTGCGAGTCTCCACAGAATACGCGCACACACTGGGGGAAAAAATACTGGAGAGGCTCTGGCGACAGCAGTGTTACTGTCGAAGGAAAATGCGAAATGCAACGTGCAGTATTTCTAATGGGAAAATATCAGGGAGTCAATCACTGAGATACTAACTGTCATTATGGGGACGATTATCTTGATAAAATGTGAATTTTGATATTTTTGAATATTGAGGGATGTTGAATCTTCAGATCGCCTCGGTCTTAAAGAAATTAGTTCACATTTTTTGACGTGTCGATTTTGAATTGCTTATTAATAAGAGAGAGGGGTGTATGTAGTTCAGCTTGTAGATTGTGTCAGCCATTTAAAGCAGGATTGGTAGTTACCCACATGCACAAGTGTCTTTGAGCAAGACACTGATTCACTCAACTAGAAATTGCTCCCTAATATATGTGGAAATGTAAGCTGGGGTATTATAAACTGTATCACAGTTGTATCATTGTTGAACAAACAGAACAGTGGATGCAGAGGATGTCTGTGAAAAGAGTCAACCATCAAAAGTGTATTGAAGATGTTGTATTCTCTTGTGGGATGACTTAAAGTTTTTGTGTTGTGGTTTTAAAGTGTATATTTGCTTTAATATGTCTGACTAGAGATTGTGTAGTCTGAGCTATTGTCCGTGTATCAATATCACTGCCAGTGAGCAACTCATACCACACAGTATAGGCCTATAAGCGGGGCTCTCTCTTTAAATTGCTACTCCCTGATAGAGTACAGATATTTAAGGCCCAGGATTTAAGTTTCTCCTCCTCTGAGTCGTAGTCGAGGAGCCATTGCAGACTCAACATTGTAGAAACATGCCTGCTAGGTACGAGGAATCTAACAGCAGGCTTAATTTAGTTTGCCAGCTCTCTGTTCAAACATGTATACATACAGTCTTATTCTCTCATTGTACCGACTGTCCTGCCCCATTCCTCACAGCCATAGCAGGGAGTGGAAGCAGGAGGTGTACTGTAAAAGTATTACATCCACTCTGTATACAATACAGAAACCGACCGAGGCGATAGATAAGCTGTGCCTGTGTCCATCTATTACCTTTTCACGACAAAAATAAGTTCATATCAAACATTAGAACTTAGCTGCTTATTTCAGCAAGTTTTTTGGGGGGCTTTTCCGCTTTATTTTGATAGCGAAAGTAATAGACAGGAAAGAGAGAGGGGATGACATGCAGCAAAGGTCCCAGGCCACTGCGCTCTACCCAGTGAGCCACCAGTCACCATCACTTCCTGATTGTTACAGACATGTGCAGAAATGACAACAAGATGCACATGCACACTTGCGTTTCTTGTAGGAACTACAAAAGAACGCTTCTCTTGCGTCATGGAACATTGTGGTGAAAATATGCGGGACACCCGGCTTCAGTGCTGTCAGACTGGTTAGGACCTTTGTGTCCCTGAGCCCTGAGATGAAGCTGATCGAAAAATATCTGAGTGCTGCTGTGAAATATTTGGAATTCTCAGCCACTTACAGCACGGCTACAAGCATTTCAATTAACCTCACTGCTCCATCGTAGAACGTTTCTCAGCTTGAGTTTGGGCTGTCGTCTTGCATAAGGCTGATGCAATGGAAATGTAAGGCAGGCAAATATCTCTCCTTCTAGCTCCGCCTTCTCTGACTCTGCTGTGTGCTTCCTGGTTTTAAGTTAGTTCTTGTTTACCGATTGGATTAGAATGAATACTATTGATTCCCTCAGGTGAAGAGTTGAAGCTCAGAACTTTACTCTGTATATTAGTAAAAACCCTGATTTATCGCTGCAAATCTACGACTGTGACAGAATAAAAATTACTTTTTTTCCAACTTTCCATGGGTTGAAAAATCTGTTTACACCAGTAACTGGTTGGAGCTCAAAGTGACATCACAGAGGCTAGTCACATGCGTCAGTCTGTAGCAGTGAAATGTTAGTGATGCAGACCGACAGCATTCTTCTCTACACACCTCTGCCTTTTTGTTTTACCTAAATTACTCTGCCATTTATTTGTGTGTGAGTAATACAATACATAGCTACATACAGAGTATATAAAGCTATGGAAACCACCCATGTTTTCGTTTTTTTGTTTTGTTTAACTTTTTTTACTGGTCAATGTAATACTGAGGGCTCTTTATGAGCGACAAAAGTAAATGAGACTGTCAGCAAGAAGATTGGCTCATATCTATAGTTATTCTTAATGCTTGTCATCTGTGCCACCGGGTCTGATTCCACACAAAATCAGAAGAAATCATGCAGGTTCACCATAAAGTCCTTCATCTCAGACTACAGCTGGGCCTCCGGCAGCGACCAGCAGCAGCCTTTTCCTCCTCCGGCCGCGAGCAGAGCTTTGTCTCGCTGCTCCACCGGTCCATCACGCTGCTGGAGGCCCAGACGGCGTTGCTGTGCCCCCTGGAGGGAGGGGAGGCCAGGAGAACCAGGACTGCGCGGAGCTGACTGTCAAACCCCTGCTGCAGTAAAATGAGAGGTTTTCCATAGGGACTTTGGTGTTTGGAAACATTACCACTTTCCTCCACAGGGAACCCTAAAATCAACACAAAATGAAAGTTGCTTGTAGGAGCTTTAAGTAATTTGTTCACGTAATGGCTTAAAACTGGAACATCAAGCTCTTTTGACTGGAACTGGAAGTACATCTACTGAAAAGATGTGTGAGGTAACCAACACTTTTGCTCCTCCTTCATCTCTTTAAACATGCAAGAAGCAGGTTAAACACAGGGTGTGACGTGACACGCCAACAACTGGAGCTATAAATAGGCACTGATTGTCTTTTTTTTTCATCCAATGGAGTGGTGTGGCTTAAGTCCTCCATGTATTCAATTACATATCTGACTACAGCTTTTTATATTCTGTGGCCACATTGTTCCATCTCTCATTTGTACTGTCCGATTAAGTGACCAGTCATTGACTCCTTAACTCTTCACTTAATCAAACAAAAGGTTTTTCTCACCTCTTCATCATCTCTGTCAGCAGCTGATCGTTTGACATCTTTCCCTTCCTCTCGCAATATAAATACAAACAAACATTGTGTGTTTTAACAGAACCAAAGACAGCATGTACCACGCTCTGACCTATGCCACCATCCTGGAGATGCAGGCCATGATGACCTTTGACCCCCAACACATCCTGACTGCAGGAAACACCATGAAGGATGCCCAGGCCATCTGTCAACGGTGAGGAGACTTCCCCACAACACTGAAGTGTAATAATGCCCCAATGAATATCTTCATAGCTAGTCGGACCAGAGTCAAAGCCAGTTCAGTGACAAACACAAAAGTTTGATTTTTGAAGATACATCTCATTCCCTTTTAGTAAGAAAAACTGATAAGAGTGACGTCGATCAAACACTTAGACATTAAGACACACAACACATAATACTTTATCTTTTGAACACTGGTTCCAACTAGCAACGTCGTACCAAAACCAGAGAACATGCTGAGATCATCCAGACCCACTGGCTGAAGGAATGTCACAAATGTTTGTCAATTACTCCTGGAGCCGCTATGCGAATCTGTCATGACTCAGTGCTGGACTAATGGTACATCTCACACGCCCACACACATAAACACCCGCTCTTCTTCAGACCAACACTGATCTGAGGTCAGAGCTGCAGTTTTCCTTTTGAACGTTGTGACTGTTTGTAGGAGATTTAATGCACGGTCAGCACCTTGTTGTAACTTCACCCGGCAGCAACTCAGCATCCTGTGAATACTGGAAAGAGGCTGAGTCCCTGATTTGCATAGAAACAAGATAAGCATAGAAATGCAGGACAGGCTAGTGCTATGCTGCTGAAAAACAATCCTGAAGATTTTCACTGGAACAAGCCCACTAAATACTCATGATGGTTTCGTATTTTCTGCTTCCTCAATCAGGTACCGCAAGAAGTCGAGCTTCTCCAAGAACTTCACAGAAGGTCAGTAAAGTCCTGTGCTCACGGGATGAGTCCAATGTGTCACCGGAATTCATTACAATAGATGACGTGTGTGTGTGTGTGTGTGTGTGTGTGTGTGTGTGTGTGTGTGTGTGTGTGTGTGTGTGTGTGTGTGTGTGTGTGTGTGTGTGTGTGTGTGTGTGTGTGTGTGTGTGTGTGTGTGTGTGTGTGTGTTGGCCATTACTCTGACTCGAGATAACTGACGTAATCATTTTTCCCTCAGAGGAGCTTCATGCTGAAGTTTGCTACGCTGAGTGTCTCCTGCAGAGGGCAGCACTCACCTTCCTTCAGGTCAGGATAACCCAGAGAGTCTGCCACTGAATCTGACGCCTCTGAAGCTTTCATGTTTGTTTAAACTCATGCTCTGCTTCTTCTCCTTCTCTTCACCTCTCCTGCTCTCTTGTTCAGGATGAAAACATGATCAGTTTCATCAAAGGGGGAATCAAAGTCAGGAACAGCTACCAGACATACAAGTGAGAATCTAAAATCCAGCATATAATTCTGTTCTCGTCTCGTCGTGCTGTCCTCGCAAACCTTTTTTCTCTCTCTCCCTCATCACCTTGTAAAACCCTGCAGTTTCCCCTCTTAATCTGCTTCCTTTATCTCTAACCCGCAGAGAGCTTCACACGGTCCTCCAGTCTTCTGGATACTCTCAGGGGGACAACCACGGCCATTTTGAGGGTGGTGTTAAACTGGGAGTCGGCGCCTTTAATCTAGTAAGTAGAAGGCTGAACGTTTGCATTTGTTATCATACATGGGTCAAAGAAAAGTTGTTCACATCATGAATTGTGGGACACAGGTCTTCCAGAAAATATCAAGCCTGAACTATATGAATTAAACAGAAGCACATAAAGAGCAATACATGAATATATAGCAAGATCAGCTATAACTTAACATGCAGATAAGCGGTGTGTTTTGCGTTTAGTGCTCCTCATTTCCACGTGTTCTTTTTGTTGTTCACCTGTTCCACTTATTTGCAGTAGAAGTAGGTTGGAAGGCATCTGTAATTACTGTACAACCCGTGTATGCAGTATTACAGTATGTTTATCCAAGTCAAGATCATTTCTTTGGAAACCACTGGTTAATCACAAAGAAAGGATGATGACTCTGTATTCCTGCGGCTGGCCTTTCAATTGCACTGCTTGTCTACTTCCTGCAGATGATTTCTATGCTGCCCACACGGACGCTCAAGCTGCTGGAGTTTGTCGGTTTTACTGGTAATAAGGTGAGCTCTGCTGAAAGAAGGAGCAGCGCGCTGGACTGAGGGCGTAATGGGTTGAGTCAGAGATGTCTGACAGGGCAGGGGTTGGTCTGTGATGTGGGAAGTGCTGGGTATGTGCAGTTAACAATGAGAAGTGGATGTGGAAGGCGTAACCTGTATCCGTTATTTCACCTTCACTGGTTCATTGATTCATAGTGAATCTTTCCTGTTGTTTGTGATGAAGCTCATATGACTAGTACTGAGTTGACAGGGCTGAACCTAACATTTCATGAAAGAAAACTTTTACAACTTGATAGATGAATGGCTTAGATATTGCTTTGAACGTGATCATTTATGACTGTAATGCGTGATCATTTATGACTGTAATGCATTTCTCAGAATCACAACTTCCTTTTATTCATTGTTGAGCTACAGTTTCTTTTTTTTTTTATTCTGTCACTATTGATTTGTCTCACGTAACCACCATACAAAATTATCTGGAAAATTATGTTAATTAGCGTTGTGGTCCAAATAACCCTTGATGTATTTCATTTTCATAATTTAATTGATTTATCTTCGAGATACAAAATATGATATATCTCAAGTTATGCCGACATGATCTTAACACAGTAAACTTCCATTTCCTGTATAGATATATATCTATATATTTGCATATTTAGCTGAAAAGCCTATCTGTGGCATATGAGCTTGGTTCAGATTGGGTGCCTAAAAGTACTCTGGTAAACAAGCAGCTTCTGCTTATCCTTCAGCACATACTTAATAAGAAAACTAGAATGTAGTTATTTCCTCTGTGATTTTCCTGCACAGAAAATGCATGGTGTTTGCAGCTTTCACCAGCAGATCTTCCCTGAAATGATGCAAAATCCAAACAACTCTTGTTTGCACGTCTGTGTGTGTGTTTGTTCATGCAGGAGTTTGGTCTTCAGCAGCTTCTGGAGGGCTCCACAGAAAGCACATTCAGGTCCTTTCTTTGTAACATGCTGCTGCTCTGTTATCACACCTTCATGAGCTTCATACTAGGTAAGACACACATGCAGCTGCAACCAACCTCAAAAACAGGCAAAGGTTCTAAGCTGTTTTTTGTTATGTTTTGTCTTGCAGGCACTGGAGAAGGAGATGTTGAAGACGCAGAGAAACTGTTGCAACCATATCTCGATAAATATCCTAAGGTTTCCCAGAATTAAACAAGCACTTTTTTTTTTTAAATCCTGTATAAATAGAATTGTTCCCAAACATACTGTGGCTGGTGTTCTTCCTAGGGATCCATCTTCTTGTTCTTCGCTGGTCGAATAGAAGAGATCAAAGGCAACTTGGATGCTGTGAGTGCCCGTCATTTCTGTACACAAACAAAACAAACCCCTCTTTATATATATATATATATATCCCTGTGTTAACGTCCTTCAACTGACTTTGTCCTCATCGACTGATAAAGTAAAGAAAACGGAGCCCTCTGTGTCCTCTACACATAATCATCGGATTTGTGTCGAGCCGCTCGCCACATATCAGCATTCACACTGAATATGCTTTCAGGAGGTGAGATCCTAACTGGTTTGTATTTTTACAGGCTATCAAGCGTTTTGAGGAGTGCTGCGAGGTCCAGCAGCAGTGGAAGCAGTTCCACCACATGTGTTACTGGGAGCTGATGTGGTGCTTCACATACAAGAGGCACTGGAAGATGGCCTACTTCTACGCTGACCTGCTCAGCAAGGAGAACACTTGGTCCAAGGTGAGCCACCGTGGTGTGGGATTTGACGGCAATTTTAGTCTTAGTGTAGCAAAAAATGTGGATTTATCAAATTTTTCAAAGCGTTTTTCATGAAAATAAATGTTATTGACCTTTTCTCAGCTTCTAGAGAAACATGTAACCATTCTAAGATAAATATCACCGGCTCGTTGAGCGTCTCGGTGGTTATGACGCTCACCTTAAAAACATATTGCCCCCCCCCCCTCCCCCCGGTTCAATTCTAGTGGGGCACTTAAGTTGTCAAGTTAAGTCAGTCCCACTCTCTCCCTCACCTCATTAGTTGCAGTGCTTTCACCTTTCAGCAACAATATGCAAAGCAAAAATACATTCAATGTTTGATCGTGATAACGAAAAAGAAACTGAAATACATTTTGTACTATTTAGAGAGACAGAAAGCCCTCTCAGGAGCTTGTAGTGGCTTGTCATATCATTATTATTATAAAAATAGTTTATGATATCATAGTTTTGTCTCTCCTCATCTCATTTATAACGGAAACATGGAATTGCAGTAGTAACCTCTTCTTTCCTTCCTTCAGGCTACTTATGCGTATATGAAAGCAGCATACCTCAGCATGCTGACTCCAGATGATTGCCTAACCTTCGGGGAGACTGCGTTCACTCTGTTCAGGTATGACCTCAGAGCTTTGGCGCTACTGAAACTACTTGCAGCAACCTCAGTGAAATAGAGATGATTCACTGTGACAGCTATACCATTATATCTGTGATACCAACTCTTTTTCTGGGAAGAGGCTGTCTTTGGTAGTTAATGTGAACATAATATGTTCAGAAATGTTTTACAAGTGTTTTATTGATGGTACACCGCATAGGAAATGCTCCACCAATTGAACATTTGAATTCACGGAAGCATTTTTAAGCAGATATATAATAAATAGTGGAAAGTTAACTATGTGTCAAATATTTTCTCCATACTACTGATTCGTGTGTGTATACTTTATTATATTCCAGGCAGGTCCCAGGGCTGAAGCAGAAGATAGCGGGGAAATCTTTACCGACTGAGAAGTTTGCTATCAGGAAAGCCCGTCGCTACCTTGCAGAAAACCCAATCCCTCTTCCCGCTCCTCCACTGGTCAGTACTGGATGAGGCTATTTGCCATGTCGCAATGCTTTACTTGTGGCATGACTTGATGTTTACACAGTAACTACAGTGTGTACATTGTTTATTTGAAGAAAGTGGATAAACAAATATCAGTGACATTTTTTGTAGTTTTGTTTCACAAAGGCGTTGTCCTATAACAAGCTCTGTCAACCTCATGCTGAAATTTGCATACTGGTTGGGTCAGTCAGGATGGGACCCATCAGACCCTCCTGGTTCAGGCTGTATAAATAGCTGTTATATTGTATAAAACCTGCTATCCACAAAGTCAGCAGATAAAAGCAGCAGGGCGACGAGTTAAAGAGGAAACCCTCTGCTCACAGAACCAGGGTTAAGAGGTATAACATTTGTTCTGTTTCACAGAGATTTCAGCCTGTAACAAAGGCTGTGGAAGGTTGACAGAGAACAATGCTCAATGTATGTATGAAATAGATACATTTAGTCAACCTAACACTATGATCAAAGGTGGAGCCCTCTAACTTTGGTATTCTGGCACTCCTTGAGTTGCTGACATTGTGGCTGCCGGGTTATTGTACCGTAGGCATTTCTAAAAGCCCCAACTGTGCTCATAGAACTAGTGTTACAAGAATAACCTTTGTTTAGGTCAAATCCATAAAGAGAGCTGAGCTTTGTCACAGATATTAATACTTTTTAATGTTTGCCTCTATCAATGACAATGATCTGATTTTGACATTGTACGCTTTATGTGTATTTGGGTTGTCTAGGAGATGATGTACATCTGGAACGGCTACACAGTCATTGGGAAACACAAAGACCTGACCGAAGGCATGCTGAAAACACTGGGCGAGGCCCAAGCTAAACTCGACAGCACCCCAAGTATGAAAAATGATTTACTGGAGCCAAGAGGATCCTTCTAATGAATAAAGAATTCTCATTTTACTTTGAGTTGATATTAATATGCTAACATGAATTGCCTTTATATTAAAATGCTATCCAGATGCTACGTTTACTGTGTGCATCTCAGAGAATTACATAATCTGTAGATATAATCATTGTGAATGTGTGTCCAGAATTACTGTACCTTTTTTTTTGTAATCGGTCTTGTCCTATCTGTCCTGTTGTGTGTCTGTCAGGGTCTGAGTTCACCATAGATGACCAGTGTCTGCTGAGCCTCTTGAAGGGGCTGTGTCTCAAACACCTGGGACGTCAAGAGGAAGCCGAACAATACTTTACCCTCGTCCTCTGCAAGTAAGCCTCTCTTAGTAATGTGCACAGACATGTACAGTATATGCACGCTCAACCATACCAGAAAAATAGATGCTGTAGTTTCACCAATTAGCCTGATCATAATCGTTGCGCATCCTCTGATGATAAAAGGCGGCTCTGTTTTGAAAAACGAACAGCACAACAGTTGAAAGGCATCTTATTTCCTACTGACTTCACCTCCACACTACTGTAACCACTGTGTTTTGACATTATCCGCAGTGAGTCTCAGATCAAGTACGACCACTACCTGGTTCCTAATGCCCTGCTGGAGCACGGCCTGCTGTGTCTGGAGCAAGGCAGGAAAGCTGAAGCTATCAGACTCCTAGAAACCGCAAAGTAAGTCGGTCAACCAGCAACACATATTAAAATAATCTTTGCTCACAGAGAAGCTTTTTGAATCAAAGATTCTCCACTTTTTCACATTGCGTATACCTCCAAGTCATCACTTTGACATAGTTTTTAAAATTAAAAATACCACACCAAATTTTCTTTGTGGTTTTTAATACATCTTACAATGAATGTTTGAATAAATGACATGGTTTGCTTTTACCTGATTGTAAACCATTCGTGTGATTCATGGGTTTGTTCCAATGCCCATGTGAAATAAGGAATTAGATTGAGATTTTCCCCTGGTGCTATTTTTAAATGACTCTGTTTGCTCTATTTCAGGCAAAATTACAAGCACTACTCGATGGAATCCCGGACACACTTCCGTATTCAGGCTGCTCTGCACAAGGCCAAGGGCGTGGGGGAGAATGGCATCCATTCTCCTACCAGCCCATAACAGACTGAGGAGGGCACACTAGAGCAGAGACAGCTTTCTCTGACTGTAGTCCCACAATTTTACACTCAGCCCAATCCATGGGTGGGTGATTATTTTTTCATCAGGAGGGTAGGGGCAGATGGATGCTTGTTTTCCTCTTGTGTGCTGCCCTTTCGGGTGACTGCAGCTCTGTGTGGCCCTGACTGAATAAGGCAGGTTTGCTACGTCCACTTCCAGAGATATATATTATGTTTTGAGAAATGTGCCTGTATTAATGAAACATTACTTGTAGCAGGCTTGTTTGTCTAGCACAGTGGCCACCCATAAGGGGCACACAATGGTAGGAAACAAGGTGACATTTATGTAGTTTATACTGCAGATTGACTCCACTACTACCCCAGGATAAAAATGTACCCAGGTCAGGGGGGTGTCTCAAATACCCCCTATATAAATTAGCGACACTAACTCCACCTGGCCAGCAGCACCTGTTTGGTACAAAGCGCTCCCACCTCTTTTAATATATATTAAAGCTTATTGATGAAATGACATGAGTAGATGGGTGATTATGTGTTTGACATCGGGTACATATCATATCATCAAAGTCACCACAGGGTCCATGAGGACTATGAGACTGTTTTGTATTGTGGAACAGTTGAAAGGTTTCACCTTTATTTTGATTATACATATATATATATATCTCAATATGACCGTTATTTATACGTTGGATCCACTTTTACACTCCATACGATGTGGTTAATTGTGTTTCTCAGAGTAAGTGAACGTTTTATTGTTTGTTTTACATTTTCTTCCTTTCCTTGAAACCTATTGAAATATTGAAGACACACATTTCTTCATGTGGAATACTTTCTTTCAGTCTCCTTCTGAAGAAATAATTAAATCTGCAATCCTGTTGTATTTACAGTCACATGTAATGGCTTTTGCAAAGAGCTTTGTAAATGAGCCAGCCACTACACTCTCCAGAGTCAAAGAATCAGAGTTGCAGTGAGAGATGTTCTTTACAATTATATACTGTAAATGGCACCTTTTCCACAAATTGTTCCGTTTTAAGAGGACAGATGAATGTGTCTTTTAGAAAGGCAGACTCCCTCCTTTTCTCCTCCTGGCTTGTGGGACAGGCTCCAACAGTACTTGAGCTTGAACAAATAGGCCATTCATGCTGAGCAGCGAAGGACTGCGTGCTTGTCCGCCTGTTGCATCTTTAGTGAGTGAAGAAGCTGAACAGGAACCAACACAGTCTTCCTGCTTTGTGAATGTCCTCTGCTGCTCCTGTATCTGCCATGCTTGACTACAACCACCTATCAAGGGACATGGACATCATAACCACGCTCAAATAATAATCTGTATATGAACAAACACTTGTAATGATTAATGATAAGACAGAAAGGGGTCACCTCTCATCGTGTTGGTGGCAAGGTTATTTGAAGGGCTGTGTCTCAGCAACAGTGTCCAAAACCTGGAAACTCAGATGGTGTCTCAAGTGTTGGAATAAGAGCACTGCTGATTTATTCATGATTAGATTAAGGTTTGGGATTCAAGTCGATGACTAGAAGTCAGTTTAAATTTTTTAATGGTGAAGGAAATGTACTTTCAATCTAGTTTTAACAGCTCTCCTGAATATTTAGGGAACAAATTATATTTAATTGACTGCAAATTGATTCAACTTATTTTTCTTTTTTCAATTTAGTTTTGAAGATATAGCTGAAAGAAACTCTAACCAAATTTAGTGGCATTGTGATGTTTACAATCAGCATATTTTATTGGGCACGGCTACTACTGAGCAGAATGACGTTCCTGTACATAATGAATGTTTCTATTGTAATTTAAGATGATATGATGATAAGCAACTAAAAAACACATCCCGTTTTGTGTCGTTTTTTTGTCATTTGTGCACCACAAACAGAAGCACAAAATACGATGTGTACAGTACAATGTGGTATTATTTACAGAACAAAGAGGTACTGCTTGCTTGCACATCATTGCACTCTTTGTTCTCATACGTGTGATCTAATCCTCTAGATACAGTTAAGTCATGTAATCTTGCTGATGTGAAAGGCAATGGTAGCCAGGGATAAGAAGACAGTGGGTATTAGAATAGTATAGACATCATATTAAATTGGAAATAAAGATGTGTTAAATTGATTAGCAACAGACTCGTAAAAGAGTGGGTGATCATGAAATATTTCGAGGCCAGTACTGGTAATAGCAAAAACCTGCCTGAAATTGCAATCACAAAGACTCATTTATCGATTTTAGCTCTGTGTTTATGTTTCAGCAAAGGGCAACGTGATCCCGAATCTGATTGGCTGTAGCTAAACGCTCATTGGTCGGTTGCGTAAATGGGCGGGGCTTCGTGTTGCTACATCGCCACCTTTTGTCGTTCTTCGGCAGCTGCAAACTGGAAAGTCCCCCGACGTCCAAGACGCTTTCAGACAGGACCACTGCGGTGAGGTTTAATCGTTTTAAATGAGGGATATTCACACTGTACTCGTCTTGCTACCCCCGCGGATACCACACTGTGCGAGGTTGTTTCGGTCGTAAACGTTTTGGGGCAAACCGAGTCGATGCTCTCGAGCGCTCGCTGTTTTTTTTTTTTGCAAGCTAGCTCTTTGTGCGGCTAGCTGCTAGCTAGCTGAGATAACGCTATGTTGTTGTTGAAGTGAGCAGCCCTCCTCCCGCCGTCTGGGAGAGGAGATCCACCAGCTGTGCATGGAGAAACGCCTTCTCTCGTCTGCTGACAAGTGTCCGTGACAGCGGCCCGTGGCGCCCCGCTGTGTGACGTTAGTACAGCGAGAGAGGGGGAGAGTTTGACCGAAGAGGAAAAGAGAGATGGGAAACTGTCTGAAATCTCCGACCTCGGATGATATCTCTTTGCTACACGAGTCCCAGTCGGACCGGGCCAGCTACGGAGACGGTGCCGACCCCGACCAGGAGCCACCGCCCCCCTACCAGGTAACTTTGACCACAACACGAGCCAGAGCTAAAAAAATTCACGACATACATCTGAAGTTCAGATGACGTGTGTCTGATGTCTGGCCCGGTAACGCCTGCATGTCTGGAGCCGATAGAGAAGGAGAAGACGCCAAAGTGTTTGACAACAATCAACCCACTTGGCCAGCGATCCAGCCCACTGACCCCGCCAGGGCTTTGATACTAATCCGCTTTGTTGCATCCGAAGGTCCTGTCTTTGTCTCCCATTTCCCTGAAGCCATATTATGATTCATCCTTCGCTGATAGGAAAGCAGCACGATATCATCATTTGCAATACTTTTCATTCAAACACACTGAACCGTGTGGTTTTTGGCTCATATTAAATGGAGCTGAACAAAGACATCTATTATGGCCTCTGCTTCACTTAAACAGTATAAACTCATGTATTTTAATTGACTGGAAACAAACTCCAGTGCTCTATTAAAGAGAGAGTTAGGTACATTTTAACTAGTGGCTCTCATAACTTTCTCAGCTGCTTCAGGTCCTCCGGGGCAGCAACTTGTTAGTCCGGTGTCCTTATTTCCTGAATTAGATCATCTGCAAACAGATCTGGCCATGTGCAGCCATAAATATAATTCATGGCGTTGCCCTTCTCTTGTGTGTTTTTCTATGTTGAGAGGCGGCTGGTATGAGTTATGTAAGGCGTTGGCAGAGAGTTATCCTGTTACTAGGTTAAGCCAAGCCATATCTGTAGATTTAAGAGAAGTCTTTTATTGTAGAAAACGACTTAATTCTGTAACTGTTTGCAAGAGAGATGAAAACACAAGGGGGAACGTTTGCACCACTGTCTCAGTCTATCTGTGTCAGATGTATTTGTTAAAATGTCATAAACACAGATTATTCATTTCCCCTTTGTAGATCTAACCATGACCAGAAAATCTCCAGCTGTTGGCCCAATGGTATTTTTTGGTTCCTTATAGATCTCACTTTATCCCCTTTCTTTCTTTCATTAAAAGACCAAAACCCATAATGTATATTTTATATGTATATGTATATGTATATGTATATGTATTAAAGTCAGTCTTCAAAGCTGAAATCACATTGACAGGACATGGAAAATACGTGAAAATCAATTCTGATTATACATTGTAATGGCCAAACATTTTTTCAATTACTAGTCTTATATGTATGTTGTTTTTTTTTGTTTTTTCTGTAGCACATGGGTATCAAATACTAGATTGTCATCTCTTACTGAAAACTCACACGTTAGGCCATTAGAGAAGGGTCTGTTCTTACCCCAGTTTGTGCCTCATGTTTTAGCATTCATTCGGGTCACATAGGGAACCATTGGTTTCTCTCAACAGAAGGTTGATTGAAAACACGTTTTTGCTGTATTTTCCAAATCCTGAAAGCCTCTTCTGGCCACCTGGGCGAAAACATATTTTGTCTTCTGCATGATTAAAAAACATTTTCAAACCCAAATGTATGCTAAGACATTAGAGAGGCACAAACTGAGGTTAGGGCTGTGCATGCAAACTTCAAACTTCCTGGTCACATTTTAAGTTCTCAATTGTAATCTTTGTCATTTATCAGTGGAATCTCACTCAACAGAGGACCTTCATCAGAGTCAGTCAAAGATAATATCTGAACAAGGCCAAGAGTCCTTGGTATGCATCTATCTCCAGGTTGCTACGAGTATGTAATGTCTGGCACACAACAGGCTGTAATTAGGCCAAAGCAGCCAGCTCTGGTATCATAGGAGCAATGGTGTAATAAATGACACAAACATTGCTTAGTTTCTTTGGAAGAGCTCTCACTAAGCTTTCAGTTGGGTTGAGAAAATCTGTGAGTAGTTTGTTTGTATTGACAGTTTCACAAGAGGGTTAACTCGTAAAAACCTACTTATAATGGGCTCTTTCAGCCCTGCCAGCTCTTTTCTCCCTGGTGACCACAGTAATCACCATCTGAACCCAGCCTGAGAACACAGCACACATTTTTTTGTGTGCTTGCAGTTCAGCTTAACACACTTTGGAAGTGCTGCTTGTGTTAGAAAGGGGACTAAAGGCTCCACTATACTCGACTTGAAATTGAATTTGGCATTTTCTGAAAAGCTGTCAAGTATGGACCTGCGTGTAAAGGCCAGTGTTCTCACTGGTGCTGGTGATCTCTCCTTCGTACTGGAGGGCGAGGTTTGCTTCTCGTCGTGAAAAACATGATGCCAGAAATCTCATCCGTGGCATCCAAAACAAAGATGAGCTCTGGCTGGGCTTAAGCTACAGAAAATGAATACAGAAGACAGACAATTATTTAAATCCAAGCCTGTTATTGTTTCTACATACCCCAAAAACATAATCAAGGAAAGATGGGTGGATACATTATTTTTAATGTCTAGTTGTTGAGTAACAAATTGGGACATTCATTATGTTCCAAAAGCAACCCAATCATATTGAAAATACAATAAAGTCACAAAATAATTAACACGTCACTGTTTTTTTTTAATTTCAGAAGATTTGTATTTCCAGTGCTGAATTCTGGGGGGGGGGGGGTTCTGACTTGGATGCGATTGAGATGCTGTGGAAGGAACATACATGGACAGTTCATGCTCAAAAACCCTCCATTGAGGCTCAATTGAAGCAATTCTGCGAAGAAGAGTGAGCCAAAATGTCCCCACAGCGATGTGGAAGACTGATGTCCACTTATCAGATGCGTCAGTTGCAGTTGCTGCTGAAGGTGGCACAATCAGTTCAGGGGGTCAATTGCTTTTTTCCCATTAGTGATATCGGTGTTGGATAACTTGTTTCCTGTTCCTGTTGTAGAACTGAAAGAAACAACAGCAAGGTAGACCCCTGGGCATTCAGGGAGTGAATTTAATTCAAATACGTATACAGTGCTTGTATGGCAGTTACATTTTGTTTCCAGAAATGTCAATTTTTTTTTTAAAACAAATCCACATGGTCTGAGCCGTGAGAGTCAGTGGGTGTAGGAAATAGTTTTTATAATATTACTGTCTATCCTAGTAAATGCTTACAGGTACATGGATACACCTTTTATTCGTTGCCCCATTCTACAGAGGCAATGACATGATAATGGAACAGGTCTTGCAGTAAAACAGGGTTTACAAGCGAATATTCCATGTAGTTACGGTGCACATAGAATGGGCTGGAAGGGTGACTGGACGTCTGTTGAAAGCTAAGACTTAAAGTGGATGAGATCAGCTCTGAGCCAACCACTTAGGCTAGTGGGCCATTTAATGTCTTGTCAAAATGATTTCAAAGTGAGCGTGCGTGTGAGAGAGTTGCGTTCAGTGTTTGTTTCGTATCAACTGGGGAGGCTTTAAAGCAGAAAGGGGTGACGTTCTGTTTGTGCTCCTAATACTGTGATGTGTGTGGTGTGTGTGTGTGTGTGTGTGTGTGTGTGTGTGTGTGTGTGTGTGTGTGTGTGTGTGTGTGTGTGTGTGTGTGTGTGTGTGTGTGTGTGTGTGTGTGTGTGTGTGTGTGTGTGTGTGTGTGTGTGGTGATTTGGAAAGCAGCTGGTGAGACGAGTGCTGACTCATCGCTGTGGGACTGGGCTATAAGAGATAAGGCACCCCTGTGTGTTGGCATTTGAGAAGGAGAGAGAGAGAGAGTGTGTGTGTATATGTGTGTGTATGCATATGCATGCCCACCCCCCTGATATTGTTTATGATGCCCCGTCTCTGTCATAAGTCTCAGAGATGGGAGCAGTGACAGGAGTTCTCATTGATCACATTCAGTTTGGCACAAAGGCCTTTTATGCTGCTGTGACATCTTGCTTCACGGCCAAACCTCATTGGCTGGAACACCTTGAAGACTTTAAAAGATTCACTGGGCTTGTGTGTGTGTATGCATGAAGCTGAACTTGGTCTTTCTCAATACACTTCAGCCTTTTCCCACTTTCTCTCACTTTAGTGTGAACGCGAGGCCTGGAGGGTAAGAAATGATTTAAAACATGTCAAATAAGCTCCTGCTGCTCGGCACAAAAACCGGGCCAAATATACTTTCAGATGGTTTAGTAGACCAGGGGGTACACACACCGCTGACGGTAGTGGACACACACACACACACACACACACACACACAATTGAAAACCACAGATTCTGTCAACCACCTGCCTTGCCATCACGATGAAAGGGCTTGCAGTCAGCAGTTTGGTTTGAGCTCAGCCAGCTTGGTCAGATGAGATGGGGAGAAAAAGTTTGCTTTAGAGGTTGTTTATAATTAGCTGTCAAACCTGGAGTGTTGACGTGGGAGAGCATAGCAGATGGGAAGGACCGACTGAGACGGTCTGAAAAGGAGGCTTTCCAGCTCTCGAGCAGACTTTTGGCATGAATGCAAAGGTTCAACCACTATAAAATCCGTCTTCTGGCCGTGAAGGCGCTGATGAGCCATTTGTATGAGTGATGTATATATTAATAATTTGGTAACCATGGTAACACATATTGCCATCAGCACATAACATAGTAACCACACAGTAACGAGGCTACTCCCACTTTATATTAAGCTGTATTACTGTTTCCAAACATTTGTCATTTCTCTTGGCGTGAGGATGGTATGCAATGTCGCCTGATGAGATATTTTGTGGAAAGCTATTTGCGGCTGTAGTTTCTGCCGTGTATACCAGCTGCCATAACAAAACAACAAAAACAATCTTTTATTGGCCAATATGGAAAATGTGTTTACCCAACCTACACTTACTTAAAAATTTTTCACTGCTGCGGACTGCAGCTTAGGCTACCTGCTATCTGTCTTCTTCGTGGTGCATACAGCCTTTTTTCTTTCTTTTTTTTTTTGTAATAATGCGGTTCTATGGGAGAGGGTTACCTGGAGGACATGGGGAATCGCATTTATTTATTTATTTATTTTCTGGTCTCTACCCTTTGACCTGTTTGGCACACGGGTGGTCTGCAGGTGCCTCCATCCAAATGTGCATTCTTGTAGGTTATGCTACAACCACCGAAGGCAGGAAATGAATGTGGCTTCCTCACGGTGTTCAGATAACACTAACCGTAATGCATCAGGCAGATGAGAACAACTTCGGTGTCACTGACTTCCTCACAGGCATGATTTAGTCAATTAAATCATTTTGTGTTGTTTTTGTTTTTTTGCCTTGTATGGCAGTGATGGACTCTATCAGAGAGACCCCTTGTGACCGATCACCTACAGTCTTGACCTAATATGGTAACAGAATCAATGGGGGTGTGGAGGAGGCGGTGCTGACAAACAAGCCATTTTACTGCAGTTCAGACTGCACGGTCTGTGGGCTGTGGCTGACACACAGCCACATAGGGGTTGCTGTTCCTGAGCGCGCACCACTATGACCAGGACTCGAGTATCTCTTTTGTCGCCATGACTCCCTCTCTCATTTTAGTTCTCGTCTTCCTTCGGATGACAGTTGGCAGCCCTGGCTCATATGATCAAGTTGGTTTTGGTCATTATCTTACAGTGGAATAACTAAGTGAAAGGCCATTAATGGTCAATATAATGTGGCACAGACTCTCCTGATACTTGTTTTGATTGGCTGATGCTCCTCTTGCATGATAATATTGTGAATAGTGGTAAATAAAAAATATAAGATTGCTGTTTATTATTTACCTAATTTCCTTTCCCTTTAATACACTTTTCCACCAAGATATGTTGAATAAGTTCATCATCCGTAACTTTTGAGTGGCTACAGTGAAGGCTTTGTGTGAGCTTACTCGTGTGTTTTGTGTAAACACTTGGGTTAATACTAAATTCAAGTAATGAAGTAATGCGATACACATACTGTTATCGTCACCCTGTCCAACAACCACATTAACACAACACATCTTGTGATGCTAATGTCCATTGTATTCCTCCCCTCCATTGTTGTCATTGTTGCCTTTATGCATGTTTGTGTGATCAACCGAGTGCATGCTCGCCTGTATTGTGTGCAGGTGTCTGCAGGCCTTGTTAAAAGATTTTGTTACTCTGCAGTAACGAGAACAAGAGCTACGGTTTCAAAGCCTGCTAACGCTTCATGTATCTGGTGTTTCTTCCCTTGACACTGCTTAGTTTGCACTTAAGATACAGGAACCATTGGGGAAGTAGGATAGGATTGAGATTTGGCAGATTTGCAGACAAAATTTATGGCAATGCACTTTTTGTACTTGTAATGTCTCGTCACTAACCACAGGAGGAAAACAGTGTGTAGGATGGTCAGAGCGGCAGCCAGGTTTATGTGTGCCGCTGTCGTAAAGTAGGTTGGTCTGTGAGTTCACAGTACTACAGGACACACCTGCTACATGTCACACCCTTGAAACTCTCACTCATTTCGGTAAGGTTTCGGCACCAATCTTTTAAGGCGACGACTTGTTTAGTTTCAGGAAAGTGGTTTTGTGGTTTGGGTTCGGGTTCGGGTTCAAATAAGTACGTTAATCCCGGAAGTTACCGTGTCGGGTAGCCTGCATTGTGTGACGCACTCTACCATGCCACCATAGCACCATGCCTCGATAATTGAACTTGTGATGTAGCAAGTGAAAGGGGCATGTGTGGTTCTAACCCATTTTCCCATCCTTAACACGGTCACACACATGTAATACACACATACAACAGTGGCAGGAAGTGTGTGTGTGTGTGTGTGCTCTTGAAGCTGTGGTCTGTTTTTTTTTTTTTCATTTGTGGGCTGAGAGTGCGTCTTTATTTAGTTTTCCCACTCTTGTTTTTTCTGAATTTCGATTAGTGATGGGGGAGTTCGGGTAAATACCTCCTCCATCTATCTTTTTTCACTTTCACTCTGCTCTAATTCCTCGTTGTCTACAATCTTCACCTACTTCCTCGTTCACCATTAGCGGTCTGGGCCCGGCAGACTTTGTGCTGCTGTGTTCACGGTTCTGCAGCCAACGGCATTACTTGTCAGAGAACACCAGGGTCCGTTCTTTGGCGAACCCCTTTGTCCCCCACCCTCGCCTACTCCCTCTCTCACTCTCTACCTCTATGATTATTGTCTGTCATGGTCAACCTGAGGTCAAATAATGAGCAGTTGTCACAGCCCAGCTGACAGGCCATGTGTGAAGGAAGATACTGCTGACCATTGCACATTTAACTGCCCTAACACACACACACACACAGAGAGTACAGCTGCTGCCCCCCCTCTGAGGCCCTGTCTGTAGCTTTCATTCCTGCTGTCTGGCATCTCTTTTTGACTAGGGCGAAAGGAGTGGCTGTCAGGGGAACAGCAAATAGCCTCACCTACTTAAGTTATGTCGACTCTTGCCCAAACATGCTGTGGTGCTGGCTTGCTTGATCATCGTTGTTCTGCATTTTTTATATGAAAACCATGAAACTTAAAAAGATAGCTTTTTTTTTTTTTAAGAATTGGATTGAGGCTACAATGCAGTGAGAAATGTTTGCTACAAAAGCTTGATTGGGTAAGTCGGATGGCTGAGAGGACTACTTAATATTTTTGAATGGCCTCTCATGCTGTGGGGTTGTTGAAAACCCTCTTCACAAATATATATTATGTTGTATGTATGAAGGGTTTGCAGAAAAGGTCAAGTTTTGTACATGGAGAACAAAATGCTGTACATTGGTTCAACCAGACTGACAACTGAAAGGGCAGAAGGAGACAAAGATACCTCCTGAGCAAAAGTTAAATAAGAGCATAAGAAATCAACAGTCATTGAAATATACAACCTAAGACCAAGGGTTCGTACAGCAGTTACTGTACCTGCTGTTTTTTGCAGGCAGATCAGAAACACAATCATACATGTTCATTAAAGGGTGCAGATAGGTTTCTCTCCTGCTAAGGCCCGTCTCATCTCCAGGCATTCATTCAAGTATATGGAAGCTTGTGTCAAAAGGTCTTCTCTGGAGTGTGGATGTACGGGTAGTTAAAGAAAGAGCTCACATAATGGCATTAGAGTGGACTTGGATTAATCCATGACCAGGCTGTTGGATCATTTCAGGTGCCTGGTATGAAGGGTTGGCACGCTGTCGCAGGAGGAGGAGAGAGTGGGCTGAAGCGTGGGGTCACAGAGGGACATGAGGAACTCATACTCTCACCACAAAAGACTAGTGAGTGTTTTAAGAATTTCGAGAAGAAAGGAAGGAAGACGCACAGTCATAGACCGCAACTGGAGTGGAGTGAGTAGAAAGTCGTGTTTATGGAGGAGGAAGATACTTTGAGACGTAGGTAGTGCACAAGACAGAAAAGCAAAAAATATCGGTACCTATTCTCATCTGAATTTATGTAAACTGTTTTTTTACAATATGTTTTAGCCTTCAAATGATTCAACTCTTTCAAATGCAAGGATATAACGGAGGACCACACTACTGTAGATAGAACAGATAAAACTGTAGATCACTCTCACACACTTATCTTCATCATCGTCATTTCTTAAAAAGCTTTATTTTTTCACAGATCGTGTGTGGCATTCTGTTTTTAACAGGGAATTATGTTAGCTCAGCTTTGATGGTCCTGCAATTTATAATATAAGAGGGTTTGACAATAAATACGTCTTTGGGGAAACAACTCTTTTATTAGGGATTATTTACACTATTGATTAGTTTGCAGGCCAGATCGTTTTCTTTATTAGATGTCAGAAAATGTCCATCAAAATAGTCCAAAATCCAGAGATACTCAGTTTACAGTCATATCAGACTGAAAAAGTGTTATATCTTTCAGCTTGATTATTTATTTATTTTTATTGTTTCAGTTTTACGTGTTCTGGCATGCTATTGTTTTTGTAATCCTATATAAAAACATTGTTTTGTTATATATATTTTTGAAAGTCTGCTAGCTTGACAGCTGTGACCTCTAACAATAGCCATGTTCATTGTTTACCGTCATTATATTTATAGGGGATTGGCTGAAGAGGGAGGACTGAAGGGATCGGCTCCAGATTTATGGACTTTTTGGAGCTCGTGCCGCTCGCTACTTTCATTGGAAAAGAGTTGGCAACACTGGGCTGGGTTTTTAGGCTGGATAATTGTATTAATCTTGTTTACTCTTGCTTGTTACTCAAGATTACCAACCCTAGCTTTAATACTTGAGCTTGACCTGATACTGGCAATACAGTTTCATCCTTTTTTTGGGAAAATACCTGAAATATATAATTAAAATATCTGAACAATATACTGTAGATTTAAAGTGTAATATACAGTGTAGGTTTAGATACTCACACTTAGTTAAATCTTTTTTAAATTGACTCATTACATTCTGGTATTGAAACTGTTTGTCATTTTGATTTAATGTTACTTTCATTACATTTTAAACTGCTACTTATGTGGTTTTGGGCACCAATATGTAAAAGATTGCTGACAGACATAAAAGACTATATATATTTGTCACTTTTCAGTTTCAGTGGGCACAGACCAACTGAAGTTTCGAGGAGCACGTAGGTTTTGGCTGTAAGGTTCGTGCAGGTCCGCGTCAGTTTAGGAGACTTTAAACAGATATGTCTTGCTATGAGCAGTCTTTAGTGACTTCACAGGTATTTATTTATCATTATTTATTTATTTATTTATTTATTTGTGGTTGACTACCAGAAGAACCACTTTGCCCGAGCTCACCTTTCATTACACTTCATTGTAGACGTCTGTCCTTTTGGTGATTTTTAAATCAAAGTCAATTGAAATTGTTTAAGTAATACCATTCCAGTAATCCAGTAATACCATTCCAGTAATTCCAGAAATTGTTTAAGTAATACCATTCCAGTAATGTTCCAATGAAGCAACACAGTTAAGTTTATTTTTATTATGTTTTCAGATTGAAAACATTTCTTATCCCCAACCAAGTCATGTGATAGCAACCATGGAGCTGTCTGCTCCCGTGGCTGTGGACAAGGCGTGGGGAAACACCACCATCTACTGCCTGTGATTATAATCCCACAACATGACCATGCACATTGTTGGCTTGTAATGAATCATTGATTGTATCAGTTATTGACAATAGTTACTGTGAGAGCCTTCTCTTTTTCAGAGGGATAATTACATATCAAAACCAAAAAAATGTTTTGTTGGATTGTGAAACTCTTACAGCCAACTGATGCCTTCATTGTGAGGGTGAGGGATTTACCTACTAATGCTTTCCAGTATTGTACTGGCAGGTGGTGACATTATTCATGTCCCAGTTCATAGAACCTGTGGAGAGAGATTTTTGAAACAAGAATGTAAGTCTTATTGCAGCTTATCTACAATGTATTATATTTCCTGGCACAAACCAGACCTCCAACCAACTCTTATTATTCAGAAGTGTACACTTGACTATGACTGTCCTGGAGCTGTAGTGTGAAAGCAGCAGAGAAATATAAATACAGGGCTGATTCATCCCCGGTGTGTGAAGGAGAGGTACCGCAAGTCCTTCCTTCTTGCTGCTGTCAGCCTGCTCAACCAGCTGAGCTCCCAGTCGACCACAAAATCACTTAAAACATGTGCAATACAATACACTGTGCAATAACAGTTATAATAGTTATTCTGTGTGTATATCATTATTTCATTGTGGATCCTTTACTGTTTTTGATGCGTATTTGCTATTTATAATACGTGTTTGGATCTTGTTTCTTTTTACTATGTATCTTGTTTGCACTTTACCTTCTGCTGCTGTAATCCTGTAAATGTCCCCACTGCGGGACTAATAAAGGATTATCTTATCTTGCTTGTCAGTAATTGTGACTTATGATTTTTCTGTCTGTGAATCCTCCCCACAAGACATTTATTTAGTCTGACCTTTTTATTTGGTCCCTTCTTTCTTTCTTTCTTTCTTTCTTTCTTTCTTTCTTTCTGCAGGAGCAAATCCATGTGCCTGTCTACCACCCAACACCCAGCCAAGCCCGACTGGCCACTCAGCTGACTGAGGAGGAGCAGGTTCGCATCGCACAGCGAATCGGACTCATCCAGCACCTCCCGAAGGGCGTGTACGACCCGGGTCGGGATGGCTCTGAGAAGAAGATCAGAGAGTGAGTAGCCACGCTGAGGGGTCTGTGTTCTGTGTTCTGTGTTCTGTGTCTAATCAGGGGGTTTGTAGGTCTGTTCAAATGCCTTCAAAAGAATGAGATTCAAATGTAACCAATGACAAAGTGTCTGACATTGTTTTATTAAAATAATGTCCGTTTTGTTTTATTAGTCAGAAAATGTAACCACAAAACCACCCATAAATTTTAACAAGTCAAGTTTGCTGTTGTCACATGCAAATAAATTAAAATAATGTAATTATTGGTGTGCAAGCACTGCTGTAATACAGAGATGGATGGTTATACATACTTAATATTTTATATTATTGCGGCATTTTAGATAAATGCACATTGCTGTAAAGCAGTACATGTCTGTAGTATATCATCTATAACTTTTTTTATTGCATAGTACATATTTATAACTTGTTAAAACTTTTGTTTGCAATTGGTAACGTTTAAAAGCAGTGGCATCATTCTTTTCCTATCAGGAAATGCCTATTGTGAGTTTAACCTCACTGATCTACTTTATTTGCATTTTGCAGAAACTTGCACTGTCCTTCACATTTAAAAATGAATAATACACTCATCATCTAAGTATCGTGTTAAGTGGCAAAACCATTATTCTTCTTTTTTTTGGAACTTCAATAATTTTCTGCATTTCTCTGCTGTCCATGCAGTCGCTAACAAAATGTACCTGTGTTCACCCGCACAGGTGCGTCATCTGTATGATGGACTTTGTATACCGAGACCCCATCCGGTTCCTGCCCTGCATGCACATCTACCACATGGACTGTATAGACGACTGGCTGATGAGATCCTTCACCTGCCCCTCCTGCATGGAGCCTGTGGACGCCGCGCTGCTTTCCTCCTACGAGACCAACTGACACACACACACACACACGCACACACTCACACACTGTATATGCCCATAGGCACCTGTGAACCAGAATGGACACACACACACATACAATATGCACACACATTGACATACACACAAGGGCCATCTTGTATCCTGGATTAGTAAGGTGTTGATATAAAACAGTGAACGGTGTAAAAGATTTAGTATGAATGCGTGTGTTTGTGTGTGAGCGTGAACGTATGTGTGTGTGTGCCGCACAAGTTCCTCCGTTGGCCTGCTGGACGGGATTGATTTCAGGAGGACTGAACAGAGTGTTGGTGTTTCGGACAAACCGGAAAGAGCTGGACCGTGCAGACCAAGGAGCGTGACAGTGGGGGATGTGAGGATACCAGTGTAAAAGGCAGTCACGGGGAAAAGATGATGGTGAACTGATGCGATTAAGAAATCCAAGATCCTCTTTTATACGCAGGAATAAAAACTTTACCATACGCACACACACACACACACTTCCTTTATTTACTTTCCATCATTGATATGAACAATAGAGAAGGAAGCTGACCACCGTCATCAGGCCTTAATTGTGCTTGTTAGACTGCCGAATCCTGACTCCTTAAAGTCACACTGCAGGACAAGTGGAAAGAAGCGTCCCGTGTGCCCGATGCTCAGACGTGTCCTCACACAGATGCCTGTTGCAGAGTCGTATCTGATGCAAAAACTGCTACAGATGTGGACGTGTGATTTCAAGGATGCTGGAGCTGGACATCAGACTTGACACTGCAAATATCAGATATATATTCTGCATATATATCACCGCAGGCCTCCGCTGGTCCACTGCACCCGGGCCCGGAGTTGCCTGTCTCTATAGATCGATCGTCCCGTGGCTTTGCGAAATCTGTTACGTGTTTGTTTTGTCCGTCAGCATAAGGGCTTTGTCAAACACGAGGCAAAAGGAAAAAAAAAACGGTATGTGCTTTAGTCACTAATGTGGTGGTCAGCTGGTAGACTGTGGCTGTCGAGCTATCGACTCGTGACTTTCTCAACCACAGTGAGCTCTCAGATTATTGGCCAAAGCACAAGTAGACCAGTTAACGAACCATTGATACGAATCAGTGATATTTTGCACTTCTTAATCAGACTCGTGACAAAAGGTGACCATATGCATTCAGTAATTATGTCAAAGTGAGGTTTGTGATTTGTTACCTACATGCTCACCATTGCAATGCTCTGTAATGAAAGCCACTCTCTGTGGCCCGGGAGTGGAAACACAATTTATAACTGGTGACTTTCACCAAACTACTGAATTAATCAATTCCATGTTTGGCGCCCCTGTTATTGTCCAGATCATGTAACTCCAGGGACAAATCGAGGACCGAATTAAACACATAAAGCAGTTTGGGCTCATTTTAATGTGTTTGCATACGTTCCGTATCGCTTCATTCAGCATCCTGACTTGTGGCAACGGTGTTCTTAAAACCAGACATAAAGCAAACATCCACAGGGGGAAATGGTTTGTGTGTCGGTGAACGCGACTGAAGACGCTTCTCTACCCGATGTGGTCCCAATCAGCCGGTGATACATTGCTGACTGTGTGTTCTCAGTTCAGAATGGTTATATTTCTATCCACTTTTATTTGCTTCATTTTGTGGAGGCCTCAATCTTAATGACCCCCCTGTCCCCCATGTCCCCCATGTCCCCCGCACCTCAGTTTAACATGTCTATCGCCCAGTTTACTGTTAAAGCACAAAGAAACAGTTGTTCAGTGACGCGTTCCTTCTCCCCGCTAACGTTGGCACGCAGGTGAGTCGGCAAGACTTTTAATTATTTACAGGAAAAGGTCAATAATTTGAGCTCCCCCTACGTAGCGGACACGATACAGATCCAACACAGTTTGTGAACATGCCTTCAGTGATCTGTGTGTGTGTCTGTGTGTGTGTGTGTGTGTGTGTGTGCCTACTTGTGTGTTTGTGTTTGAATTAGGCTTCATGACCTTGTGTGTGTGTTTAAGAAAGATTGGGGGGGTTTGGCAGTCAGCAGTCAGCAGTCAGCACCTTAGTTTATGCACAGTACTTTAATCTACCTAACTCTTCATGTTGTCCTCCGTCAGTAGGGTGGAGCTTCATGGCCCTTGGTTAAACGTGAGTGATGGCATCAGCTGCTAAAATGTGGGACAAGAAGGACGATACAGAGACGATCTAGACTGTGAATGCTGCTGCCCAGCTGTCATACATGCCATTTTCTAACTACATCGTCACAAAACCAATTAATAAACTGTCCAATCCAAACACCACAGTACTGTGTTCCCACTTCTTTCGTCTGCAGTATAGCAGATGACAGTTTGGAAACAAAAGCCTTTTTGAAGAGTATGCAATTTCTTTTTTCTTTTTAAATAGGAGAAATCTGGACCGAATCATGGCTGGCTGGATGGCAATGCTCCATGCATTTTAGGGATAAACAAAAACCATGTCATGATAGTATTTGCCTCAGTTCCTCAAAAAGAATCCAAATGATTTGTGTGAAGACTAGCACGCTCCCAAAGCCACGTGGATATGCATCATTGTCCGCGGCTTCATTTCAGTGTCTGTCATCTGCTAAAAAAGGAAGCAGCTGTACAAAATGTTTCTTCATTTCGAGCCAGTACGAGCTTTTGTTCTGACTTATGATTCTCGGAAAAGGTTTGTTTGTTTGTTTGAAAAAAGAAATGGCCAAACTTACAAGAATGATCAGCGCGTGCTGTTTTGGGGTGGATTGTTCTGGTTTCGAGTACAGGATTGAACATGGAGGTTTGCCCGTATGTGAGTGGGGTAAGTGTTGCGTGTTTGTGTATGGATGCTTGTTGGACATTTCCTTGTTTGTAAGCATAAATATGCATATGCTATGTACTACAGGCAAATAATAAATAGGCATTGCAACAGAACAACTGCCACTGGGTGTGGTTTATTTCCTCTGCACACTAGAAGGGGAAGAATCAAGTGATTTCCTTTTTTTTATTTCACATACTGACATGGCTTGATTAAACTTCTGGACTTTATAAATACCAAATAAATACATAATGTATCTCTCTTACTTTAGTAAATCCTCTCACAATATACATATTTACATTTTGGATATTGTAATAAACGTATGTGCGTCACCATAACATAATGCCAACTTCAGGTAAGCAGTCCTTGACATTGTTATCTGGAATATGACACAAATATAGTATGAAATGAATAAAGCATTATACTTTATTGAATTAGTTTTTAATTTGTGTTTGGTTCATTTCTGTTGGTCTGATCGGAGAAGTTTCACGGCTTTGACGAGTTCAAAGACTTCACTTCATTTTACTCTTCCACTCATTATTCGGATGCCACCACATTGAACACAAAAGGAAGACACAAGCAAAAAATACCGGCCTCACTTCTCCACCAAATCCTCCTTTTGATTATTTGATCTTATTTGGATCTACAACTTCAGGCCGTGTTGCTTGCGTGCCTCATTTTCTTTCTCAAGTCAAATTAAGTTATTTACGTGAATTAAAAAAAAAAGTTGAATCCTTCCAAAAATGTCACTGGTCTCATCCATACTGCTCCCTTTTCATTACCATTTTAAGCACTGGATTTTTTTCAAAAATGGCAGTTTATGAAAAAATAAAACCCTGTATGTTTGAACAACAAAGCCTATCAATCTGGTTTGATACAGTATGTTTGAAGAATACATTGAAAGTTACTTCTGTCTGAAATATCATTAGAAGGTCACAGGGCAATTTTCAGAGGATTTTGAGGCCGTAAACCACTCACACACACACACACAGACACACGTACACATACACGCGCACACATACACATACACATACACACACACACACACACACACAAATCAAAAAAGGGAACAAGCGGGATTCATTTCTGCCTTTTATTATGTAAAATGCTTGTGGAAATATTTGCACTTTGTTCGTTCTTGTTACTCAACCATCACGTTACAAGTAGTTTGTACAAAGACTAGTCTTGCCTGATCATAATAATATATAACCTGATGCAAGAAGTAGCCTTTATTCTTTTTTTGAGTAGATCAATCAGGACATGTTCATCCAAAAAAAAGTCATCCTCATGATTTTCAATTGGGGTGACCAGAATATCGGAGACACTTCGCATTTTCACAATCGTCAATATTAGTTGAATTAATCCTTCACTGACAGTGTCATAACCTTTGCATTATGAACGTAATAAGGGTTGTATCTTCGTCCTCCTCGTCCTTTAGTCTGTGTGAGAGAAGAAAAAAAAATCAGTGAGTTTAGATTACGAATTCATCCTGATGCACACATATGCTCAGTGACAACAATGCAATAATAAATAAGAGCAATAAAACAGGCATACAATATGAGAAATAAACGTGACAGTATATGTTTTGCCACGGCACACAGATCCATGGAACGAAAAGAAAACAATAAACCTGGTATGATTTTGTATGTCAAAAGGCCCAAAGAGAGTCCTCTACAGGAGGTTCAGGTACGACTTCAGGCGGACTCGCTCATCCCTCAGGTCTCGTTTCGTCCTCTCGCTCTCAAACCAATCCGGATCGAGGTCCATACATGGTTGCCTCCTCCCCCCTCTTCTTTTTTTATTTCCATCCGGTTGATTAATAAATTAAATAAATTAGCCCGCTCATGTATGAGCCACACAAGGACGGTTTAACTGTTTCAAACGGGCTTCAGCTCCTCGGGGAGAGGTTTCTGACGGCGGTAGCCTCCAGAACAAGAGTTTATAGGAGATGGAGACATATAAGCTGACGATGTGAAATAATAACTTCAGCGTCACTCGACGTCTCATTTTTCATTCAAGATCAAAATCATCCAAATCACAACTAAAAATGTCGAGGCCTTTGTGGACATTTATAGAGTAACACTGCGATACAATCGCGGCCTCCGCGAGTGGCGCTCACTTTATTAATGTGCGGTGAAATGGATTCAGCTGATCTAAACCTACGTGTATTAGATTTAAACAGACCAGTGCACATTTTCTCCCATTGAGCTTTATTTTTTTATTTTTTTTTAATGTTGAGAATTACAACTTTAATTTAGATTTAGAAAATATCCAGGTTGTAGCTAAGTGGTTGTACGGAACTGATGTGCCTTTACGGACTTTTTCCAAATCAAGTTGCCAATAATGTAGGAGCACACTGATGAACTTGACACTTTTATGGATCGTTTAAATGTGTGTGTTTGCGTGTTCTTTGCATATACGCTTTAAAACTCACTTGATTATTCTCATAACAGCGATGAAAAAGCCTAACGGTCCAACGGTCGATTTCACACATTTCTGCCTAAAATTAAATAAAAGGCCAAATAAATGTATTCTCAAATGAATAAAGTAAAATATCAAACATTTTAATACCAATCATAACAAATAGGCCTGACGTGGAAATCCACGGTGGCACAGTCCATACTGACATGAGACTGAAAGATAACCTCATCACGCTACTCTCATTATATTAATCATCTATGCCATATGCATTGAATGTGTTATAAATCTGTTATGTTGTTCATTCTGTACACATGACATATATATCGTACTTCTGTCCATCCGGGGAGAGGGATCCTCGTCTGTTGCTCTTTCAAAGGTTTCTTCCCTTTTTCCCGGGACAGAGGATGTTGTATGTGTACAGATTGTAAAGCCCTCTGAGTTCTGGGATTTGAGTGGCCATTTAGAAATCTGGACGGCAGTTTACACACACACACACACACACACACACACACACACACACACCCACACACACACACGTCTCTCTGTAAGTAATGTAAGTAATGAGACATTGCATTGACTCACATCATTCAATATTTGCCATAATTACGCCTGACCTGTCCTCACTCATAACATTTAATGGTTGCACTTAACGTGGAGCAGCACAATGGGTCTAAACTAAAATGGTAAATCCCCACGAAGTATCAACAAGAAAAGTTTCACTTTCGATTCCGGTACTGGTTTTTGAGTCGAGGCTGAAGCCTATATATGCAGCCTGCGCAGCAACTTCTGCTTTTTGCACGTGGTGATTATAACGTGATATTTCTCTGTTTTGAAACTAGTGTATTCAGATCCATAACTTTTATTAAACATGCGTCAATACATGAAAGCATTGCCACAACCACGCTTTCAAACGGGAGGTTGCAAAATGATTCATTGTTATCATGATACACTTTCATCATGACTATAAATGGGGCTGTTAGTGGACAAGGCGTTAAAAGATCATCATTAAGATCACTGTAAAAAAACAACAACTGTAAACAACAAGCATACAAGGTTTTAATACATGTTTGCACTACCTTTATTCCCACTATTAACGGAGTTATATGTCTATAGGGATTTTTATAGTGAATGTATGTATTTGTTTCTTTTATTTCATTGTATTTCATTTTATTCTATTCTAATGTAAATATTTGTTTATGTGTATGTGTGTGCAGCAAGCAAGGGGCGACAACTAACATTTTATTGTGCAACCTTGTGTTGAAAAATAACAAATAAATGAACGTTGTAACCTTTTATGCCACGGTCTCAAATGTGCTCAGGCATTTATATTATATGATTCTTTATTATTTTTTTCAAACGAATTTAACTAATGGGAGTGTTGCTCATTTTGACTCAGCCAAGTGCTGTGGTCATGGTGAAACAACATGAGGAAACCAATAACATGCAATTTCGGCCTGAAGCCGAACAGTTTTGTTTTAATTATGGTCCTTCACTCTCTTATATGCAACATGAAAAGATGCCAAGCTCTTCTGTCTCTCAATCATTTAAACATTAGGCCTAAACACAGCCACGGGTTTCTCCAGCGCCATTGTTTTTGTTGAATAACAGAAATATTCTTTATTCAAAAAAGCACACACACATATATATGTATGTATATATATATATATATATATATTTATATATATATATATATATATATATATGTATATATATATATATATATATATATATATATATATACATATACATATATATATATATATATATATATATATATATATATATATATATATATGTGTGTGTGTGTGTGCGTTTTGAATAAGAATATTTCTGTATATATATATATATATATATATATATATATATATATACTTCCAAAGCAAGTCCACAACTTTACATTGAATACTTGAATACTCGGTTGGTACAGCCTACTACCATTCAGCAATTTATGTAGATGCCATGCAGATTCTGTGTACTCTGGAGATGGAAGAGTAAATAAAGAATATATCTTGAAAAGAAAGACTTGGATCTGTGAGCAGGACGCTATTCTTGAAATATGCAGACCACTTACGGGAGCTCAAATAGTCGTCGATGTATTTGGCGGTCTTCACCCTCTTGTGGATGTGCGCGAGCTGCCCGGCGGTGAATCCCAGGCCGTTGAGGGCACTCGGGTGCACTGTGAGTCCGATCAGCAGCATGGTCGCCTCCAGATTGCCCTCCCTGGCGGCCAGGTGAAGCGGCAGGTTACCCTGGTCATCCATGAGGTTTAAATCCGCCCCGTAGTCCACCAGCACGCGCAAAGATTCGATGAATCCCTCGCGCGCGGCGTCGTGCACCACGGTGAGACCGCAGGCCGGGTCGCGGAGGTTGGGGTCCGCGCCCGCCTGGAGAAGAGCCTCGACCACGGCGGTGCTCCCCAACTTCACCACCTGCACAGAGGAAGAGTGAGGAGGACAGCAAACAGATGAGGAGGATATTTCGAGTGGAACAACTGGTCAAAACTGGTACAAATATATATATATATATATATATATAATAATAAGAATAAGAATAAGAATGGCCTATTAACAACGTGGCTATGAAGAAAAAAAAGGATCAAGATGGATGCAGTTTTTTTTTCAACATGAGCTGTATACAAAATCTGATTTATTATTAAGATGAGGAAACTGAATTACCTATAATATTGAAATACAATTATTATTAGTATTAAAATGATCACTAGAAGTGGCAATAGTTGGTCTGCTGCAGCCCAATGCAAACAACCTGTAGGGCTGTAGAAGATTGAAGCAACAGGCATAGTGTGTCACGAGACAGGCCTTCACTCCCCCATATTCCTTAACACCACCATTTTGTTTTCTCTTTTCTCACTCTAACCTCAAGTTTAGCTTGCATTTTCTTTATTATCACATTACTGAAATGGAACTATTCTTTATTATATCTGAATAACGTTTTTCTCAAGATCAAGTGCAAAATTTGTACTGGAAATATACATTAAATTGTGAAATATAGAGACTTAAGGACCTTTTATTCTTCCATTACAAAAACACAGATTTACTCACATTAATCTACACATTTATGATGATCTGACATTAAATAATGAATTAAGTAAAACTATGAAAACGATTCAAAACGAACACTTTGCTATTTACACTTTTAGATTAAATAGGGCTACAAAGTCCAGACTACTCTCTGCCATCTGTGGATTATTATTATTATTTTGAAAACAATATATATCTATTTAGACTATTTACTGTTATATAATGGTATACATAATGGTTATCTATATATAAAGAACACGGTCTACTGGATATTTGAAGATAAACTGAGTAGGCCTTGTATCCTGTACAACAACACAATAACTGAAGGAAGTCAAACAAGCTGCTTGTAAAACCACAGTTTACGAAAAAAAAAACATGAACAAAACGATTTTTCAAGTTTAAAACGACAGAAAATAACTGACCGTTTATACCAACCTGCAGTGCAGTCCTGTTGTATGTATTTAATCCATTAACATCTGCTCCATTTTTCAGCAAATCCAGCACTCTGGGTAGGTTTCCACTGGCAGAGGCATTGCAGACTGCGTCAGCCATTCTTTTAAAAAGATCTTGATATTCTTTTTCCTTCTTTTTCTTAATTATCTAAAGCAAGGTTTCTGATACTGTGTGTCCACACCTTCTGCCATCCAAAATGAGGTCTGCTAAAATATCTGGGCACCTCCCCTTCCACTTACACCAAATAAGTGGCTTGACCCGAATAGTTCTTACCCTGCACTGTAAAAATTTTTTTTTTTTTTTTTAAATAAAGTAGCTTCTATTGAAAATGATTTTTGAGGGTCAAATAGTTAAAATAGTTTTGCCCTGTATATGAAACGTATATGCAGCTGGTATATATATATATATATATATATATATATATATATATATATATATGTACATTTTAATGTATCAGCTTCTCTCCAATGCTCACATATTAAACAATGATATACGATGGTAACATATTATATTACTTGTACCCAGCACCCACCTAGCATCCAATTAGCTTAAGATTTATAAATATAAAGTAACGTTATTGTGCATCCAGCTGGAAGCGTAAGGCATTGCAGGTCATAATAATACAGAAACAATGTAAACAATAACCGTGTTTTTTCCACGTGTTGTAGGAGCACCATGTACTCACAGCCCCGACTGTCTTATGATCGGATGGGTGATATCTGGGCCAGATGCTGAATTTGATCGAATGTCTGTAATTTCTCCCTATCCAGCCTATACGAGACGTCTTTCAGGGCTATTGTTCTTTACATAGACACCTGCAGTTAATAACGTCAGTTATTTTATCGTAAATTGGTTAGGGGGGGGGAACCAACATAAAATGGTTACATCCTCGCATGTTGTCAAAAGATGTGATGTCATTCATAAGTCACTTCCTGCTCATTTTCCTGATGATTTTGCCAAAATATAAAAAGTGCTTTTTCTGTATTCGTCTGCTATCATGTTATAAAAAAAAACACAGCCTGCAAGGACTGGGAGAGAGGGAGAGGACACACAAGCTGCCCCAAATACTGCACAGTCATTCCGAGATCCCTTTCATTTTCAACAGTAAACCAACCTCCGATGATGGTCCTCCCCTCCAGGAACCGGTGTCACAACAACGTCCGTTAGAATTTCTTCCCAAAAAATTCCGAAAAATACAGGCATAAATGTCCGAACACAGTAAAGCTCCCAAAATATCAGTCACATCGCAAAGTGTGGCTCATTTGAAGTGTGGATTGAGCTGCGGGAGGCAGGATGTTTGCCTTTACGGTTTAGCAGAGAAAGCTACATTTTGAATAACCCATCCTCCCAAAAATGATGGCGTGATTGGATAGGAGCTAAATGATAGGCGTGACGCTGCCTGTCTCGACGGAGCGCAAATTAATGACGCTGTAACGACGCAATGGCGAGAAAGATACCGCTGCGATACAGAGGATTTATTCCGGAGAACACAGTGGTCGATATAATGTCTTAATTCGTCTGCAATGATACATAAATTCCAGTGAAAGAGCAAGAGAGGTTGTTTTATCGCGTCATCATCTGCTGTGGGCAACACAATGCCGCCCCCTAGTGGTGGGACCTGATATAGTCTCTTAAGCCCACAGAGCTGAGGTCAGGTGTGTGAGCCAGTGATTTACTGTTTACTCGCGTACAGACTTCACGCGCCACTTTTCAACTTGATCACGGGGACATGCACACTTTGGCATGCACACATCCTTTTTGTTTTTTATTCACGAGATAGTGTGATATGGGCTACTGTATAGGCTTATAGCACTGCGGGGAGAAAACGAATAATAAGGTCAAATCGTGTCACATGTCTCGCGCTCTCAGGCGTAATCGGCAACAACCTGCAGGTACGCAATATGGTGCGTATTGTGGCGGTGCGCATGGACACAAATGTTGGTCTTGCGCTTTTTTTTGTGTGCCAGTCAATGGCAAACTGGCATGGCATAAACATTCATATTTGCGCAAACTGGTATTTCCTCTCGCGCTGATTGCCTGTACACTTAAGCGGCATGGCTACTGCGCCTGCCTGGTTGTTGTCTGTGCACATTTTCAATCCTCAAGTTGACCTATAATTTGCCTGCATAAACAGAATGCTCTATATAAATACATAATGCGATTTACACTAGTTCAATCTGTGGATGGGGCTATTGTTTGTGTGCTGCACCTGATGGGTGCATCCCATGTACATCCATCATGTCCGGACTGTCATCTGGCCAGCTGCGGCATTGGTCCGTATCTCTCAAAAGTGGGATGAGAATGACGTCAGGCACAATTACACAAACATGAAAACCCCAGGCTTATAGCATATTAAATATGTATTGCAACACAACCCCAACACAATATCATTTACATGTACTAACTGGGAAGGTGCATTTTAATGTTTAAGTACAGAGTGAAACGACGCCTCTGAACATATTTACATGAGAAAAGGAAACAATGGTTTCAGGCAGAGGTCTTCAACAGGGGGTTCGCGACCCCTAGGGGGTCCGCGGAGGTACTGCAGCGGGTCGTGAAATCTTTGGTTGATTAGACACTTTTTCATATTTCTTTCATATTTTTATCCCCCAATTTCCCCCCCAAAATGTAAATGTCTTTAAATACACATTAACATGAATCCAACATATTATAGCGAATGGATAAATGGAGGCAGAAGATGTTATCTTTCAGTAAATAAAAAAACAAAATTAAACAAATTAAAATAAAAACGTCAATTTGAATAGCTTGTGTGCATGATTATCATGCAATTGACAGACAATGTTGATATTGACATTGGTATCAGTTGACAAGGTATGCTTATATGGCTGTGGCACGGCCTCCCTTCTCACTGTACCTTGCACATGTTTAAAATGAAAACATGAATATGAACCTGTTTATTATTTGAATAGCTTAGTATTGAATGCACAATAACAAGGTATGTGTATGCATGGCACTAGGCCCAGTTTAATATAAAACATGGTTTTATTCAACATATATAGTAGGGGGTCCCTGCTCCATCTCTCCATCAGTTTGGGGGTCCTTGGCCTGTATAACGTTGAAGGTCTTTCCCGTGGCGACAGCATGACAAAGGGTGTCGTGTTTAAAACTTCTCTTTAAGTATCAACCTCACGTCCACGACTCGAGGCTTTACAGCAGCTGCAGCCACTTTACGACAGCCGTAAAGCGATGGACTAGATGACAATAATGATCGGAGATAACTGAACGCCGCAGCGTTACTTTACAGAATTGTGTCCCTCTGAAGCGGCTGAATCCCGGTCAGGTCAAACATTTCTAATTTGCCAAACTCTCCCTCGTCGCCGCGTCTCAGTAAAGCGCCTCATCACGAGCCCCGTGTCCCTCTGCGAGGCGAGCGAAGCGACGGGAGCCAGTGGAAGAAGGATCGCTTTTAGCCAGTCATTGCCATGGCCTCCGAAAGCGGCGAGAGCAACATGGATAGAGAGATGATTCTGGCCGACTTTCAGGTGTGTCTCCCCGCCCCCCCCCCTCGGTTGTCCCGCAGGTTACATCCAGGTGCTGGTTACCCGTCTCGCCCGGGTTGAATCGTCCCGTGCTGCTTGTCAACAGACGGACACTCGACCTGACTGGCGTCGTAAACAGCAGAGCTGAGCCTTTTTGCTCTCTGCGGCTAGCTCCCCCGAGCTAACTCACTGACAGCCTGCTAACTCATTCTGATTAACAATTATTCACCTGTGAGCTCGCGGACCAGGTGGCGGCGGCCCGGATCTAAAGAGGGTGTGGGGTGTGTGTGTGTGTGTGTGTGTGGGGGGGTGTTTTGTGTTTGTGGCACGGTTTTTCTTAAATGTACCGGCTGGACCCCGGTAACGAGCTACATTGATAACGGGGCTCACGTAAACCGCCAGCTTGTTTACACGTAGCCAGTCGTCCCTGTCGAGGGTTTAAATCCCCGTCAGAGACGGGATGCCCCTGGAAGACGGCAGGTATTTTAGCCCTGTCTGCAGGTAGGGTGGTGTGTTTAGATGTCGAGACGATGCGGGCTACCAAATGACTCTTCTCTTTTCAAATCCGGCATCCTGTTATGTTGTGATCAATGCTAACATTATATATGTCCTCCCTCTAAAATACACACTTGGTGAATGAATCATAGGCCTCGTCCTCGGTGGCGTCCGTCTCGTGGGGTTGTTATTGTAGCCGTGTGGTTTGAAACTACAACATTCACCTTCATAATATTTGACAACAGGCCTAACCAGTGCAGGTGGACAAGTTTTACATGATGTTTTTTCAGGCAGGCCACAAAATATATGTTGTGTAATTAGACTGTTGACAAGTCCACTATGTCACGTTTCGCAAAAGCCAATTCATTGTGCCTCACCTTATGCCACTTACAACCTACAGGTATTAATAAAATAAGAAACATGCAACATAATAGATACTGAATCTCAAAAGCACAACAACATAAATACCAGCTGACACCAAAAACTAATTAGCCTATTACATAAAGACTGAATACTCCCGGCCTAGAACAATACATTCAATACATGTATTTATTTTTGTTGCCATCACTTTAAAGTAAACATAATTTTAATTTGTTGTTGCTTTATTAGATGATTTTTGACTGAGCATAATGCTCAGCACTTGTTGCTCAAAGATTACATGAATAAGACATTTAGTATTTCACTGCTCTGTTTTTCAAGAACGAGGTCATGAACTTCTAAACAGACAGCAAGAGCAGCAATTCATCAAAACACATGTAAAACATACGGATTTCACAATCAACAATTTAAACATTTAGCCATTGCATGAAACAAAGTCTGTGTTGGCAATTTGTTACATATTTACTCTGTGTTGGCGTTAAAAATCTCAGTTTGTTGTCATCAATGGTGCATAAGTACTTCAAATGGTCAGCTTCGTCTTTCTTTTGATCTTTTAATTGTGGATGGCAGAGGCATGCTACCTTAATGAAATGATCATATCCTTGGTTTTACTTTTGTTTAGAATAAATAATCGTTGTTAAAGAGTTAATAAACGCATCCTTAACAGATCAATAGTCCTGTTTCCTGCCCTGAAAGTAAACTTAAATATTTACTATGCATACTTCAGAAAGGCCTGTTTCTCTGCTTGCTACGACAGTCTTTATATTGTAAATGAAACACCACCCTCGAAATATCCACAATCCACCCAATAACATTTGTATCAAGTTTAAAATGATTTATAAGCTTTTCTGCAAAATAACAACCAAACATTAGGCAGCCTTTCTAGATGTTTTAAAACTTAAATCATTAACTACCCCCTCGCCAAACCGCACATTGTCTGGGTCCTTACCCCGGCTTTGGAAATGATTAAATGACTAAAGACCTTAAGTGTACCACTCTGTAATCATACATTTGGGTGTTCTGTCTTTGGCACAGGTAGAAATACGCACTGTTTCCAAGAGGTGGGAACCACATAGCAGAAGATGTCAACAGCTCTGCACACCTTTTTAAGCATTTTTTTAAACTTGGCTCTGGGCCTTTTTGCACCTGCATGAGGGACGGCAGCTTTTTGACACTAGTGGTGCCAATTTGTTGTCACTTTATCAGAGATGATGTGTTTTGGTTCTGTCAGTCAAACTAGTGCAGGGATCAGTCGAAAAAGATAATCATGCCTTTGTTACACTTCAGGAAGAATGCAAATAGATAAATCTAAGATATCATGAAAGCTATGATTTAAATGTGTACCTCCTGACCAATATTGCAGTATTAATATAACATCAGTGCCACCACTTTAAATGTTTCTCTTATGGGTGGTACCATAGTAGTTAAAATTTATTATTTCTCGTCTTTCTTATTGTGAATTTTTTTTTTTTTTAATGTACAGGCATAAGAATGTTTCATAAAACAAACCGCTGCATAATCTCGTACAATGCATTTCTCTCTTGTAATTCTTCTTCTTTTTCTTTTCTCCTCACAGGCTTGCACTGGAATTGACAACATTGCAGAGGCAATCACTCTGTTAGAGCTTAATAACTGGGATTTAGTGGTAAGTTCATTAACCGTAGGCTTTGCCAGACAGACTTTGACTTCACCTAGAGTACAAGTTCAAGAGGGCAGTGAACCTCCAATAACACACATTCTGAGCAATTATGACACGGCCAAAATAATTTCTTCACTTTTAGCGGCCGTGTTTTGTGAAGCAGGCAGCATCTTGGCCACCCACTATGTGGTGGCTGTGAGGGAGACTGTGTCCTGAGAGGTGTGGTGGAGTGACTGTTGAGTTGAGAGACACTCTCTGGGAGAGAGAATGTGTTCTGCCAAGTTTGTATTAACTCATGATGAGTAAAGGAGTAAAGGAGCCCTTCACCGCGCAGTGCATATTGAAGGGGTCAGTCTATATTTAGACCGAGGCTGGCAGGAGTTCAAAGCTGGCAGTAGTGGCAGTCCAAGCAGTGGTGGGACAGACAGACAGCGGGGCCTGGACTCACTGCCCCTGTACATCTGATGACTTGCAAGTTCACTGCAGTTGCTGGTAGTTTACATTACATAAACATTGACAAAACCAATTTGCCTGGCCATGCATGGGGTGTGGGTGGGGAGTAGGGTAGTCAAATAAAACAAATTAAAGTGATACTCGTGAGCATGGTTTCCCCCAGGATATTGTTTAGCAGAGCAGGGATTTGTTGCAGCCACCCAGATCCTCATAATGCATCTCGTCTTGTGATCAATGTAATTAGTAAATAACAGTCTAAACGTATATATATGCATTAGTTATGGCATTTGCTGTGAGATATACTGCCATTCCCTGAATGCTAATGTTTTAACTCATAAAACATGGAGGTGTTTTTTTATTACCCGAGGCAAAAATATGCAATATAAAAGTAACTCAATCCACTCCTCCGCTGCCCATCTGTATGGTCACTATGCTCCAAAACAGTCATATTATGGCCACAATATGGCAAAATACATTCTTTCCTTCTCAACCCGTATACACAGTGCACGTTGGAGTGCTTTGGTCATGCTCTTCAATGCGTCAAAATAACTGTATCCTAGCGTTAGCTATCGCAACCAACCCACCTCAGTCGTCTTCTTTGGTCTGAATCCTCATTGTAGTTCACTGATGAACTCCCGGCACGCCACTCAAACAGGCAATAGCCCCCTGATTACATTTTAGCTTACTTAACTTTATGTCTTCATGTGCCACTGAAATACTCAAAAAGAGATCTTACATCAGATCAACAGTGTTTTGAAACTTAAAAAAACTTTTTGTACGTAATGTAGCCTTTACCCAAACCAGTTTGTACTGCTTAACATCATATTGTGGCTTTTAAAAGCTAGACGCTTTCCTCACACCAAGTATTTTGACTTGTCATAGCATGAAAAGGGCAGGTGTCACTAATTACAACCACAATAGATCTGTTCTATTCCAGTAAGCTATGACTAGCAATACCAGGACCCTGAAACTGACGCAACTAAATGGAATTCAGCCAATAAACACTAAAAGCATTGTAGCCAAAACCATGATGAAACATGTATTAATAACAGAAGATAAAGAAACTAAGGACTAATGTAAAAGAGTTGAGAAACTCAAGGATACTCTTACCTCAAAACAAACTAAATAAGTAGCCAACGGACAGGCACAACTAAATTTGAAAAGTGGAATCTGTTCAGCGCTGCATTGGAGTATGTTTATACCTGATCACTGCCTCCACAGTTTGTAGCACTTTACTAACATGCCGTGCTAACACTAGTGCTTTATATAAGAGTGTCCGTGCCATTCATGTAATAACAGCTTAAAGGTGCCCTGAAGAGTTTTTGACCTCATTAGCGCCACGGAGCTGCTCTGTTCTGATTGGCTCCCGGCTTTGTTTATCTTCCCTTGGCGGTAATGCGCCAAGATATGCAACAGCGTGCTAACAAAGGTAGGGAAGAAGAAGACTGCTAGCAAGTAAACGTGGATGTAAACAAGCCAAATGTTTTATGAGGAAGGAAGTGCATTCACCTAGTGTCTTTTTAAAATTCAAGTATCAAGAAGACGCAAAATATGATTGAGGGAGAAACACTGAACGTAATCATAACTTAAGTTTGTTTACAAGGAATTTTCACAGGGTTCCTTGAACCTTCCCTCAACACTTGCAGCAGGACAGGTAGCGTTACCTTGTCGAAGATCCAGCGACGCGTCCAATATCACCTTGGATACCGACCACCAATGCTTTATTAGTTTGTCTTCCAGTGTTAGTGTGTGACCATTTTGCCATTCCATATTTCCTTCGTTCAATAGGGGGGTATGAATATGCCAGCACATAACAACTTAATTCATTTAGCTTGTTTTTGCAGTGAAGAATAGTGAGTGTTCGAGAGAAATCCAATCAATTGTCCATCTCAACAAAGGCTCCGTGCAAAGCGGTTATTGTCATGTTTGTCCTTTCAGCTCTCTTTGTTCTGACCAGCCACCCTATTTGAATATTTCATCATTCCCTGTCACATTTTGTTAGGTTTAGTCTGAAACCTCTGCCGACAGCAAACATACCATTCCCTTTGACAAACCTAATGTTAGCCTGTCAACCAAAATATAGACCATTTTGTCTCGTTACATGTGGACTGGCAGGTAATCTGTCATCATGTAGGTCCCTCAGTTTGACTAAATAACAGCTCAATTAAAAATGTAGTTTGATGATTGTGGTGAAATATTACTGCCGATAATATAGCATTATTCTTTTTGACGAAGTGTGTTGCAAATGTAGAACATATAGTAGTCCTTGTCTTGTTCGTACAGTGTTCTGAATGACATGAAGCCTGTCCCCCTTTAAAGATATACATGTTTACATTATTATGTTACAATTTACAGAGTTGTGCCATGGCATACACAAAAAAATGCTTTTCATGACCAAATGTATTTATTTACTTATTGTTAAGTTTGGGAATGGAGTGCAGTTCTCTTCGTTACTTTCAGAATACCTGTATCAAAATATATGCTGCAGTATCTGCCGGTCTCTTTGAAACATGCTCCTTGTGTGTGAACTGTTATTATATTATATTACATCATATATATGTTTGTCATCCTTTTATTTTAATGATTTAAAGATGTGATGGCTTGATCTTTATGTATCCCAGTGAACAGTCAACTGTTTTCCGTAGAAATGAGTTAGAAATTGACACGTCACTGAAACTAAAACAAGAAAATGGTATTATATTCTGTTGTATAATTTACCTCCACTTTCATTACAGGCAGCCATCAATGGAGTGATACCACAGGAGAATGGGATTTTACAAAGGTAATGACCAAGTTGCCAGAGGACACTGAACAAATGCAACCTGATCTTGCATATCATTTATGACTTTTCCGATGCACTGTGGTTCTTTCTGTCGTCTCACTAGAATGATCGATTATCATGACAATGCCAAGGAAATATGAATGGTTGGTATGGCAGTGGGGATACACGTCACTGAGGAATATGCGCCCGTGGCACTTGCGTGTATCTACAATGTAGATTAGCATGCAACAACTTTCAAACGATGCAGGAAATGTGAAACCAAATCCCAAATGCATTAGCAGGAAATTGAATTCCGTGTTTCCATGAGTTGGGTTTTGCCACGATGACAGTGGGTATAGTTTGTATACGACTTCAGTGTGCAGAACTGATGAGAATACATTTACTGTATCACCACTTCCATGATGAAACACAACATCATTCATATCCGGCAAATAACACCAACTTAGATGCTACTGAGCTGGGGGTTATTGCTCCTGCCATGGTTTCTATTCTGCCGTTTAATAGAGGAATAATATAAAAGGCTGCAACTGAAAGGAAACTTCCTGCCAAGAGTGTAGTTGTACACAGTTACTAAATATAAAAGGTTCCTTTAAGAGGCTTTGAGCCCCTTCATTTTCCCCCAACGGTTAGTTTACACTCTTGAATGCACTGGGCTGATCTGAACCCACTCAAACCGGAGACGTTCAGTTAAACCGCTTTATTTTGTGTACACACTTGTGTGCATGTGTGCGTGCGCATGCGTGGATGTACTCCGGTGTGGTTCAGGCCCTTGGGCCATGAGAATATTGCCGGTCTTTCTCAAGGGCACACATTGCTGTGAATGGGAGGCTGGCTGGCAGTGTGACCAGCAGCCAACACATTTACTAAGTGGCTGGCACCGGTTTGAGGAGGCTGGCGTTGCCCAGTAAACAGACTCTGATGACGTGACCTGAGCCGAAGCCAGTTGGAGGCTACGCCAACGCTCCCATCTAAAATGCATTTCCTTCCTCCCTTGTGTCCTCTTTTCGAAGCAGGTTGGGAATTATAAGAAGCTTGCTTTGTTGATCAGTAACCAAAATTCCTCAGGGCACCAAAAATGATTTCCTGGTCGGACTTGATTAAAAATGCAGAATCCTCTGTTGAATTGATTCACTGGCTTCCAGTTTGTCCACGGGCGAAGGGCTCAACAGTTCTGTCTGCTTTGGGACGCCTCCCGGACTGCACAGGAGAACAGTGCCATCTAGATGTAGGGTGGCACGGAACTAGCCCCAAACAGCAACAACGGACAATTTAACGGCTTTCAGTGTTACTGTGCCAAGTTTAGGTTTTACTTTCTTCTTCTTTTTTTTTAAGATGCTTTCAAGAAGTGTAAGAATCCTCTTGGCAAGATCTCTCTTGATTTTCTTTCGCTTCTTAGAGCAAAATATCAGTCTCACTTGTGTATCATCTATATCTATTTCCCCACAATACATATTAGATTCTAGATATGAGATAGTAGTTGTCTGCCTTCTGCAAATACTGCCGTATTCATACATATTCCACGTATTTTCATGAACTCATGGTGTGACTTCCCTTGTGTGTTTTTACAGCCAGTTTCCAGCATTTATATGGTTTAAGATGATCTCATGTTACAAAGTGGGATTAACTTGTCTTTTCACATCCATTAACTTGTACGCAGGGTTTATATCAGACAAATCCATCCACCCTTGAAAAGGAAATATCTGAAATGATCTCGGAACAGGTCAATGTTGTGGGATTTCAGTATATGATTATTAAATACCTGCTTACTTTTTTACTTGTCCAATTATAAGTTTAGGAAAGATTTGGATCTTCAAATAATTGGTTTGGCTGGTGGAGGAGCCAGTTATAATGTGCTATTATTTGGCTAGGTTCATTTCCCACCCTATTTCCCTTTTCTGTACATGGAGGTTTTGTGGCCGTTGACAGCCAGCCCACCTCTTAAGACAGTGGCCTCTCTCATGTGGAGGGCCAGATAAAATACAGCCTTTGTTGGAAAGCCTGAGTCTGGCACTCTGCTCTTGCGAGACAGTTGCTGCTTACACTTAAAGAACAAAGGGCACACTTTGTTCATGGACAGGAGACAAAAAGACATTATTTACTCTGTTGTGTGAAACGTGGGTCATGCACTGAGCATGCAACAAAGAAAGAAGCATTAAAGAGAGTGAACAGATATTGGAAGGGAGGATGGGTGGGAAAGCCGTTTTCCAAAAGTCTGATTTGTATATATGTCTTTTAGAAAATGATGCTACTTCTCACTTGATTTATTACTCCGTAAACATTGTAAACATGAATTTATGGTCTGAATCGCTAGTTTCAAGTCTTCTTCAATACAGCATGATGTTCATTTAGTAAATTATGTTCCCATTTAGTGTAAAAAATACAATAAAGCGGGGTATGCTTTAGGGCAGAGCTACCTTTTAGGATGGACATTTCACTACCACGACGTTGTCCGGTCCGGGAGTTGTCTGGAAAAATGGCTTATTCAGCGTTCGGTTGTACTCCGGCCAAAAACCAAGATGGCGACTGCCAAAAAACCGAACTTAAGGCGTCAGTCCACAAACCAATGTGTGACGTCCACTTCTCTTATGCATATGGACACAGATACATGTGATGTTGCCACAAATAGAGATTTGTGTTTCTGATAGCTTCCGTTATGTTTTGGCAGTTTCTTCTGTCCACATTTTAGTGTCATGATCTTGCATGAAAGTCCCCGGGATATGAACTTGGCAGTCAATCTTCGACACCGTTAGTAACCTTGTCACCTCTGTGCAGTAACTTTTCCAGTGAGGCGAGCCAGTCCAGCGTGTTCGGACCTCCTAGCCAATCAGAAGCAGCCGATGCAGCAGCAGGAGGTTCAGTTCCTCCCCCCTCCTCTTCGTCTTCGTCCTCCTCACCTGCATCGTCCTCGACTTCAGCTTTTTGCCCCGTCAACCCCACCTCCCGACACATTGTAGAGCGCCAGCCCCGGATGCTCAACTTCAGGGTGGAGTACCGGCAGCGCACTATAGAGCTGGTACTGGAGGAAGGCAGCACAGTCGGTGAGCACCACACACACACTGATATAAATGTTTTGTACAATACTCAACTTATCACATTGCCTCTTTGCGCATAATATACATTTTTTCCGCGGCATAAATCTAATTTACAGGAGAAATCAAACAAATCCTCGAGGCAGATCTTGGGATTCCAGTGTCCAAAATGCAGCTGAAGGGATGGAAGAGTGGAGATGTATCCGATAGTGTGAGTTAACAGACTCTTTAAATGTTGGTCACAAACCGGCAAGTGGCAAAAAAAACCTCACATGACATTGTTTTCATGCTGTTATCCAAAACATCCTATAAAACCACGAGTGTGTTCATGTGAAGCCTCTGGCCAATCACACCACTGGTCGTCACAACCTTGCTCCGGTCACGAAGCTCTTGCCAGTGCGCCAACGTTAGTGTTGCAAACAGGCCTGTTTCCTACTCCACCATCAGTACAACTATTTGATGTTACTAAAAACAATATTTACACCTATAACCAAGTAGTGCATGATAACAGGCTTCGCTGAATATAATCATCAGGAGATGAATGAAGTATACATTCTGATGAAGTTAGCACAAGTATATTCCCTTAAGAAATCATTATCTCCACAACTATAAGTACTTCCTTCTGAGTAGAACTATTTTGAAGTTGTATCTCTGTATGTGTGTGTGTGATCAGACGGTGATGAGAAGTTTACACCTGCCCAAGAACAACAGCCTGTATGTCCTGACTCCAGACATCGCCCCTACTGCCAGCACCAGCAAAAACAGGTATTAAGCAAAGTATTCAGCACTCTCTCACTCTTCTCATTATTTGTAATTTCCCAATAAATCCTCCTCTTCTTCCCATCCTGGTACACTTACACTAGTAACTATGAAATACTCCTGTTGGTGGTATGAGCGTAGTACCTGATAGCAAACACCAGGTGGCGGTCTATTTCCAGTTATGAAGATGTGTCCAGAATTCAGCTAGCAAACCCCATTTTCATTGGTTTATTAAGAGACATTTGACCTGCTGGTGCACATTCATTTTCTCACGTCCATTGTGACATTTTGAGAGGGACATCTGTTGTCCCAATCTCTGTTGTGTAAACAATAATTTCCCCTCCCATCGTTGTTTCTTTCAGCCTGAAATTGTTGCTTGGTTAAGGTTGTTTCCCATCGTACTCTTCATGGACGGCGTGTATGATATTCACACTTCATATCTATTATTTATTCCCATTTTTTTTTTTTTCTAAACACGCAAGTGTTACTTCAGTGATGGTACCCGGTGACAATAGAGATTTGTTGTTTGTGTTCTCCGTGTTCTTTTCAGTGAATCCGTTGCAATATTAGCAACCTTTACTTGTGAAATGTCAGGCTGCTCCGTGTGAAGCCAAAGCGGTAATACAATCACAGGTGGCAGCTGAACATGTGATTGTCCTTTCATCAGTGTCAGGTTAACGTCATCCAAAGAAGTCATATCTCTCCCTTCATTTCACCTGCGTATTATAGGGAGTCCAAGAACTTTTTGTTTTTCATTTGAGGATAAGAGCGTTGGATTGGTGAAAATAGATATGTGTGAGGGTACATACTTGTGTGTGTGTGTGTGTGTGTGTGTGTGTGTGTGTGTGTGTGTGTGTGTGTGTGTGTGTGTGTGTGTGGACAGCACAACAAAAAAAACAACAACTCTGGAAAAAGGCAAAAATACAGGCAAACTCAACTATATTTTTGAGAAGAGTGTATACAGTTCCATAAGAGACGGTTCAGAAGAGGACAAGCATTACAACTGGATCCATTACAAAGTAACCACCCCCAACAATTCCAGACCTAAATAACGGTGAAACAGTGAAAGAAAAAAAAAAAAAGGTAGTGCTTAAAAAAATGGAAGATAGATGTTGCAGATTTATTTTAAGAAAAAAATACTTCACCTGACAAAATTTGAGTTGGAGGTGATCATGAATCTACTGGGCTGTAGCCCAAATACATTTCTTAATTGAGACAGAACTAAAGAAGAATTTCTAAGGTCTGTAGTCGAAGCAAAACTGAAGAAGGCATCCAAAATAGAAGGTATTACATCTGAACCTTTTTAAAATCACATAATCTTTTAGAGGTCCTCTTGTATCTTTTCAAAACATGCTTTGAATATGGTCACATTTCATCTCTATTGCCTCTATCGATCATGCATATTCAATATTCAATACCAACTATTATTAGAGCAAGAAATTCCCAAACACATTCTCATGTTTTGTTGACTTTCAAAAGACTTTTGACTGGATTTTTAAATTTATGGAAGCGGGGGTGGATGGTAGATTTTCTAAAGCAGTCCAGACCTTGTATAGTCGCCCAGTTGCTTGAGTTAAGATCAATGATATGATTACTGACTGGTTCGATACATCTTTTGGAGAAAAACAAGGTGATATCCTCTCTCCAACACGTTTTACATTTTACACATTACAGAAGCTAATTTAGGCATTAAATAGGGTATTTTATTATCCACGGATGATATCATGTTACTGGTTGAGTCAGAATATGTTGACTGTTACTGTGGTGGTGTTATATGTATAAATTAGCAATAAATCAAAGCAAAATATAAATAATGCATTTCAGAAAGAATGGTATGGTAATAAGTACACAAAAAAATAGTTTTGGTTTTGTCTCTTTAGAATATGTTGCATATAAATACTCTTATTTCTCTTGATGGATTTATGACTTCTGAGGTTGGACTCTGGTCCTTTCCTGACTGCTTGGAAGGCTCTAGGAGCTTTAGTTACACAGTTTAGAGCTGATATTCTATTCTTAGCCATTGAGGTTCGTCAATTCAAAAATATTCCGCAGTAAAACCGATTGTGTGAGCTGTGTGCCATTAGCATTTTGTACTGTACGAACTATGACGATTTTAAGAGGGTTAATTATCCATGAATTGGTCTGACAAAACTCTGAAATAATATGGTTTACAGATTAGCAAGAATTGGAATGGCTGTTACATTTTGAAGTTTGCTAAATTTCTCTCAAAAGAAGGCAAGATGGATTAGTAATTATTTTTTGATTTCTCCAGTACGATGCAGGATATGTTTTTGTCAGTGATTTATGAATTTAATGAATTTTGTCGTAGATGGTAGTGGTCTGAATACGCAGCACTCTGGTCCTGGCTTGAATTAATTTATGGTGTCTTGTAGGCCCATGCACACTGGGCATAGTTATGTGTGACACAATAATAAAAATGTAATTTATTCATTCATACTAATGATCATATGGTATTTCTTTGTCAGTTTAAAGGCTGAATGAAAAAATCTTAATAAAACATTTAAGGACAACACCTTTTGGTGTACCATTCTGTGATTTAAGGAAACGGCAAATCAGATGGGCTTATCATTTCTTTTTTCATTAGAGTTGTTTATAGTCTCACTTATGATGGCCCTTGTTTGTTTGTTGACGGTGGATTCTAAATTAATATTGTACTGTAACTCTCCCCACATTTCCTCATGTTAGCAGCCAAGCAAGCGTCCTCATGTCACCAGAACACTTGTAAAAGAAGTCATTTGGCAGTTTGCCGCTTTGCCTGCTAGTTAGGCTAAGTGGTAGTTATATTGTGTTGGCAGCTAATGGCCCTCATCTCCCCAGTCTTCCCTCCCTCGCCTCCCTCTCCTCGTCGTCTCACTCCCCCACTTACTGCTGTGTCTTTTTAGCAGCGCCGTTGCCATTTTTCCAAGTGTTATCGATATCATTTTGGGTGTCAGGAGCTCATTATTCTGTGTCAGCTATTTTGGTGGAGGACAGTTGGGGCTGAATGAAGTGGGTGGGCTCCTGTCTGTGTGTGTGTGTATGTGTGCGTGTGCGTGCGTGTGTGTGTGTGTGGTGACCATGCTGTCATACTGGGAGAGGATAGGTGACGGATCACAGAGTAGGAGGGGGTGCAGTCCCCTGTAGTGGGACTAGACAAGCTGTTAGCTTGCAGTAAAAATAAACTGTGGTCACACCGTAAATCCACAGTAAGTGCAGTGTGTGTAAATGTGTTGCATTAGTCTGAGCTCAGTGCCAGTAAAGGCTTCAACCTAAAGTTTGCAGGCAGGGACGCACACAGTAGAACCATCATACCGACTCACGGTACCAATGTGTCACTATCTACTTCTGCACAATTATTGAAAACCAAATTATTAAAGAACCAAATTATTGTGCTTTACATTACAACCCCACTTTATTAATCACAGATGTATAACTCTTCCTAAAAAAACAATGTTATTTCATTGCACTTTAATAAGTCTTCCCACTCTCAGTAATGCTCAAAGTAGAGTCAGTGAGACACATTGTCTCTATCTATTGTCTCATTATAGAGTGGAATTGAGTTAGCGATCTTTGCATGTCTGGTTCCCTCATCTCAAAGTCAATGGGCTTTTTTCAATTGATTTTTGGTGAGATGCGTGAAATAAGGTCTGTGGTCGACACAATCTTAAGAGATTTTAAAGTTTTATTCTACGATATAAGATGCATCAGTAGATACCTCTTAAATGTCTTTAAAATAGGTAGTTGCCTACAAGTGGCCAAATAAGTCGACAAAACGTCATCATGCAGACTAATCTGCCTTCACAGCCTCCAAGTGTATACTTGTGCTCCTGCGACCGTGGTGTAGTTCCTTTATGCAGTATGGGAAAATATGGAATTAGTTCTTAATAATTTCCAGGTAATTAGTTTGTAAAAAGAAAAGAGGGTATGGAACAATATTTGCGTTTCCAGATTAATGCCTCTATCCTGTTTTGCCTGCGCAGGTCTTCCTCGGAGGGTTAGTACAGGGCAGAAGTGTGTGTGTGTGTGTGTGTGTGTGTGTGTGTGTGGGGCGCTATTTGTACTCAAATGCCAAATATGGTCTTAAAAATAAGCCTGAGAAGTTTGGAAATTTGAGTCTGGAAATTTTTTAATGGAAAATGTATAGGAACCCTGTTAATTGACTAACGTTAAGCCTAAGTGGCGACTGTGGATCAGTGGTAGAGCAGGGTCGTCCTTCAGGAAGACGATCGGTGGTTCGATCCCCGGCTCCAATAGTCCATGTCGTTGTGTCCTCGGGCCTGACACTTAACCCCAAATTGCTCCCGCAGGCTGTGTATGCAGTGTATAGATGGGTATGAATGATTAGATAGTCCTGATGTATGTATGTAGTGTAGTGTTAAAGTGCTATACAAGTACAGTCTATTTTCCATTTACCATTACCTAATGTGAGACTTGGTTAGACTGCAGATCTGCATCCGACTCAAGTTTGTTCACACATTATTGTTTCACATAGATGCTTTTTTTTTCTTTTTTCTTTAACCAACATGGTGGCAGCAGTGCTGTTTTTCTGAAAATAGGGACACCAAAGAAGTAAAACATCCTCAGTTGCCACACAGGTTTACGTAATTAAGTTTAGGCTCCCGTTTGATTTTTAGGAACGTGGCACAAGACGCACTGAAATACAGCCGGCCTGCATGGAAAACATGAATTCAGCAGAAACCATAAGAAAGCTCTATTATATGGGTTGCAGTGTAAGAGACAGCAATGCATGGCATGATTATGACTCAAAGACATAAAGCTGCTGTATAACAATTAATTGTGCACAATCTGTACACAGAACCACATTCGTGCTCCTGTGGTTTAGTATCTAGGAGTGAAATGCCACTGTAAGGAATTCTGTGTTGTTATGGAACCAGGATAAATATTTAAAAGCCAAAGAAAATATATATCTATTGTTATTATTACTCTTAGTAAAAGCAATGTTGTGGCCACTAAAGCTCTTATCCAAGAACCAATATTCTCAGTTCAATTTGTTATCTTTAATTATATGTTTTGTAGTAAGGTTATTGAAACTACCACGGTCTCCTATATAACTTTTATTTGCTAGTTTGTAGTTAGTTATCCACCCAAATTTAATTTCACTGTGTTTATTTGCTTCAAATTGTTGCTGAGTAAAAATGCAAATGTGCCATAAATGGTAATATCTCTGGCAATTACTTTGTAGAGCTTGGCTCATGCGGCACACACACCTAAACCAAAGCGACTGATTAAATAGTGCTCCACTGTCATTATGATTCCGCTGAGTAAACCTCTCCTAGTTGTCTTGTTTGATTAGAAATAAATCTTGAGGCTTTGGGAGATTTTCCTTTGAGCACCAATCCATCTCAGGTAGTTATTCAGTTAGCGATGTGATGTGCAGTTAGTACTGCGGTGTCAAAGCCCGGTCCGAAGAAGGTTTTTCTCTGTGGCCATGTTGATGACTGTCTGTGAATACAAGAGGGTGTTGAGGAGGACCTAATCTCTTGCATAAATGATGAAGGCCTGATGAATATTTCAATGGAGCCTGTTTCCTTCCTCGTTTATTCTCCGCTCTGCTCTCAGGAAGCATGTTTGCCAAGGAAAGGTTATTTTAATTTGAACTCTCAAAGAATTTTGAAATTGCAAAAATGATTCATTAGGTTTTGTGTGTTTTATTGCGGCTTCCTGCCTCTCTCTCCCCCACCCCCCTCCCATCTCTCCCTCTTCCCTCTGTGTGTCAGCTATCGAGTAGCAGATTCACAGATGCTTTAGGTAAGATAGCTAGCTAGCTAGTTAGCTAGAGCAGCCCTGATGGGAAGTATCTATCAGTTAGCATGCTGATTAACGTTGGAACAAGATGGCAGACCAAAACAGAGCACAGCCTGAACGGTTTCGCATCCTTCTGCTTTGTTGTGGATGCAAAATGTGGAGGAGGTAAGATGACCTTGTGTGTACTTCATGACCTCCCCTGTACGAAGTAGAGGGAACGGCTCACCTGGTCAGTGTGTTTTTTTTATGTGTCTCTAATCAGATGAAACACACGCATGATGGTAGTGAGTGCTTGTCAGTGTGAGAGGGGTCGGAGATGTGTGTGCGTGTGTGTGTGTGTGTGTGTGTGTGTAGGGGTATTTGTGTTTTGCAGGCACATGCCACAATTTGTGTGTGTGTGTGTTCCTCTGTGTCTGGCAGTGCTAGTTTAATAAGGTCTAGAGTCTGCTCTGTGCCGTGGGGACTCACAGCTTAGGCGATGGGCTTACCTCAGAATGAAACCAATCTGTTTAGCCTGCTCTTCTCCCCTGCAAAACGCTCCATTTTCTCTGTCCATAAAGTTAAATGACATTTTCCTCCCGGCACCCTTATGCCATGTCAAGTACCTCCAGAGATGTTGCGGGCCGACCTGGATGTCACAAGTGTGTGTGTGTTGCGTGAGAAGGAGACCTCCTGAAGGCAGAAGCAAACACGGAGACATCCACATTTCAACCCTGCGCTGCTTGAAGGGCCTGCTTCTTTCCGATGACAGCTGCTTTGAAAACATCGGTGGTGAAAGCAGCGGAGACAAAGGGATATTGGACTTGAAATACGGGTGTTTTGTTTATATTAACCTGCAAGCCTCTCCAGACAGATGGCACATTTTTCTTTCCCCTCTGAATGCATTTGATATTTTGAGTAATTATATTTGTACTATAGAGCCCAACGAGTGATCTGATTTTTTTTATTTATTTTTTTTTCAAAGTAAATCTTGAACAGAACTCCACCCACACACTCACCAAATGGCTCGTCGGTCTGCCATGAATGACTGCTAAGATGTTCCTTCTTTGCTTGGAAGGACAGAGTAACACTTCCACTCAGTTTACCCTCTATCTCTGTCTATTTAGGAGTCTAGCTGCCTGCCAGCAGTAGCTCGGGACTGTGTCCAAACATAATCATGATATTAGCGAGATCCTTATTTATGTGTCCCTACCCCTTCCATTTTTCTCACTCTCCCTCGCACACGCATGCACACACATCTCTCCCATCCTTCTGCTCAGCCCTATTACATATGCATCCATCCTTCCCACTCCACACATTTCCAATCTTCCCCAGTTAGCTACAACAAACATTACATTTACATATTGATTTCGTAGTTTTAGTCAATGTAAATATGCTGTCATTACAGTAAATTTGAGCTTCTGTTAACATAAGCTCGTCCAGATCTGTGCAGATTAAGGGTGTGATTGCATAATTAATGTGTGCGCTACATATTAATTCCCCCATCCCTCTCTTTCTCTCAACTCTTCCTCCTCTCCTTGGGTTCTGAGCCCTGATTAAGTGCCTGCTTCGGCCCTTAAGCCTCCCATTGATATTCAGCCGCACAGACCCAGCGTTTGCTCAAAACGCTACTTAACCTCACAGCTTATTGTAAATGAAGCTTCCAAAAGTTGATTCCCCCACCTCCTCCTCTCTACGTGAAGCACACAAAGTGTCTGCGTTTGCGTCGTTCACAGCGTCTCTGTCACAGCTGTAAGCTGCTGAGCGAGCTGCGGTGCCAGTCCAGAACGTCTGACCCCTCAGGGCCTCTTGAACAGATCGTGTCTTCACTGCCAGGTCTCTGCGCACAATGAAATCAGCATATGACACCCACTGTGAGGGTGTGAACATCTCGGACCAGCGCTTACCTGTAAACAGACATTTATATGCATTTTGTTTTTGCCCACCAGTGGATGTCGTTTATGCTTTGAGGGGGGAAAAATATAATTGTTGCTGTTTTTAACACATTGTTAAAATTTTATATTTTGAATTATAGCTTGATCTTTTTGGTGATTTATTTATGTAGCTGAACGTGAGATCAAATGTTATGTTGAATTTTTTTGGTTTTGTTTTTATTAGCACTCCTGAAAGTTTCTCTCCACTGTCAGTTTGTCGGTGTTATTATTTTACTTCCATATTGTAATACTATGAATTTCATTTCAATTAGAATTGAGGAATGTAAAAACTGATGCAAATAGAGATTGTAGCTTAGTTTAGGAACATTATATATTCATCAATCATATAATCTACTTCAGATACAGCTTACAGTAGACTGTAATTGGAATGAACTGATATGACTTTTAATTGATATGACTATAATCACTATACAGTCATATTTCAGAAGCTAGACAGGCAGTGAAGTACAGCAGTAATACAACAGTTATCCAGCAGCGTCTGCTAAAGAGCTTTGTCTTGATGCACAATAATTATTTTCATCTTCGGCTTGAGAATGAAAGTAGTTGCTGGTCCCTTACATTCATAATTGTCTACACTCCGTAACAAAAGGAAAAAGCCAGAAAACTCGGTACCTGGAGCAGCACTTGTTGAGTTGTTGGTGTTGGTCAACAACCGTACGACACCCTGCCGTGTGCTCACTGTGGGCCACTGTAAGTCGCAGTAAAAACTTCTAAGGCATCTTTGGTTTGTATTTAGGAAGCTGCTGAAGGCCCTTCTGGGTTTATTTCATAATAGCTGCCAGGTTTATTAGCAATAAGGCAGATTGATGGACTGCATGCTGTTACTGTGCAGGTGGCCATTGCTGTGGTAGCCTGCTGTGCTGAGCGAAGCACCGGCCAGGCTTGTTAAGACACAACCAGTGAAGTGGGCGACTCACCCCCAGAGGAGGCACCCACCTCCCTGTGGGCCAGCAGGTTACAACCAGTTGACAAGTCTCAACTTGCCCTTTACGTGACTGAGTGGCTCTTAGTGATAATGTTTATTTTTTTGTGCCCCCTTCGTTTCTTCCTCTTATGTCATTTTTATGCCTGGCCTTTTTTCCCCCATATTCCTTTTCTGCGTTAAATTCTATTTTCTTTTTTCTTTCAATCTCCTACTGTGTTCATCCCTATTTCTTACTGTTTTTTATTTCTTTTCCCTCTCCTCATTTAGTGATCTCCAAGAGTCGTTAAACCAGAACTTCCTGTTGGTCATCAGCCACCGCGAGGCCCAGAGGGACTACAGTCTCAACTTCCCCGGCTCCAGAACCATACAGGAGGTATGACACCAGCATGCACACGGACCATACTGGACACCAGAGTCACTTTATATGCCCCAGACACTCAAAAGCTCTCAGTAACTCGCCCACAGACTCTCACACACAGATAATATTATTGTACCTGAGTCTAGTTTCCCATAACACCACTTTCATTCCATTTGCCAAACATTGCTAGTCTATCTCAGCCATCGATTCATTATTCATCACAAATGATCACATTTCCGAGCACATAATTACTCTCACAGCTGCAGTCTGGTACAGCCCCCTCTTTTTCTCCCCACTCCCCCCTACACTGCATCTTTCTCCCTGTCTCTCAGCAATCTAGGAGGAGCTTTAAATACTGAACATTGTTTGATCTAGGCATGCAAAAGCAATGGAAAGAGACAGAGTACCATTCGCTTTCCTCATCTGAAACTAAACAGTAGATTCGGCAGCCTATGAAATATTTATAGTAACTCATACTGGACCCAGTGTGAAGGCAGTACTCCTCGTTGCCCATCGGTTATTACTATCACAGCTGCAAATGGATTTGAAGAGCATGGAAATATATGTGTGTGCTTGCCTATGTAGATGAGTAAGTGTGTGCGTGTCTGTGTCAATGTTTGGCCCCTTGTGAGTTCAGATCAGCACTCCCCTGGAGATGCGCGCACACACACACACACACACACACACACACACACACACACACACACACACACACACACACACACACACACACACACACACACACACATTTCTGCCCTGTACTAACCCTCCGAGGAAGACCTGAGCAGGCATTTGTTATTCACAGTGGGTAGCTTGCTGCCACAGGTGAGGGGAAATAATCTCCCCAAAGACTGATCAGGTAAGATAGAGAAATCCCTCTATTGATTTTACCTCACATGTTAAGTAATCGTTATTTGCACAAAAAATATATGGGGTAGGAAATGTCAGTCGTTAGCTGTTTTCATTCATGTGGCAGCTTTACTACATTTTTTTATTTCGTGTTTTTCATTTTGTTTTCCTCTTTATGGTCTCCACGTTTCACATGCAGCTAATTATTTACTTTCAAGCAGCAATGAAAGGTGTTTCTCTCAAGTTTTTTTTTTTTTTTTTTTTTTTGCTCATGGCAACCAATGAAGCTCGGGCCTGGCTCCTCGGTGCGGGTGAAGATTACACTAATAATAATCGGGCTACTTGCAGGGCTTGTAATGGTGCTAATTGAACAGATTAGTACGACCAACATATGAACTGGATGAGGCAGCTTGCCTCCCTGGTTTCCTCCCTCTCCTCCATCGCTCTTTTCCTTTTCTCCTCCCTCCGTCATCTCTCTCTCTCTCTCTTTCTCTCACCCTCTTCTCAGGCAGATGGTTTTGATGAGCACCCACTGTGAACCTTAAGTGTTTCTGCTGGGATTACAAACACTGGGGAGGGGTCCCTGTAGTGTGGGAGGGGGGAACCATGGCCACAGAAAGGAGGCAAAGGACTGTTGGCTTGGTGGGGGTGCTGTAAGAGGCCATAGGGGATGGAGAAGGGACAATGTGGGCTTAAACAGGCCTCCATGTCGTGGTCTTTTCCTTACGCATGCTTGTCTTTAGGCATCTCAAGGCCCCCTGCAGTGAAAATGAGGCCCAGAACTTTAACCTGCATAGATCTGGACTCTGTTTGCCCCATGTTGACCATGCTCTTTATATATTTACTCTTTAGCCAGGGAACGGGCGTCTTTCCTTCTTTTTAATACTGTAATGTCAATGTGCTAAGAAATAATGCCATGAAAGCATGTGTGCACACTACGTAGGGACTGATTCAAGAGGTTCAGTAGCCGGTGTGGAGAGCTACAGGTGCAACCACTGACGGTTAAATAGATGTGGATGACCTCATGGAAGTTGCTTTGGAGAAATCTGTGACGCTCATAATAAAGACGAGGAGTTAGTTTTTTTTTTTTTTTATTATTATAGATAAAAACAATAATAAGAGACACAAACAAGAGGGGGAGTGTATTTCTGTCACCATAAGAAGAATGCAACAAAGAAGTAACACCATATTCAGCCAGCCTGACTCCCCTTTCTGCTCATACTGTGTCCACTCACAGACACATATGGACTCCACTACAGTGCACCTTTCTCTCCCCATTCTTCCTTTTGTCTTAGCTGAAGACTAGCCGATGGTCTCTGCTTGTGCATATCAATAGGGATAGACTCCCATCTTCGTGTTTGTCTTTGCCAAAGGCTCTTGCTTTGCCTTGTGGCTCTCAGGGAACTGCCCTTGCCCCTCCCTTTCTATTCCTTCTTTCTCCATTTCTCTCTCCCAGTGTCCCTTCTCTACCTTCTTTTTTCTCTATCTCTAGAGCGCAGGGCTGTGTAGACTCTGATTGGCATTACCAGACAAGAGTGTGGGGGTAAGTTGCTGGCTAGCTTCTGAGCTAAGCTGGAGAGCAAATGTTTGCCAGGGAAGTAGAGGGTAGAATAGGGATGGCTGCTGGTTTCGGGTTGTCCGTGACCAGACCAGTTGTCCTGGGGATTTCCCTCCTCGACTGCCCCCCGGGGCTGGGCCTGGGCCCCATCTCTACTCCGCAGCTGGGAGACATATAGGAACCAAATGCAGACAGGGCTACAGAGCTGAGAAAAGGAAGGTTGGATCGAAAAAGGAATGAAAGAAAGGCATCTGGTGCCTAGGGGAGGCGAAGAAAGAGAGCGAGAGAGAGCTTGTGACTGTTTAACGGAAACCTTTCCTTCTCTTTGATTTGCTTCCAGCCAGGGATTACAGGCAATTGGCATTTACAATGATTGGATCATTAATTTTGCCTTGAGGCATATTGCCCAGCAGCTCAGCACCACAGCCAGTCTAATGTTGTGTATAACTTGCTCATACACCCCTGCTTCGTCTCAACATGAACAGCATCACACAAATAAGCAGTGCTGTATTTGTCACCAAGACTTTGGTTTATATCCTGTTCTGCTCTGTTAAAGACATTTCCTTTTACATTTTAGCATTGTATTGTTTTACATTGTATGTCCAAGTCAGGTTGATGGATACTTTTCATCATTGGTGCCGTGTTCTGCTTAACACAGCCCAGTGTCATATATATACTCCTTTGTTTTAGGTCAAACACGTGGGAATAGTAAGTCCAATTTGCTCTGTAAAATGAGTTACTCTGAGTCAGATGGAATCTAATTGTTTTAATTTGTTGCGGTCTCACTAACTCGGTGAGATGTCTGTTCTGGCAGACAGGGGGCAGCATTAGACAGTATTGCTCCTCGTACGCTGGCTGCTGTGGCCGGCACAGGCAATGCTTTGTCACCGAGGGCTGCTATAAAAACTTCAGCTACCTGGAGAAGCCAGAGCGAGGCATTGTGTCACCCCGTTGTTCCGTTGCCACGTTCTAAAGGACTTTTGTTGTCTTTGATATGGTTTGCGTCAGATTCTCAGCGTAGCACCGCACTTTTCAAACGGTCAGAGAAGACCTGTGTGAGTGCCTGAGGATTCTGGTGGTGTAGTTTCAGGTGGGCAGGCCGGGTGTGTAGCTGTGTTTTTTCTTTCTGTGTTGAGATCAGGTTGTCCTCTGCCAGGTGCCTTTCACTGTCTGCCTCCCCCCCCGCCCCCCCCCCCCCACCTCCCACTCCTCCTCCTCCACCACCTCTCACCTTTATTCTCTCTGTGGTGGGTGTTAGTTTGTTGTTTCTCTGATGCTGCTTTAACCTCTGACTGCAGCCTCTTCATTACTAGTGTTTATGCCTCTCCTTTCCTCCCTTTTCCCCTCTATTCATCGGCTGGCCAGCCGGTCACTCAAATCCCTGTAGTCCGGCTGGTCAAACATAGATATTACACTCTGTAATAACACTGGCCACCCGCTCTGACCCCAGTCTGCTATCCTGGCCATAGCTTCTCTTCATAAGGATAGGCCCCGAGCAGTGAGGTGTGGGATTTACGCTAGAAAGACAAAGGATGGACTGTGCCACTCAATTATTATTGTTCTTTTATTTGTTTCTCAGCTTGTTTGTACTGCAAATTGCTTTGCTATGCCAGGTCCAGCACAAATAAAATATCATTTCTTTGAGAGATTGATACCATCAATAGAATATTTACTGTTGCCTTGATAAAGGGTTAGAAATCAGATTTAAATATATTAATTTCTGCATGCAGCCCATAGTGTGTTAGTGCTTTTAGACTCCCACACAAGTGCATACAGATGCAAAGTAGTAATATTAAGGTGTAACGGTGAAAGTCTGCCCCTGCAGTCTCGTTAGCTCGGTGTTTTGCAGCTGCTTTCCTGCCTTGCCTGACATTGGCTTTGACTTTGTGTTTGTAGCGTATTTAAGTTTCCACCTCTATGACCAGCAGCCTTGCATATGCCCAAGGATCCATCTCTCTTCAGTGCTTTTTACAAAGACAGGATTTGACCCGTGTGTAGAGGGATCTTTGCTCCACAATTGACAGTTTTCTCAGCATCAGTGTCCAGCCCTGCGGGCCTGAAGGGCAGAATTCTGCTGAACAAATGCACTAGAATCCACGGCCGCCAGCGCTCAGACGCCGACGGGGCTTTGATCACCTTCGGCTGGCGCACATCAGGCTGGCGTTGGGGCTTTAAACCAACAACCCACTGGACGGTGTAACGCGGCGCTCGGTGGGACAGGCGCTGCTGGCCGCTAACTGTTTAAAAGCACGGAATGTTATTAAGTGATGCAGATACAGCGTCTGCGCATGAATGGGAAAAGAGAAATACTGTTCATTTCAGAGCGTGGGGCTGTTGTTGCTGGGCATTAGCTGTGGCATCTAAGGAATGTTGATAACACTGGCTGTTTTTTTTTGTTTTTTTTCCCCTCCTCTCTCTTTTTGACTCATCTCTTTCTTCATTCTCTGCCTCCATCCTACTTTTTCCTCTTGCTGCTGAATAGAGGATACTTTGATGTCGCCATGTCTATAATTTATAATATATATTTACTGTTTAATTAGAGTGGAAATGGTGTCCACCTTTCAGTTTTTATATTATTTAATAACGAGAGGATGGTAAAAAGTAAATATGAAAAGTCTCAGTGGAGACTTATAGTTGAGTTGTCTGTAATGTTTTTGTATTTGCTCTTTTCGTATCATTAGCATTGTTTTTTTTTTTTTGTGCTTTGAATACATACTAATAATTGTATCTTGCCTTTGTGTCTGCAGGTGAAGAGGAACATTTCCGACTTGACCAACATCCCAGTCCGACATCAACAGTGGGATGGGTGGCCCGCGTCAGCGTCCGATGACTCTGTAAGAAGCACAGGCACACAAAAACACATCCAAAATGTAACGGTTGTTACCTAGACTTACTTTAACAGTTCTATAGGAACAAATGTCGACATCTGTCTTCACTTCTGCCTCGATGTTGCCCTCGTTGATTCTTCGATCCAAGGCGGCTTTCTCAAATATATTAAAGCCCATGGTTCACAGATGACTGATTTACATTACTTTGATAGCGATAGTGGAAACTGTTCCACACTCTGTAAGCAATCTCGAAACCATCTGTCAGAAGCATGAGAGTGAGATGTTGAAGCTAATTAAGATGTCAAAGACGGTTCCCGTCCTGTGTCCTCTATCTGTGGACATTAAAGCTCACATCATTGAGTCCCACTGACCTCTCCTGTCCCAGGGTCGCTCTTCCCAGCCATTCACCCTGCACACAGTCAAGCTGATCAGAAGCAGCCCTCATACAGAACCTTGAGGAACCTCTGACCCCTTTTGTCTCACCCCTTCTTTGACCGCCTATGTGTTCCCATGCTAATTGTATGGGATGGTTTATCATGCTACATTGAGGAGCTGTTGTGCACACATTCTTGCGTTAACCCCCAGCTAACGTTTTCCTTTTAGATCTTTATGATTATTGGAGTGTTTGTTTTTTTTCAAAGTGTTATCGTATCATGTCGTATGCCAGAACTGGCTCTACTGTAGCAACGTAACTACAGATGTTCTATTCATTTCTGCTAGTGCACGTTTGTGATTAATAAGGAAAAGCTTTTTTCCCTATATGTGTTTTGGTGGATACAGTCGATTTCTATTTGTTAGCCATTATTCATGTTTCAATTCCTCAAAGTGAATGAACAATACCTGCACCTGTTTTTACGACTCAAAGTAAAGCTTTTAAGATGAACAGTGAAAGCAAATACATTACACTACAATGTGCCTAAAAGGGCAAAGGACAAAAGGTTATGCATCCTTTCACCACAGGAAATTGTTTGCTTTATTTCATTCCATTACAGCTAAGAGCAGACAATTGTGAAGCCGGTAACCACCAAACAAACCGTACCGCTATGATGCAGATTTATTATTGTTTAGACATCCAGTTATGTGATCAGTAAACCGTCTGGGATTGCACCAGAAATACAAATCGTAGCTCAAATCGGTCATGTGGTGCAATGACTGAGCTCAGAGTTGCGCTCATGTATTATGGCACCAAATGACTTCCCTTTTCCTGTTTGTACCACAACATGCAGCTTGTGCTTTATGAATTTCCTGTTCACGGTGAGGGAGAGAGCTCACATCTACATGTCTCAAAACTGCGTCCAGCAGCAGTAGATTTAACTCTGAATTTGTGATGTGAAAACGGACAGGAATGGGAGGAATGTTTTCAGCAATTAATTACTTTTTGAAATTTACAAAAAACATATTTTTTAAAAGTTTCCCTCCACTGAATACCTTTGGACTTTATTCTATCATATTTCTTAGGACGGTGTGGAGACATTATTAGGAATTAGTATTTGAATAGTTTAGTTGAATTATTTTAGATTATGCAATTCATGTATCGAACTTTCAGGAATCACTATTTAAAAAATATATATTGTATGTTTTGCTGAGGGGAAAAAAAACTATTTGTTTTTAGATATTTATGAAACAAATATTGTTCATTTTTAAGTGGAGTTAAAGCATTTGTTTGTATTTAATTTGCAAATATATGTGACCTAATCATTAAAACCAGCAATGCATGCAAGTTTGTGAATTTCATCACCAAGTAAGCCCTACTAATCTCAATGTAATCTTAAAATAAGTAAGGATAAAGTAAAATAATTCTATTTATTACCTTTAGTATTTTTGTGATGTTATCAGTGAACCTCGGCTCGGCCCCCTAGGTGGCTGTGGATATGATTGCCAGGGATCATGAATAGATTGCGGCTCATTGTGGCATCACTGGCCCGGTTGGCACCTGGCTAACGCACATCTGCAGCGTCTGTTTCTTGGATGAGGAGATATTAAAAAGCACAGAGACAGAAGAGTAATAATGGCCTCTGCTCTAGCCACAGCCCTCTTATTGAAACCTCGGAAGGTATTAACAGAGAAAGCCCAGGGCTTGGCTTGGCGGGTAGGGAGCCAGTGTTAGTGTCTAGCTCATTAGCCCAGTCTCATCTCCCGGGGTTTAGGCCAATAAATATGGCAGCCAGAGGCCCCAGATTACATTTAGCTCTGCACATTAGTCCACTTTCAGCAGAATCGCTTCCTTCTTAACTATGCTTTGCCTTTTAAGTCTGTGATACAACTTTGTGTTCCTGCTTGCATTTACGTTTTTGTGTGTGCATATTTGCATTTGTGTGTTTGCAAATGTGCCTGTTTTAGAACACACGCTGTCTGTGGCTGGGTGTCAAACCTCAGTACTTTTTAGAAAACAACTGAATCTGTGTCTGTAGCATCAAAATTTGAAAAGGTCACATGAAAATAGCCATTTAATGTTTTGTCAAAGTGTTTCCTTATTGTTTAGGTCATGCATTTCCTGACTTTATCAGTTTTTATATTGTGCTGTATTTTATTAAGTAAAGTTTGTGATAGTACGCATTGATGCAGTCTTTAAGAATTTCCTGTCAGGTTTCAGTATTTATTCATTTAGTTTTTGCAGACAATTTGTGTTTTAGAGACTTTTGGATTACAAGTGTTGTTTTGGTATTGTTACGGAAACTGCGATGTTGTATTGGCAACAATATAAAAAAAAAAAAAAAAAATCTAAAACGATACCCAGCACTGAATGTGACAATACCAGTGTAGTTGCTGTGGCAGTTGAGTTGGTAGGCCCTTGTTGAATTCTCAGACAGGTTGATTGCTGCCGTTGCTGCATTAAATACTAAAAGTGAAGATGTAAAAAATCTTTTTTTTTGCAGGCACAAGAAGCATAAACATTTTCTTTATTCTAGTTCATTTGTTTGATCAACTTGCCCAGAGTATCTCTTTCTCTGTTCTCTGAGAAAGAGGTATGCGAGTGGTGTCATTGTTTATGTATTGTTGGAGCGTAAGAAATTCACACCTTTCAGGGAAACTAGTCGTGTGTTACGTCACCCTCCCTGATACTGTCCACTCAATGTGTTTCATTGTTTATTGTGCTCCGAGTTATTATGGAGGGATGGAATTGGATCTGGATGGATAATGCTCAAGTAGCACTGGACAACAGGTCAGTTCATTCAGTGCACTGCGTTATTGTATGTCATGTTAGACCGAGGGAGTTGAATGTTAAAGGAAGTGGCACTAAGTGGAGTTGAAGCAGTAGCAACGTGAGTGATGCTCATTACTAGCAGGCAGGTTGCGTTGACCTCAGTCACGTACTAGTATTTTGTCAGTGTTTATGTAGAGTATATAAACCACAACACATCAACGTTAACTGTAGCGATCATTTTTTATTATTATTTATTTATTTATCCCTGTTCCACAATGTTTTAAAATCTTCATCAACTCTGACAACGCAACCCTCAAAAGTGGCTGCTACTGTGAACACCTTTCTCCCCCGTTGAGCTATCAAACATTGTTCCAGTTTAATAAAAAAAAAAAAAGAATAATGTCATTGTTTCAGTACCTCGTGTGACACCCAAAGGCACATGACTGGCCACAGGCCTTTTAGGTGCCATGATTCCACTGTTCCGTGAGATTCATTACAAGACAGTTTGTAGTATTTGCCAGAGTAGCCAAGTAGAGGATCACACTGTCAGTCTTTTTTGTGTGTGTTTGTTTTAGCATTTCTTTTAATTGTCATTGGGTTTACTGCATCACAACAGTGTTGACAGTACTAGAAAAGCCCTCCGTTAGAAGAAAAAAAAACAAAAAAACTTTGCTGTATTTAAAACTTTATGGAATTAATTTGACTCCAAGTAGATTAAAACAAACACTTCAGCATTATTTGCGAATACCGTGATCGAGCTCTGCCTTCAAATTCCTCCCGATTCTCGTGGCTTTCGCAAAGCTGTTCTGAACAGTGCTGAAGACGATGACGACAGAGGTTTTGGCAACAGTTGATATGAGAGGCCAACAGGACATTGATTTCCTGTGCTACTTGAAATGCGTTGATTGAGCCTCTTCCCCCGGCTTCCTCCGTCTCCTTCTCCTCTTCTATTTTTTCGCCAAAACAATACAGCATGGAGAGTTTCCAGACAGGCCTCCTCTCATTGGAGCTGTTTTGATTGGCAGTCTTTCCTCCACACCTGTTGGAGTGATTGACAGCCAGTGGGACATCCTTATTACATCCCCTCATCTCTTCAACCTCCACCACCACCCACCCTTCCTTCTAGCCAGTAATTGCTGACATTTATGCAGTGTTTCATGGTGTTTGCTAATGTATTAATGCTGCGGAGCCTCGGAGGTGCCTGGCCTTGTAGGGCAGCACCTCCCTCCAGTTCCCAGCTGGCATTAATGGAATCCTCCTCTACCTGATAGGGGCCTATTAAACTGGGGATTTATTGAAGGGGTGGGGGGCTTGGTGGTTTCCATAGCAACTGGGCTCAGCAGTAAGCTGAGGCAGAACTCCCCTCCCTTGTGCGATTGGCTGCTTTCAGGTGACATTCAGCACCAAGTTAGTCTGTCAATCTCATTTTCTATCTCTTCTAACTGTTCGTATGCGTTCGCTGAAGCTCACATTTCATAGAAAGGGTTTGTTAGGCAGTGTTCTGTTAAGCATCCCATTGATCCACTAGTCATTGATTTATGCCTACCTTAGCCTCTAGCTCTGTATTTGCATTTGTTTGCGTGTGGACATACATTACACACACTGTGCAGGAGCCCAGATGCTAATCAGGAGAGGCATATCTTCAGCTCAATGGAGCCTGGAACAAGAAGGCCAATAGGTGTTGAGGGTGAGGCACACCTGGCCTGTCTTTTTTTTCTTTTTTCTTGGCTTCCTTCGCCCTATTAATGTTCTTGTATTCTTCTATAATTGTTTTCCATGTTCTCAGTACTTCCTTCTCTGTCCATGTCCTTTGCCTTTACTGCCTCCTCTCCCTCACTTTTGTTGCCGTTCTCCCCCTGGTCCATCAAAGAGAAAGTTGAGTAAGGTGGTACTGTGGTTGTGGTTGTGGTTGCCGTCAGTGCAGCTGTCAGTAGTAATTATCTCACACTCACAGCCAGACACCTAATCCAAACACTGCCTACACTAGAAAAGAAAAAAATGAAACACAGAAAGAATGAAGGGAGAGAAAGAAGGGAAGAAAGGGTTGAAGGGGAAAGTAGGGAGGGGGTAAGGGAGAGAAAATTCTTTCCCTGTATCGGCCCCTGAATGCTTAGAGCCTCAGTGCAAGTGTTAATTAAAAGAATCCAAAAAAGAGGAGCCAGTTCCTTTGTGTGGAGATGTGGGAGAGGGTCATTTGGGGGGGTTAACCTCATCCCCCCAACCCCCGTGCCCTGCGGCGCTTCAGCCTTGTTTCCACGTTTTACCACTGAGCCGCCAAGCTGCACTTGTGTACCTCAACATCAGGAGAAGCCATGGGGTCAAAGCGAGGAAGAGGATTGAGAGGCACTCAACTCATTTTTTCCCTTTTCACCTCCCCTCCTTGCATCCATGTCAGCCCAAACCCTCCAGGCTGTCTTTGACGGGGGAAGTGATCAACTTTATTTATACACTTATTAGGCCCTCAGACGAAAGCCTCTCATTGTGAGTAGTGGGGGTAAAGGGTTTATGGGGATCCTCTCGGCAGCCGCTGTTAAGATTCTCACGTTTGATTGCCACTCGATTTGGGGAATGGGCAGAATAGACTTTGGGCCATGCCTTCACATCCTTAAGGCCTGTATATCTTTGTCCGGCTCAATACCTACAACTCTCTCTCAGTGCTAATTCAACCCTCAGGCCTGAGACCCATCATGTCTCAAATGGCCATAGCTTCTCTTTAAGTCATTGTTTTTTTTTCTTTTGTTCAACAACGAGTATTGTGAACTTACTTTACTTTTACTGTCGGGGGAATGATGTTTTTGTTCCATTACTTTGTAAAGTTCTCTGGAAAAATATGAATAACACAGTGATCTAATAAACGGGACCGGGCTACTAAATTAGTTAGAGTTAAGTTACATGAGCAAAGACGGGGCAATTCAGTTAAGTGTTCTTCGTAGGTGTTCCAGGGATGCTCAGCTGTCCTTGCTGTGACATTTACACACTTTTAATTGTCAAGAGTACACTCGCTACTAATTGGTAATACACAAGAAATACAATCTTCTACTCTTCTACTCTCTGTGTGTACACCTTTGTTACACCTTTCTGGGCTGACTGACGGTTTGAGGTCTCATAGGAAATGTTTTAATTCTCTGAGAAACAACAGATATGTTTTTTCATATGTTTCACTGTTGACTTTTCCCTGTAGCTGTGATGTCATTCTTCTGTTTGTGTAGTTTCAACATTGCATGGCAGTCCAGCCACTGCTTTTTTTTTTTTTAGCACTTTTCTGTGCTTAAGACAACATGGAGGAGGAACACATCAGGATATTATTCATTCTCGAACTGTCAGGGGAAATACTGTGTTTCTCATAGCTTCTCCTTGGTTACTGAGCTGGTGGGAATTAACGACAGTGGTTAATATTGTAATCCGTATATTCCTAGTCAACTTCTTTTTTCTGGCTGCAACAAATTGTAAAATGGCTGTTCCTCTCCGTGGGATTAGGAAAGAGTTCATTATCCTTAGTTCAGGAGAAAAAACATCTTTATGTAAACAATTGATATGATTTCAAATCTGAACTATGTGAACAACCACATCGAAGGGACCAAGAACATGGCCGTAACCCAGGGGGAGGGCATTATTAATAAAACCCTCCATCATGTTATATGTAATTTTATATCGCACAGTAACGATCTATATCGTGATAGTGAAGTATATTTTAACAGATGTCTGTTTATAGTTAAACCAGTGAATTAAACGCCTGACTAATCCATATTACTGTAAAGCAGTCCTTCTCGTTGTTTTCTTTTGCCCACTGTGGTCTTAAGACACCCAAAGTTATGAAGGGAATAGATATTGTGATTATAAGTGTTGCCTACACTAGTTGCACCTCGTCACGCATGTAGCTCAGCCACAACTCTCCAAATGTTTTTTTGTGCAAATATTTTGGTCTCTTTGTTGCGGCTAACTTTCTAACATTCAAAAGATAACGTAGTGTGCAAAGATGGAAAATAATAGACCGTGTGGCCCTTTTATCCGATATGTTGGTTCTTATCAGTGCCAGGTACACAGCGGTACTCACTAGTAAGTCCATGTTGCTGACAAGGTCTAGTGGTTACACTGTTCTCTCCTGCTATAGAAGCCGAGGCCAGCATGAGGAACCGCTCTATTTTAAAGAGAGAGAGAGAGAGAAACTCCCTGCGGTCTTGTGTAGCCCTTTTCAGACTCAATTGGCGTTGCATGTAATCGTCTCCTGATTCAACCATGTCCAGCTGCTCTTTGTGTGTCTTAGCAGCCGACAATGGAGCAGATCACAGGACCTCTGCAGGGGACAAGCAGCTTCTCTGCCTCTTATCACACCCAGCCTGGCTGCCCTGCCTCAGCCCCGTTGTGTTGAAGATCACTCTCCCAGAAAAGTATTTGCATCTGGGCTTTCTGCTCTGCTCTAAACAATTAGTACGCCAGTGACTATATTGTTGCATTATTGTGACAAGTTTCACTACATTCATTCTATTGGTCACGGTTTGACTGTTGCCAGTCCTGCTCTCGGTGGTCACTTGTTTGAAGTTGTGTTTTGGTTCCACGTTGTTACATGATGGGATTTACTCTTAAAGCTGACACACCACTTTTTAAAAGCCAGTTTTTTTTAGTTTTTGCACTTTGTCCTGCAACAGCCTTTGCCTGTATTGTTGACGCCCCTCGGGATCTTATCCAGGAGACACCAGCTGTAATGAGTCCCTGCTGAACGCTGACATTTACCGTCCTGGCTTTGGATTTGGGAGCTCATTAGTCAAGTGTTCTCTTACTGCAAACCACCATCACACTAACAGCTCAAGATCAAGAATCTCCCCTTATTAGGTAGATGAGCAAGCCTGTGTTTTGAAAATCATAACGTACCCCAGGATATTTGAGATGGTAGTACTGTAATGTACAATTTGAGAGTCAGTTGTGAGGTTTTTTTTTCTTCTGTCTTTTGTAAGGAGTGGAAATGACCATCACTCACTCCCCCTGATGAACAGATAGGACTCAACCACTTGTATTCACTTATGGTCTAAGATCTCACACAACTAGTTGGCCTTGCCTTGTTAATCGCTCTTTCATTATGTTCCCTGTCTTCAGATGACGCTAGCTGTCTCTGGGATCACCTATCCTTGCCATCACCTCAGTGTTTGCCGAAGGTCCTCACCAGCCAATTCCCAGGAACCCACAGAAGAGGTATAAACACACACTCTTTCCTGAGGATCGCGTTCTCCTCTGGCACTGTGCATACATGCTAACGCATAAAAACATGGTATCAAAATGCTTCTGTCTGTTACTTCTGCAAATCCGGAAAATTCTGTAAATTAACGAATCGTTTATGTCTACAGTGTGCAGATGTCCATATGGTCAGCGACAGTGAGGGGGATGATTTTGAGGATGCATCAGAGTTTGGAGTGGACGATTCAGAGATGTTTGGAATGGGTTCTTCTACCTGTCGGAAAGCACCTATGAGTAAGTACAGTGGAGCAGCTTCATTTCAGCTCCAGGTTTTGTATTAAATGCCAGGGACATGCATCGCAAAGCTTGACTATGAAATCCTTTTTGTCCCCTCACAGTGCCAGAGAATAGTGAGAACGAAGCTGATGCCTTACTGCACTTTACTGCCGAATTTTCTTCAAGGTGAGCTAAGTGCTTCTCCTTTTTGATTTGAAGGAAATCAAAAGACGGCTGGCATGTAACAATGTGTTTGTGTACCGTTTATCTGTTCTGCGTGTCCTTTAGGTATGGAGAGACCCACCCAATGTTCTTCATTGGGTCTTTGGAGGCGGCGTCTCAAGAGGCCTTCTATGGCAAAGCCAGAGATGTAAGTAAGCTGATTGACTGTTTTTGTGCCTCATAGGTAAAATAAGGTTTTTCATTTATCAAGAAACTATAATGGGTAAAAAAAATCCTATCGTTCGTCTCCCCTTTTATATGTCATACTCTATATATATTTTATTTTGACTTTGTAAGATACAAGGCACTGATGTTACCAATGGTGGCGTGTCCCTTAGCACTGATGTCATCCCTGCTTGGTGTAGTCTAGCCCTGCTTTTTAATTTTTTGAGCAGTTTTCTTAGCTTAAGACAACACAGAGGAGGACTGAGCAGAGTATTATTCATTCATTCATCTGTCAAGGGAGATCCTGCGGTTCTAATGTCTTTTCCTACATTACTGAGCTGGTGGGAATTTAAGACACAGTGGCCAGTGTTATGACTAATTTCAGTACATGCTTAGCCTGCAGTCCGGGCTTCAGTAAATTGCAGATTGATCTTTCTTAGTGTGTAAAGTTGTGTAGCGTATACTAGTTATCAATAGTGCTATGTAAACACACACAATGTAAAGATGTTATGTGATGGAGAATGGGGTCAGTCTATGTTGCTGACAAGGTCTGGTGGTGGTTACACCAGAAACATACTGCAATGCAGTGGTCAGTCAAACATGTGCTACCTGGATTGTTAAACATTAACATGGAGGAGAAAACTTTATTCAACTTTTTTTCTGAAAATATCGCATTTTGGTAAACATTTAGCCAGGATATAACTCTTTTGCCAAATACCCCCTTTTTTGTTTTGCTGGAACCCTCTGCATTGGTGCTCCTGCTGTCCCGTGAGAGGTTTTTTGACACATGATTTATTGTTGGTCTGAACGCTGCCTTATTTGAGAAACAATGTAAACACCAAGAGGAAAAATAACTTAACTCTGAAATAACCTAATGATGATTACAAACACATCCTAAAATCAGGACATATTAGGCTCAATGCCAATTAGCGATATTTCTAAAAGTGGCCACAACCGATTGCATGACTCACAGAACTCCATAGAGGGAGTGAGAGACTCTGAAAAATCCTAACAGCATATGCCAACTACAAACTGAACTGAAAAAGAGGAACAAAACAATTTTAACCAAAAGGCATATCATTGACATTAACGTAAAAACTGCTACTTTTCATGCAGCCTTAAATTACCTTAATTTGCAGTGTGTTGGCATTAATGCTGTATTTACTTCAAAGTCCTTTTTCATACAGTGTTTACTGTTATTTGTCTACCCCTTGTGTCATGCTGTGTGGGCAAGGCTTTATAGCCACATTGATATAATTTTGTCAAAACCCTCATAAAATCTTCACCCTGACAGCTGAGGCTTTATTTTTAGCTGTCCACTTTCCCCGCTTGTTTTTTTGGCTTTTGTCCTTTTAAGGATGCTTGTATCAACTGACAGCTTGTGTGGATTACAGCCTTATTAGACTGTGAGGACACAGCAAGATGTTAGGGGGGTTCAGATCACCAGGCACACAGAGCGGGAGGGAGGGTGGAACAGATGATCGCAGGGCCACAAAACGGAGAACGTGGTCTGAAGGGCGAGGATGGTACAAAACGTGAAAGTCAGAGGAACAAACTGAGTGAGAGGAAAGAGAGGAATAAAGGCATGAGAGATCGCAGGATAAGGGTAGGTGATGGAGAGTGTGAAAAACACACGAAAAAAAATAAAAAAGCCTAAAGAGAAGCTTGGCTTCTTGCCTGCGTCCCAGCTGATCTCCTCTCTTAAGCCAGCACAATATGGCCGACGTCTCCCTGGTGCTCACACACTCTGTAATGTACCACTGTGCTCTACACGGCGCAGCGGCGAAATAGTATTCATTTTCACTGCATTTTGTTTTATTCTGGGTGAGCTTGACTTAGTCTGCCAACTGTGCTGTGGTTAGAATGGCTTTAGGGAAGCTGGATATGTGCAAAGAATTTCGCATGAAAACAGAAGCTATTTGATCTGTTCTGTGTTTGTCCTGTTTTGTCACAAGCGTCCTAGACGACAGGCCAAAACATGCTGCTTTTGACGGTTTCATTACACAGTAGCATATGTGCGTGACTACGCCGCCCCTTCTTCCATCTACCCAGCCGTCCCATGCTTTGCTCTTTGCTTCCATTTGAAAGGGAATCTAGTTTTTGTGTCCTCCATCGTAGGAAAAAAAGCCTACTTCATTAAGGGGATATTGGAATAGGGCAGATTTGACTGAACAAGGGACTACTCGGTGGGTTTATAAACAGAGGAATCAGTCTCACTCTCTCAAAGCCTGGGAGAGGCTAATCACTAAGCAAAACACTACATTTGATGAAGTGTTTCTGAAGGTGTGTGTTGGGGGACTGTTGAGATAGACTCAATCCATCCTTAATGAAAATGCTTTGGGCTGCAGAGCTGAGCTGAGCTGAGCTGAGCTGAACCCTCTTGGGGATCAGTGGTTAGTCAGAGCGTACAGAGAGATAGGCCACCCATCACTAACCACGATCCGCTCTAAATCCCCATCAACGCAGTGGTTAATCACTCTAACCCCACTCTGCTCCGCTCTCCCATCCTCTCTCCTGTCTGCCACACACAAAGACACATCAAAATTCATAGCCTCGCTGGAGAGGGGAGTTCATGGATTTATCACCACCAAGTAGCCGCTTAGAACCCCAGCAATAGCCGTGCATAGCCGAGAGGAAAGAGCACTGGTAAAGCAGAATGGCATATAGATGTACGTATATCTATCAGATCGAGGACTGTAAATCCTGAAATGGACATTCTCATGCATAAAATTAAGGGTCAAATCAATGTAGAGTGTTTGTAAAAATGCAGGAAACTAAAGTATGACTATACTGTATGTGGTGAGTTTAGTCACACTTCAGTTCAGAATTTTGTGCCGTTTCTGTCATAACAACGTAATGTGTTTTCAGCGGGCTGTGGAGAGCCTCCTGTGTGGTTGGTCATCGATCAGAATGTGTTTTCCCACTGTGTGTTCAGGGTCATTAGATCAGTCATTTGAGCTATTCATTTTGAAGTGTTTGCTTTTCCAGACGGCCATCTGTAGAACAATCACTATCTGGACTCCTCCGTCCTTCCGTCCCTCTTTACCGGTCTGTTTATGTCTATATCTCCCTCACCGGTCGCCTCTGAACCCTGTTAAACATTTTGTACCTGTGATTAAAAGCCTCTTTTGGATGTGATACAAATATCATCCACAGAAGACGGGCCTTTGATTGCACCATCGGCTCTCTGGAAGGAAAAACTTGAGCCCTAGAGTTCCCACGAAGAGGCTTCCAATATAAAAAATAATTTGAAACTATATGACACGTACAGTATAGTATGTAGAGCGATATGAGACAAGATATCATCTGGGTTTTTAGTTATATTAATATTAGCTTTACCTTAAACTCAGTGTGCTCTCCACAGCTGGCACACAGCTAGAATGACACTGGCTAGTGTGGGGGGGGGGGGATTAGTTTGGGTTGCATTGTGGGTTTTTTAGCAATAAGTAGTGTTGTTGTGCTATCGGAGCTGTTTTTTCGCTTGAAGCTCAATTAAAGTGCCAAAAGTAAATAATGTTAATCGAGTAATTTCAGACGCAGCCTATAATACAGCAAGCCTATATGAAAAATATAATCTTAAACTGGCATCAGAAGGCCCCGTTGATCAGCAGTGGACAAAAAATATTTCTTTTTGGGAAATATTGTTGAAATTGAAAATGTGTTAATTATTATTTGTTTATGGCTGTGGAGAATACCTGGTTATGATTGGTTGGAGGGTAGTATCATCACAGTTCAAAGTTAATACTGAAAGGTTATGGCTTCTCCTAATTGTTGAAATATCTTTTCTAATTATAATTAACTATAATATAACTACATTAACTATTTAACTATAACTAACTTTATTCTAATGTTGAAAAATGTAGTACAGGGACTTTTCCAAAATTGTATTCCCAATCATATAGACATTGATGTCTCGCAGGTGATCATGAATGTGGTATAATTTAGTCTGAACAGTACAGTTAAAAGTTTAGGGGGTAGATAGCTTTTTTTGTTCAGTAAATGTTTGGATCATCATGGATTATCCCTCAAAACATATCCAAGAATGTTCTAACGTGTGTGTGTGTGTGTGTGTGTGTGTGTGTGTGTGTGTGTGTGTGTGTGTGTGTGTGTGTGTGTGTGTGTGTGTGTGTGTGTGTGTGTGTGTGTATTATCTGTTAGTTTTGCTGTTTTCATTCACACTCAAAGTGTTATGAAATTTGACTAAAGTAATTGGCAAAACTGGCCCGTCTCCTCTGGATGTCATTAATGATTTTAACTTTTTAGTTCAAATATTACATAACACTGTTTTTATAAGTGTTTAAGTAAGCTGCGTCCAATTAGTTAGTTAATTAGGTCACTTAAATCAAAGAGCAGGAATGATTTGAAACAAAAGATATTCATCAATTCAAGCATCAATGACTAAATTCTTCAACTTTTTAAAGCAGATCAACAGCAACTATTTGAGCTGTTGAAGAAGCCAACACAATGCCAGCGACAGTACCGTGCACTCACTAGTATATCCGTTGTATTGACCACAGACATTCCTCTTTCCAGTGGCCTCATTCAGAGGGAAACCATAATACAACACAACATATTCAATCAAAAGAGGTTTTGTTTCATGAGAAAGAATATTTGCATTGTACATCTGGATGAAAAAATGACTAAAACTCTCAACTATCAATCTACCTTCCGAGTTAGGGGAACATTGATTGCGCAGTCAGAAGCTCAGGCTGACTCAACGCGAACTTCTTTAGTCTCCCTCACACACACAAAGCAAGCTGAGATTTAGGTGAACAGGTGTGAGGAAGGGCTATGGGGTCACTATCTCGCTCAGGTTGGACCTAGTAATTTAGCTGAACTGAGGGATTTGCTCCTCCCTGCTCAGACAGGCAACACAATACAGATCTGACTTGAAAGCGGAGAGGGAACAGAGGGGTATGGACAGTTTAACTAAGATGAAGGAGTTCAGTTGGCGAAAATGCCCACTTTGATTAGTCTTTACACTTGCTCTAATTGAGCATGCATGTGTGTGAGTGTGAGTCCTTCACTTTGTGGGTGCCACACAGCAAAGTTTGTGCATCTGCGCATGTGTGTTAGGACGTCTGTGTTTGAGCGTGTATCAGGTTTTTTTTTTTTTTTTTTTCATGTTGTAAGACTCTCCCTCCCCTCACACTCATTCCTCTCTCAAGACTGAATTTGCTTGTCTTCTCAGCATGAGTGTTTAATCTTTTCAGGCCGTTGAATCGGCCCAATGAATGAGTCCCCAGATCCTTCTCTCTAGGAGCCCTGGAGATTATTCTAAAGCACTAATCGTTGAGCAAACACAGCAGTGCTCTCCCATTCCTATTCTACACAGGCCACAGTATAGCACAACTTCTCCTTTCACTTCCCTTCACGTTTTACGCCCTGTGTAGATTTTTTGCTTTTTGGCGTACGTAGCCTAGATTACTGCTCCTGAGAAACGGACCTTTTGACTCCCCCTCCGCAGCCATGGTTAAAAATGAACTAAGCGGAGACTGAGAGAGTTTTTCTTATTTGCTCGTATATAGCAAGAGAAGTGACATGTAATTTAGAGAGCATTATTTCCAACATTGTCCCCTGGAACCTTTTATGTTTGTGGGTGTGTTTGTTTTTTAATTAGATTGTCAGTAGGGAGAATCTGCCGGGCTTATATGATGGTGTCAATATCCTTGGATTTGGAGCTTCGTCAATATTGTCTGGCCCTGACGCTACTAACCTGAACAGGCTGCTGGCATTTGGTGTAAAATAAATAGAGTGATTTGTCTGTTTTAGTTTTTTTCCATATCTTCGTCGAGAGTTTTATTTACACCGCTCTCCATTTGATTTTGCGTGGTATTTGCTGTTTTGCCAGTTGTGGCCTTGCTGTGGTCTGTAGAAGTCATGCTGGCTCTGCACCCAGTGGCCCCTCGTGTCATATTATGGTCATGTAATGTGGAAATGTCTCTGCAGTGATGAGACGCCCACCTGTGGCTGACAGACCTCACACTACAGAGCAGCACACTTCTGCGAGTAATAGATTTTCAGATTATTAATTTTTTTTTTTAAATCATTTCAATGACAGATTACAGATTTGACAGATCATTATTGTCTGAGGTGTTAAAGTTGCTCATCCAATTTGTAATCTGTAAAGTTTCTTTTCCTCAAACTTAACAAAAGCTGAGTACCCGTCTCTAAACATCTAACTCTACTATTTGTTGTTTTGTTTACAATGAATCAAATCGCAATGCAAAAAAAAAAAAATAGAAAAGATCAGTTTTACTTCAGCAGAAATGTCCATCGGGAATCAGTTGTACATTTTGCTCTTCTTTCACTACCTCAAACTCTATTTTCCTCTTTCCCGCTCCTCTCCACAGAGAAAGCTGCTGGCCATCTACCTCCACAATGATGACAGTGTCCTCAGCAACGTCTTCTGCTCCCAAATGATGTGCGCCGACTCCATTGTCTCCTACCTGAGCCAGAACTTCATCACATGGGCCTGGGATGTCACTAAAGAAGCGAACAAAGCCAGGTATCACAGTTTGATTATTTTCTTGCTGGTCCTAGAGCTGCCGGATTTATCAGTCACGCATGGTGTGTTTTGTTCCCTTATCTCTTGTGCATCTCGCTGGATTTGCTTGAATTTTACATTTATCACCCTAAACACGTTGGACTTGCACAAGAAAACCATATTGCTTGGAATTTGTTCCATATAACGCACTCTGTTCATTTTATTTTTGAACACCTACATAGGGTGGACACAAAAGTAGGGACACCTGTAAAATAAACTGTAAGTAAGTACAATAGTTTGGCCTTAAAATACTACTTTTGTGACACTTATTAGCGTTAACTTTTGTTGCCAGACAAGTATGGATTCTATTTCTATTTTATTTCGAATATTTTACAGCTGCAGCTTTTTGTGCTCTCGTATTGGAATGCAATGTCGTATCACAGAGTCCTGTTATTGTGTCAGCCCCTGTTGCTAAATCTCTTGAACCAGATAGTTTTCAGTTTTAAGAGTTTAAAGGCGTTTACACACCGGGGGTGTTTCTTGTAGTACGATTAATTCGCACATTAATATCTTTTTTTTGTCATGAGTACTTTCACATAAAACAGGAATATCACGCTACAACAAAAGCACTTTCATTTTTTTTCCCGGAACAAAGTTGATTTTCTGAGCTAAATGATTACCCATACCTCAAATTGCAATATCACATGGATTCTGTTTTAAAGCCAGTGGTATTTATTCTACTCTGTTCCCTGGTGTCTGACGCTCATCATGAATCTAGTGAGAAAACAGTTTTGAATCAATCTAAATGATGACTAAAGCTGTAAGACCCAGGTTGTTTAAGGAATTGAGTTGCCCTTTAACTATTTAATTCTCTGGACCCCTCCGAGATCCTGGAACCTATCAGAATCATACTGTGTTTAGTATTGCAATCTCCAGCTGTAAAGTTAAAGAAGAGCAATGACTGAACCTCTAAGCCCCGACTGCATGTTTAATCCTTATGTTTTATTTATGTGTGACTTACTGTCTGGAGGACAGGACTGTTTGCATACGGAGTTGTATCTAATAAAGAGGGATATTGAATGCATTTCAGCAGGAGAGGAGCTTGATTGTGTGGGCAGGGCCAGAATACCCTGTTAAGGAAGCTGTTACTATCTTGTTCTAGTATCATTGTTTTTGATACTTCTATCAGAGGAGGTTAATGTAGTTTTAATTAGTGCTCTGCCCCACCCCGTCACTTACAGTTATTTAATTATTAACGGTTTAAGCCGACAAAAGACCGAAGATGAGATCTGTGTTTTGTCATTTCAGTGTGAACGGCGAGCTTTTAGAAAATGATCTAAAATGTCAGTGTGGATGGAACCTCATTTGACACACAAACAGCGTTTTCAAATCGATTGGCGTCTGTGTGGACCTCTCCTTAATTGCTGGCATTCAATTCTCACTCCATTGCTCACACCCCGCATCTCCGTCGCCTCATTCTCTCGTCTCCTTCATTCTGTTTTTGAAGCTCCGAGGTTGCATGCTAACAAAAGGCGTTGTGTTTGCATAGTGAGGCCCCTGATTGGGCAATCTTTACTAAGCTGTCTGAATAGAGGGTCAGTGGGAGACGAAGGACTCCCTCGGAGTCCAAACATCTCTATCTCTCCATTTACGTCCAACTTTTGGTGCCGCTTCAGCGGTGTGTGTCGGTAACTGGCAGGTCTGTGCGACACCTGTTTATTACACGGGCCCTGCTACTATTTCTTATCTGGATAGTACATTTTATATTAAAATATTGGGAATTAATTTGATAATAAATGTACTCCGCAATGTGTGATAGACGATCAGATCCCCTGTTGTCGAGCTGTGAAGAGCTGGAGGTAAAGGTGGAGCTGTTTTTCTCATTACCGTTACTTACCTTCATGTTTCTGCTACATCTTTTCCTTCCGGATCCTTCCATCTTCTCTCTTTATGTCCCTTCTCTTTATCCCGCTACCTCAACCCTCTCCCGCTCCCCAGAACCTCCAGAGTTAAGCCTGCCCTCTGGTAGCAGCCATTTAAGAAAGACTCGCCCTGACCTCACCCCTCCATTATTTCCTTTAAGGAAATTCCCTCCTTCCTTCATTCCGCTCTCCTTTCTCTCCCATTGGCCGCCTTTGCTTTTTGCCCCAGCTGAGCCTTTTTATTGCACATTAAAAGACAGGCAACATCTGGAGCTTTTCATCACACACAGCTAGTCACAGCTTTGCTGCTAACGCATGCATGCACATGTGCACACACACACTTGCTCTCACACACACTTCTCTGTATTCTCACGCTCTCTGGTTGATCCAAAGTGACTGGTGATTGGCATCAATCACGCAGGCTGTTAGAAAGGTATCCTGGTTGTGTGCGAGTGTGAGTTGAACCTGCTGATATTGGAATGTGCCCGTTGCTTCGCTCTCTCTATTCTCACAGGCCTCCCAGTTAAATAATTAATTATGCATAAATGCAGTTCTGCTGATTGGATGCCAGTGTAATTTTCACCCATGGGAAATGAATCTGATATATCGTACACAAGCTGTATTGTCATTGCACTTGGCAAATATTGAAACTATAAGTAGATAAACACACTTAAAGTAGATCAGTGTAGGTCATGCTTCCTTAAGTATGTTACACATTTTATTCCATGCTCACATATCTGTATAAGGCGCGCCTCTAAAACAAACCAAAGTGACTTAATTGTCGTGCTATTTCTTTTGTAGAGATTTGGACCGTCATCAACATACAAGGGCTTGCCACAATAATATGACAGTGTAGAATGACTCCAAAACTCAGGTGTTCATGTGATTGTTAATGACCTTTGTGTGTAAATTGGTGTCTTCACCGCTAAGAGCACAAACCAACACGCAGACCTGCTCTGTACACTTGACTTCTCCTCTTGACATCCCTCTTCCTGAAGACATAACTGGTTCGAGAGGGAGGACAAAATGTCATTTTCGAATCAAAACATGTCCATGTTTGCTCTGAAACAAAGTGCGTATGACACAGTGAGCAATCGGAGCGTCCGGTTCCCATACATTCTCCCATACAGGTGGCTGGCAAACACATTCCCTGCAGTGCTACTGTACAACCCTGACGCATCAGCTGCTCAGTGGAGCAAACGTCAGGTTTAACCAGTCGACTCGCATCTTCACGCCCCACTTTGATGGGAAGAAATGTGACGTGACAGTCCAGGGAAACATTAACTATTTTAGCTGTCTGGCTGTACGGTGAGGGATGGAGATGGGATTGGTGACAAATTAGAAGCTGTCGATCACATTAACCATCGGAGCAGTTAGTTGCATGTTACGTGCAGGTGTTTTCTCTACATTTAGTTACCCCTGAAGGATTTTAAAGATCACATTCTTTACCTTGTTATGTTATGGATGGATGAGACCGTGCTGAACTGTTCACCTCGGTTTCTGCAGCAGCTTGACTTCCTCCTGCCCTCAGTGTTGTGTCCATACTTGTTCAATAGGTGGATTCACAAGTGCCTCATATCCTGGTCATAGCATTTCTGTCGTTATTCCAGTTTAGGTTGTGTTTACAGGCCGAGTAGTTCTTATGTTGTGATGATGATTTCTTTACTGTGGTGGACTGACATCCTTAGTTTTGAGATAGAAACCAAAGCAGGTTGGCTTGTGTTTGATGGGAGGTTTAAGATTGGGTTACCCTTCAAGTTAGTGTCCATTGTTCCCTGGCCTTTCATTACAGGTTAGAGTTTCTCTCTCGGCCATTGTTATGGTCTGCCTGGGTCGAGCTCTGAACGGGGACAAATGTCAGGACGAAATGATCAATACGATTTAGGGTACCCAACTCTTTCATTGCAAGATGCGGGTCACTTAAAGTTCAACACTTTTTATAAAAAGTGTTTGAGTCATATTCCTAAAACATCTCCAGTTCAGTTCTGCTTTAAGCCCTGTGGTTGTATCTTTCCCTGATCTTCCAGTCTAGCATCCATATTTTCAGCACATATTGGTACGATTATTACTTTCAAAAGCACCACAATGAGCCCAAGTACTATATTTCACAGTTTGAGAAGTCTGCAAGTAGCTCCCTCTGCGTTGGCTTCATATTTTAATGAGTTACACCCCCCCCTCAGACAGCATACCTCCCATCTAGCTTCTTCCTCTGACCCGCTGTCCCTCCATCCATTCCATTACTTCTCTATTTTACCAACCAGTTATTAAAGTAGATCTTATTAAAAGGCGGGAGAAAAAGCTAATCTATATTTGCATTCAGTCTATAGCCATTCATTAATATTATGACATTTACAGGGAGCTTGGCGGCGCCCCGGCTGCCTGCTACCCTTTTCCCTCCCTGAAATGTTAATTTAAAAAGTTCTGTCTTTGTAATGGAATAAGAAATCCTCTCTTGCCCTATCAATTCTGGGTGTCTGGTGAGGAATACTAATTCATCTACGGTTCCAATTGAGATAGCATGTCACTCTGATGGAATAAGAAAATGCAGAATTGGTTTTAAAGTCCTTCATGCCACGAGTTGTGTGTATTTCTCTTTTCTACTGCAGTCGAAAAAACTGGAGTATGCGCCTCCTTTTCCATACGTTGTAAAAATGTTTGTTTTTGTACATGCGTGTGTGTTTTTAAGTGTCTGCTTTATGGTCTATGTATTTTTCTTTTAAATTACAGGTTCTGAAATATGTGTTCAGCTCCAAGAAAAAAATATTTAGTAGAATATGAAGATTAATTTTAATTTTTTTTATTGTCTCTTTGTCTTTGTAAACATCTTCCAGACTACTCACCATGTGTACAAGGCACTTTGGCAGTGTGGTGACACAGACTATACGGACATACAAGACAGACCAGTTCCCCCTGCTCCTTATAGTCATGGGCAAACGCACATCTAATGAAGTTCTAAATGTTATTCAAGGTAATTACAACTCTATTCATATTTTGGTATTATCTACTGTGTATTTGTCAGTAATTTATGTAAAAACACAATTAATTAAATTACACGCTGTTTATCTTCAGGCAATACGACAGTGGACGAGCTGATGATGAGGTTAATGGGAGCAATGGAAATCTTCACAGCACAACAACAAGAGGACATCAAAGATGAGGTAAGCCTGGAGGACAGTCAGGGGGACAGTGACACATAAATGTCAGGCTCTGATTCTTAAACATGTCGAAAAAGTTTTGGATTATTTAGAAAAGTAACTTCCGACATTTAACATACAAGGACCATCGGCTGCATTCCCTGGGGACCCTAAGAATAAACTACTGTGAGAAACAACTATCATAATTAAATGATATCTTCTCAAAACATTTCCAGGTATCTGAAGAAATATTATTATTATTTTAGGAAAGTTACAGTTAATTTGCATATTTTAAAATAATGATATGGAGTCATTAAGAACAAATTGATTCACTGAACCCTGGGCGCTTAACAGCAACCCGCTGCTCCTAAAATGCTCCTCAGGATGAGTTTAATGTAGAGGTCAAGTTTCATGTTTCTACCCGTATGTATATGAAGAGTGTAAAAAAAGTTCAAGGTTTAAGTTCATATTGGTGATTTCAGCGTCTCTGGTGTATTTGAGACAAATCAAACCATTTTTATCTTAATTTCCTTGATTTAGCCTCTGACTATAGCCACATGCAAAGGCCCTGGTGGCCACATGCAAAGGCCCTGGTGGCCACATGCAAATCCCCTGGTGGCCACATTTTAGTCTCTTAAATTCTGCTTGAACTGTGGCATTCTTGTAATGACAAGCAGAGAATACTTAACCTTTTCACCTCACTCCCCTTTAGTTCTAGTTTAATGTACCAACTATAGTCTTTGAATAGGTACAGGACTCTGACTCACTGTGCTGCTCTGTGTCTGTCAACTACCTCTTTCACTCCAAGAGAAAGTGGACAAACACCATTGAGGGAACAGTGGTGGGAGTCTTTTCATGTCATAGACAGGAATCTGGGACAGTATGACAAGGAGGTCCCCTCACTGTCAAAGACTTTCACCTGACCCTCTTAACCATTTACTGATGTGTTTACTCAGTGACATCAAACAAGAGAATAAATGACACTCTGTGTGTTTGTCCAGACAGGTTTTCAGTCAGCTAACTTCTAGAGTAATCCTCTCAAGCTCTATTTTGCTCTTTCATTTGTGATAACTTATGGTCAGAGGGTTAGAAATTAGCAACAATACAGAATATACAGTATCATTGTAGACTAACAAGTGTTTTAAATTCATTTTTTAAAATAAGATATACAGAAATGCATTCTTTCTTTCTTTGTGATCATTAATGGAAGCCTCTTCTTCTATCTACATATCACACATACAGATGTTTTGGTCTGTGTATTGTGTCAGCTGTGAAGTCGTCGCCTCTCTTATTCCCACACTCCGTCAGACTCTCACTAATGTTGTGCCTCTTTTTTTAACTACAGTATCTATGTGACAGATGTCACACCATATTAACAGTTGAACAGTCAATCAGCTAAACAGCCTCTCCAACAATGCTAATGTGATTGTCATAGAATTTCAGTTATGGGAACAGTGGCTGACACACACACACACACACAAACACACACACACCCTGAGGGTTAGACGACTTCTTATTGCTACAATGCTCTGGCTTCTTTTGGATTGTCACACATCAAAAAATCATCAATGACAAGAAGAGACAAGAGGTATCCAGAATCTGTCCTTGTGTCAGATCAGAATGTGAATCATGATGTGCACTGTTAGTTCACACTTTGTATCATTTGATTTTTTTTCAGTATTTGTTAGATTACTGATAACAAAAGGGTGCTTTTGTCAATACCTTATTCAGATAAAGATAAGTGTTTTTTAACATCTTTGTTAAAGTGACACGGTTGTGTCACTTCAGTTATACAACCGTGTTTTTTGTATTTAAAAAAACATATATACTAATGTTCTCTAATGGTAAATGTTGTCTAAACTCAAGCTGCCAGAAACTAAACAGTCCAACTTTCATTTAAATGAGGACTTAGCTGATCTAAGAATGAATAAGCAAGAATTTAAGCAGACTATCCATGCAAGCTTTCACTATTTGACAGTTTCCGGTACTCTGTACTACAGACACATTTAGCTTGATACCAAAAAAAAAGTATAGACGTTCAATACTCAGTCCGATTCAGACTGGAGGACTGATGTGGTTGACTAGCTTACATTGTATGTTGACTTCATTAAGTAATATTGTAGAATGTTGAATCTATAGTTTGTTATTATTTTAATATAATAGCACACATGCTCGTTAAGTCATCTTGAAAACATGAGATTAAGCCCTCCATATTTGGCTAACCACAATGTAAAATTGTCTTGAAAATGATTTTGCATGTTTCTATTTCTTACAAGCGGATTTTTCTCCTTTTTTTTCTTTTTCTTTTTTTAAGGCATCTGCGCAAAGTAGTTATTACCGCGCTGTCATCACTTCTTTTCTAATCATTGCAACAACTGGCTTGGTCATGGTACAAGAGTTTAGTAAAGCTGTTCTGAAAGGTATGATAGTGTGATAATTACCCAGGTGTGGCCTGTCAGAAGGAAACGGCTTGTAAAAATGTCAAAAAGACAGCGTAGAGAGTATAATTGATAATGAAAGCGTAATGTTCCAGTGTGATTATTCATGATAAGTACCAATAACCACAGGATTTTAGTATATCCTGTATCTGACAGGACCTATCCCATCTCCAAGGGGAAGTCAGCCGTGACACCGGCCTAATCCCGTCTTCACTGTAGCAGCTCTGAGGCATTGGTGGATTTCCCTCTCTCCCTTCCTTCTTTCTTCTTTCTGTTTTCCTTCTCTTTTTTTTTTTTTCCCCACCTCACCTTTCCAAAGACAAACTCAGACACGAACACAGACATCTACCCAACCCAGACATTCCACTTTGACAGTGACTTTTGTGTCCGTCTGGAAATGGAGCAGCTGGACAGCCACATTGTGCCTTCAACCAACCTTTCTGACTTGCCAGTCATTCCTATGGTTGTCTGTGTTTTAGCTTAGTAGTTCGTAACAGACGACTCACTGCAGGTTCTGTGGTCTGCATCGGTCAGCGTCACAGGCTATTTTCAGCTCAGGTCCTTTCACATGCATTTCATGTGATGAGAAGCCAAAACTAACCAATGTTCAGCAATGGTCAAGAGCACCGAACATGTATATCTTTTGATATTAGAGGAAACCGAAGCACCCCGGGGAAATATAACTCGACATCAGAGGAGCACGCAAGGTCCACAGAGAGGACCTGAGCTGAGGTTTGTTCTGGACCGTCTTACTGTGAATTGACAGTGAGCCACAGAGCAAAAGTGCTGTCCAAAAACAAATAATTACAGAAACTATTTGCCCCACTTAGCTCTAAGCGACACAGGCAACAGCAAATGAGTGTTGCAAAAAGCATTTTTTTTTTTTTATTTCTCATGTGAGCAAACATTACATGTGCAACAGCTTGCATTTCTGACTTGACGATGGAAGTAGGAGTTTATTAGCACCACTATCAGACAGCACATTTGTAGCCAGCATGATGAGTAGCCAATATATACTATACATAGCTGTGGAAAAGCTGTTAAGTCCTCCAAAGATAAGCTCTTTCCATCTTATTGTTTTTGAGCAGATACATGGTAGGTTAACGTTTCACATCACGCTTCTCATGCGCATTAGGTCATTCAAGGCAGATGGTGCATTTGAAAACGCATTTCAACAGTACAAAATGGGTATCAAACGTGATCTATTGTGGGCCTTGTTTGCGTGACTCAGGGCCAGTCTATTGAAGGTGGCCACTTTTGATGCTTTTGTCCCTCTCTGCCATTCTTTTACAGTTTCCTTTCAATGTCCATCTATTATGCGGGCCAAAAGCACAAATGTATCCTTTGCATTTTCTGTTTTGAATACAACAATACACACTGTCCTTTTGCTCAGCCACTGCTTAGCTGCACAGTAGCCCACTGACCATCACAATAAGCTTCCTTTGCCATATCCGGGCTGGCACACAGCATGGGCCTTCAGAAACTGGAAAACTAATGGCTGTGCACTGTTAACACAATGGCCGCTCGTATTTAGTCCCAGTCTTTATAAAACACTTTGTAGCCACAGCAGGTAGAAAGAGAAGGGCCGCCTGTCCCCTTCCCTCTGTACAAACAGGAAGAGAGAGGCAAAGCGAATGAAAGAGAAAGGGACGGTGAAACTGAGATGAGGAAACATAAAAGAGGCTGCGGGTCTGGTAAATGACAGCCCGGTCACAATGAATCCCCTCTGGTGCTACTCTTTCATACCTGGTGTTTGTACGTTACCACACTTGACATGCCGCATTTCCTTTTGCTCGGCTCTCTCCGGCTCCCACACCCTGCGCCTCAGCTCGGATGTTTTGTCCTCGTGTGTCCTTTTTTGTTATGTTGTTAGTTAATGGGAAAAAAAAAAACACTTTCTTTCTCCCTGTCTATACCCAGGACGAGCGTGAGGCGAGAGAGACGGTGAAGAGAGAACAGGACGAGGCCTACCGCGTGTCTTTAGAGGCTGACCGTAAAAAGGTATTTTTTCGAAAAATGAAACAAATGATCTACTTGAATGAATGCGCTCTGCGTTAGTTGTGGTATACTAGCCAGCACGTGTACGCCATGTTTTGTGATTATGAGCTGGCATGTATAGAATAGTGCGTTGTAGTGGGACCCAGCTAATGGGGAAATAATAATAAATGAATTGTACAGGTTAAACCAAAAAAGCATAAGCACCACTTCTGCTACTTCTTTTCTTTCTTAAACAGGCATCACCTGTATTTTCTTACTGTACAATTTTTACTAATCTGTGTTGCTAATAAAAAGTAAAAAATTGTGCAGTTGCTGCTGTCGTTTTAATGCTATTTAGCACAAAAGCTTTATTAATGAAATACAATGAACTAGGGCTGAAACTATTACTCGTTTCATAGATTAGTCACTTAATAGAAAATGATACGTCAGTCCCGTATCAAGTAATTTAACACTCATTCCAGCTTTACAAATGCCTGGATTTCCTACTTTTCTCAGATTTTGTGTCATGTTATTAGCTTTTATTAGATTTAGATACTTGAGTGTCTAAAAAACTAAGTTACTTTGATATCTAATTAGATTTCTGTCACAATTATTCAGAGGAAACTTGACCACCAGTGGGAAACTTAGTACCAGTCTTCAGCATTCAAAGTCACATTTTGATTTTGATTCTGCTGTTGCATCCCATTTAATCAATTCATCTTTTTTCTTTGTTCAGAGAGAAGTCCAAGAGAGAGAAGAGGCCGAGCAGGTTCGCCTGGAGCGGATGAAAAAGGAGCAGGAGGACGAGAAGGAGGTGAGACGAACAGCCGTACGAATGTCATACTCACATTATGCAAATTACCTAAATTAATAATCCAACTTGATCAGTGCAATGCTGAACAAGGATATGTCTTGCCAGCGCACAGTGATTGTGCCATTTTTTAGCAGTCTTGCTCTCACTTCACAATAATGACTCAATTAGATGGTGGTTTTGGTTGAAGCCTGCCAGTCAGCAGTGTGGGTGAGCAGGCACACAGCCCTACAGGCACACAGCCATTTCAGAAGAATAAAATATTCTAATTACAGCGAGGCACGTCTCTGTTAATGTCACCTTACATGCACACAGTTATTGTTCTGTTTGACTGCTTTACATTGGTACAGCACACAGCCTCATATTGAAACCCAAGTGAACAAAAGAATGAGGCAATTCATGTACGCAGGCTTGTGCACAAACACAACCTAAGCAAACACACATATTCACTTGAAAACAATTATTGTATGAGAAGAGGGGGCAAACACACACACACACACACACACACACACACACACAGAGGCAGACGCAGACTGTCACGCATGCAGGAAAAACAATAATTGGCTGTGAGGATGGCACCAATGTTGTAATACAGTCTATAGTCATACAGTGTAGTCCCGTGAAATGTTGTTTACTCAACAGCAGAGCAGACAGCCTCGGGGCCCTGAGAGGTATTGGGTGACCCAGCTCGCTCAGGTTATTTGTCGCTTAAGTTAAACAGACAACAACAAAAGAGCCCCGGGTCGGGCCTTCTTAATTATATCACTGTAGTCCACTAACCAAACTGTGTGTGCACGCTTGTGTATTTTAAACAACAAAAGCCACTTTGGCCTTGTGTTGCCTACTTATATCATTTTTCACTTTCCCAGGCTCAATGGTTTCCATGGTGACCCCTGTGCTCACATACTGGTGTTGTGTTTGTGCTACAGTCTAGATATTCACAAATATGAGCGCTAACAACAGCTGCTGTACCTGGACAATGGCAACTTAAGTTTCTTAAACTGTTAAGCAGGAGCTAAAATTAATCTGAAATGGGAACATAATACTGCATTTTGTTGTGTGTACTTCTATTTCTGGGTCTACAAATACACTAAAAGAAAAACACTATTGGGAATTGGCATTAAAAAAAAACATTTTCAATTTCATCAGTTACTTAACTTATTGATTTAATGAGCGATTCTTTTATTGCTTAATTTCTAATACGTTTTTGGTTGAAAAAATAATAATAAAAACACACACACCACAAAAGTTTAAATACTAGTAATGTAAGAAGTTAACAATAATTCATTAGCCGCTTGTAGCAGCTGAAATCATACATTATATTTTCTACAATAGATATAGTATAGATATAGACATGGGCCATTTGCATATACCTGTTCAAGAAAACAAGTCATAATTTTATTTTAGCATTTAGATGGCACCGACTTCTTTTGCCTTTCCGGACTTACTATGCTGTCACTTACCGTAAACAGACTTTAAATATCCTTAAATAAAGATCAATACATCTGAATACTGTGCCAGGTTTCATTGTTTTATCATAACATAAATACATATTTTTATATAATAATGTAATGATGTTGCTCTTTACAGCTCTTCAAGCTGAGCAGGTCAAGAGTACACTGTGTAAACAGTTTTTACCTCTGAACTCAAGATATATTTTGTACTCCTTGTTGTTTACAATTTTCTGTGGAGTCTTCTGAGTTAGTGATCTAGTAGTGTATATGACAGAAACTTCAGACACAACAAAAACATCAGTTGCCCCAGAGAGCGGGCGACGCTAGTGGGAATGCTTTCTCTGCGATTCTGTGCCTTTGTGCAAAGAAGAGTGAGATGAAAGTAGGAGCTGGTGAATTGAGGTGGGGTGTATGTGCATGCACCTGTGTAGGTTGAATTTACTATTTACCTCCTTCAGGGATCTTAGCATACAGTTGTGTGGCTGTCAGGTGCACCCCCCCCCCCCGTCCCCCCCTCCACCCGTCATCTGTTTGCTTTCTGTGGTGAGCGGAGCTGGAGAGGCGGATAAATGGACGGATAGATGCTCCTGATTGTTTGTGTGGAGCAGCCTGGGCCCGAGGCTCGACCAGACGTGTGTCCTGTGGTTTCTAGAGGGACGCTACCCCTTACCTGTGTGGGTGTTTGTGCTTGCGTCTGTGGTCGACTGCCTGTCTGCATGCGTCTGTCCCCCACCACCACACACACGCGCCTGTCTATTATGTGTGTATGTACGTGTGCAAGTCTGTCCCCGGGGGCCCCTTTAACTCCGTCAGCATCAGCTCTTATACCTGAGGGAGCTGATGGTGGAGCGGCACGCGCGCTACCCTGCCCACCCAACACCAGAAGCTGCTAATGAGCTACTGTTGTACACTCTTATGAAATATAATTGCATTATGGTTTGTAAATAAAGCCGGGGCGTGTTGTCACAGCATATGCTCCCCGGCTGGCCAAACAGGAACAACAAGGCGGGGGGGAGGGGGGGGGAGCAGAGAGAAGAGAGGCTCCAGAGCAGCTGAAGCGCGATTTTTGAAGCACAGGAGAGCCGATTACCTCAGACGTGGAGGAGGACTGTTGATGACTGTCTCTGTGCTATGACACACTCTCACTCTGGTGTAGAGACGGTATTACCAAATATAGTGTCCTTTAAAATCAGCTCCTATGAAACAAGACTTGAAGATTTCTGTGGAAGACACTGAGATATTCCACAAGCGAACTCTCAGTTCCCCTAAAAGACTGAGCAACGGCACGAAAGCATGAAGCACCCGGAAAAACACTTGGCTGTTTTTAATATACTGAAATGCTACTTGGCAACCTTCTGCGCTGCACCAGGCTGTAGGGAACAGGGTGATACACAGGGCAACTAATTCAATAACATTCTCAGGACAAGAATATCCTTTAATTAATGTGAGGCAACAGTTCTGCAGTCGGACTGTGGGAGCAACTCCTTGGCTTGTCTTTCACACTTGTTTGGATAGCGTGTCGTCATCTTCATAACTGCCGGCGTTACTGTTGAATTTCTGGTTTAATTGTACAATAAACAGAGAGCCAGTGGGTCATTTTTGATGTTACACTTTATTGAATCTCAGATTATTTTTTTTCTTCTATTCCAGAGGACTTTGACTAAGTTTCCTTCCTCTCCTGCAATTTTTCAATACATTTTATGAATGTGTCTTTTACAGATATGTTTTAATGAAGATGTTTTAATCAGGAAAGCATTCATCCCCCCTTTAGTAAATTATCCACTCATTTTTATAATTTTAGATCATCACTGTGTTAACCCAGTGACTTTTTATTGTTCCACCCTGTCATAATATTACTCGTGCTCACTTTGCTGTCAACAAACTGTAAAATGATCTACTGTCGAGACTTTATTATGCTAATTGCTTGAAAAAAGAATTGCCGCACCAGTAATGACAGCTGCACCTCACCAGCACCTGTATGTAAACCTCTCTGCCTTCACTCAACACAGTGAATCACGACTTTATCTAGAATTTATTTTTTACTCCTTTCATTTCCCCGAATCATTTTCATGTATTAGTATTCACAGAATAGAGAATGCATAATTTTGTGAAGTGAGGAAAAAAACGTCTTAGCGTCTGGAGGAGGCTTGTATTGACGTTACCTCTGTTCTCTTCAAACAAGGAAGTCCACCGTTTAAACAATTAAGCCGTTTGCCTGATAGAAATCTGTCCTTTTCTCTGGTTATTATGAGGTGTTGACGGTTGTCAATGTGCCGTACTGACCAAAGTAACATTCTTGCAGGCAATCCGCTTGTCCTTGGAGCAGGCCCTACCGCCGGAGCCCGACGAGGATGCAGCCGAGCAAATCAGCAAACTGCGCATCCGCACACCAAGTGGCCAGTTTCTGGAAAGGCGTTTCCTGGGCAGCTGTAAGATTCAGGTCCTCTTCGACTTTGTGGCCTCCAAGGGATACCCCTTCGAAGAGTTCAAGCTCCTCACCACCTTCCCTCGTAAAAATGTGAGTGTTCCACCTTCCTCTCCTACTTAGAAAGCCAGCACGATAACAAAAATAATTAACGGCGTCTTCGTGAAAGGGCTTTAAAAGACCAACACGTGTAAGCTGTTCAGTTCACAAGTGGAGAGGGAAAGACGTCATCGTTATCACATCCCTGTCTCTGTGCCGTCTCTCATAACGGTTCTCTGCCCACACAAACAAGTGCTAAATTGGTCCTCGCTGCAGAAGAGTAGCAGCAGGTTATGAAGTGTCCTCGGCCACCGCTAACATCTCTGCTGGAGAGAGCCACAGCTGTAATTGGCTTTTCCGTTCTAGCCTGTACTGAACCTCCGTCGGTGGCTGTGAGTGGAGAGCAGCAGGGACAATAGTCTGTTGCATCTGATTGATTATTATTTTCTTGCTTTTTGTCATCATTGTTTTCAGTGTGTGTGTGTGTGTGTGTGTGTGTGCGTGCAGCACTCATGTGTCGCTCCTTTTGTTTACTCGTACCTGTGATGGCGTAAGCTAAGCCCGCTGTTTATCCATCCACCTGCGCACACGTATTATTCTGTGAATATTAATTAGTATCAGTCCATTGTGAATACAGTACACTATGACTGTGTTAGGATACAGTTGTCAGCACTAACAGTAGTATTCTCTATGGCTCTTTTGCTGACGCCCGGCAGCACTCAGCCATCTACCACCAGTCATTAGAGGGCCTCGCCGCCGCGCTCTGTGGCAGGGAGCTAATGAGCTCTGTTTTAACTACCAGTTTAATTAGCCATGCTGCTGGAAACAAAAATGGGATTTCCATTAATCAAGAGAGGAGTGCTTGTGGAGGGGTGGGTGGTGTTGGTTGTATAGAGGTGTGTGTGTGTGTGTGTGTGTGTGTGTGTGTGTGTGTGTGTGTGTGTGTGTGTGTGTGTGTGTGTGTGTGTGTGTGTGTGTGTGTGTGTGTGTGTGTGTGTGTGTGTGTGTGTAGGCTTGCCCAGGCAGTGTGCCATCGTAGTCTGCAGAGACCGCTGGGGCACAAACACCTCAAACTAACACACACATTAACGCGTAGCTCACACTCTTCATTTCGTCACAATCACACACTTCAACACATGCACAAATATTTTCAAGCAAACACATGCCCCGCTCACAACTTTGTCACTTAAAGGATTCACAGTTGTCTCTTTATAATCAAGAGTAAACATGTGTTTGAGACAGAGATAAAGATGTGTCTGCATCGCAGATGAAATTCCGGCAAAAACAGGATGGGAGGATTAGAGGGGTAGAGAAGCGAGGAGGGGATGGTGACTGCAGAACTAGTCGAAAAAAGAGAACAGAGAAGACAAAAGCTTAAACAAAGAAAAGATTTAATCAGAGAAACAGTCTGAAAGAGAAAAGGATAGAGAAGACAAGTGGGGAAGTTATTAAAAAGAAGAAGATGGGAGATAATTCCAGAAAAGGGAAAGGCGAGAGATTTGGGGAAAGAGAGGAGAGAAGCAGCTCAGTAGTAGTGCCAGTATGAGGCTGTGAACACAGGCCCCTGTCTAATCCTGCAGCTCTGTGTTGTAATTAAATGAGAGGGAGCATAGAAAGCCTCCATCCCGTCCAGACGCTCTCACTGTTGCTCTGCCAGGATCAGAGGATAGAGGATAGACCACTATTGCATTTGTAATACTGCACAACTGTTGAAACCTTCTTTCCCTTTTCTAGTTTTCAGCAGCTTTGTGCAGTGTCACTCTTTCTTTTGCTATTTCCCTCCTCGCGAGCCTGCTTTATTTCCTTTCCATACATTCAGCTGTCGCACAAATTAGTGGATTTGCTCAAGTTGTGTTGAATAGTTTTGGCTACAACCACAACATTATTGGCCCGGGGGGGGGAAAAGGGCTGTTGGCGATCAGTACATCTGGTCACACAGCTGTATTCACGTGTTGTAAATCATCTTTTGACAATTTAAGGTAAAACATCAAGAGTCGAATCACGTCTTGGAGTCGTGTTTTTTTTTCTTCCGCCGATAAGTGTCTATTAGTCTCCAATTTTTGGACTCAGTCTGTTCCCCAACATTTGGTATCAGTGGCTTATCTCTTCAGCACTACAGCAGGCCTTACACTGGCATCATTTGTACTAGGCTTAGCCGTGCTCAGGGAGCTAACCCTTTCTCCGTTTCTATGACTGTCAGCGAGTTTGAGGAAGGAGGGGGAGACTTTTAGTGTTTCAGTTTTCAGCTCTCCATTCAAGAATTTCCTCCTTTTTTCTTTGATACTTGTTGAGCACAAACCACTGTGGAAAGGCCCGAGGTCTTCTTCCTTCAGCTCGCGGTGAACATGTTTAGACTGCCGGTATAATAATTGGCTGTCGGCTCTTCCTGCCTGGCTGCTCATAGACACCCAAACACTGTCGAACCTGCGTATTAGTTTTCTCACTGCGATACTGTACTCCATTTCACCTTCTCTTAATCCGTCTTCCAGCTCAGTCCGTGAATTCGCCCGGATGATTCTGAGACAAAACCTGAGATGCAGGACAAATAAACAGTGGCACAGAAGAGGCTGAGCATTGTACTGAAATAGATTTTACATCTGTTACGCTGGTATGTTTTGTTTTTCTTGTCCCGCTTATCATGAAAGAATCGCATTCACAGGAAGAACTACGGCGGTTTATTTTCTAAGCGGTTTCACTCAAAGTTTCTTCCGCAGGACTGCTCTTCTAATATTCTCTCCACATAACACAAACCCACAGCGTCGTGGAGCTGCTCGGCACTCCGCTTCATCTCGGAGCACGGATGTGAAGTGTGGCTTTGTGCACTATAATACACGGGCCAGTATCTCCATGATCTGGGCTCAAAAACACATTTTGCTTATTGTTGCTCCACTTGGATGTTTGAGCTTCGTTTTGCAGCGCGAGTTTGACACCAGAAGGCCGTTTTTAAGACGTTTCGCGTACGGGATGAGTTAGTGACATCACAGCTAGTTTGGAAGCCAATTGGGATCCAGTATGAAACTTACACGAGCGAGACGTGGAAACTCGACACCTCCGGTGCACATAAGCTGAGAACTGACCTCTTGTGTACAACAATGTTTTTTGCATATTCAAAGATTCTGGAAATTTCAAGGAGGACAAAAGTTGATTCCACTTGGAAAAACCAGAACAGGAACAATTTATTATTCAAAATATATGGTACATTAACGTGTGTAATGTGAAAGTCTGAGTTTAACTCTCAGGATCTCAACCCCTTCATCACTTTCAACCCTCTCCTGCTTCTCTGCCTCCCAGCTTTCCCTCCCTCTGCCTCCCTTTTCCCTCCTCTTTCCTTCTCCCCCTGCCTCTCTACCTCCCTGCTCAATTATACTTTTGTTTTGCTCTCCAGCCTTTGTATCCTCCATATGCCTTCTCACCCTCCCCCCTTAAATCCCTTTCTTTTTTAGCCCTTAAAAATACCCTTTTAAATATATTTTTAAAGCATAAACTATTTAATCGTATTTCCGTATTTTCTCTACTTTGGCTCCTTTTCCCCCCCCCCTCCTCAGTCCCCCCCCCCCCCCGCCGTCCGGTCTGTGCGGTGCATTTCTGCCTTTGAAGTACCGCATTCTGCTCTGTTCTTTTCTGTTCACGCCCCGGCGCTACGTGCTGTCAACGCTCCTGGCAGCAGATAATGATCTCCCACTGCTTTTGTAATTGGCCAAATAAACACTTGACAACACTAGTTTAAAACAGACACGTTATTTGGTTTTAATTAACATAGTAGGGCCTGTAATGGCTTCATTAAAAATGCGTTATTTCAGCTGCACGTTTGATTATGTTGGAAACGGACATCTTGAGGGCCTGTGTTTATTTTCCCTTTCTTTTCTTTCACGGCTCAGCATTGCTTAGTGTCGCCTCCTCTGTTATCAGTGTGTTTTATTCATTTTAATCAAGTGCCTTACAGTAATGGTATTTATTTTAAACTGCACGTCAAGTGCTAATTATGTGGTTTTGACCGTTGAAATCTGCTATTTGATAATGCCAAATACACACGATTGATATTAGCTGATTATTTTATGTCATACAATTTTTCACAGGAAAGTAAAGACAAAATATCAAAGATTGCCGAGAAGCACCATCTGTGTTTTTAATTAGTTCCAGTTTTAAAATTAGGCTTTTTTTTTTAATGCTGAGCCTCTAGATATTGTATAACCTCTTTTGATTTTTGCTTTTGTTCAATTGAGTATTTATTCTGTTCATTTGTGTATTTTTAATTAACTTCAGGAAAACCTTTTTTTTCCCTCCCAAATGCTATTGAGATGGATGAAAATCCTTGTTAATTAGTTTCATCTTTTAAAATAGTCGGTCCCTAATTTAGCTGATTGATTTGATCTAAATTGGCAGATGAAAATTATATTGACTCAAGGTTAAAAACAAACTGCAAAGCAGAGAGCTAGATTGTGTCTGTCTTATGTACGTATGTATGTATGTATGTATGTATGTATGTATGTATGTATGCATGCATGGCTGTGTAGGCACAGGAGGAGAGAAAATGGCTTAGGCAGAGCAGAGGAAAAACAACAGCTTTGTTTGTTGACAGATGCCTCCATGCTTATGGTCTGTTAATTGGATAACAATGTAAACAATCACCGATGGCGCCCGTCTCCTGTGTCAGTGTGGCATCTTGTTTCCCTACTTTCTTTCTGAGAGTCAGATGCTGCTCTCCCCCCATCGTTTCTCCCTGGTGCACTATACGAGCACAAACTCTCATCCTGAATTCACGAAACACACACACACACACACACACACACACACACACACACACACACACACACACACACACACACACACACACACACAGGCTTATATGTAGACCGCAGACACACGTCTGCACACACACACACACCTGCTCCACCCCAAAGCCTCATTTACTCCTACCTGATGCTGTGGTGTCATAACAGCCTGTCGGGTTCATTAGCATGGCAGCCATTTGCGACGCGCTGCTCCTGAGGTGGAAGAAAGAACGCAGCAGCCCTGTTTGTCGTTCTCCCCGCTGTCGGGATGGAATCTGTTTGCAGCAAACACACACACACACACACACACACACACACACACACACACACACACTCCTAAAGAGACGCACACCATTTTACCTCTCTTCATGGCATCTCCCTCCCCGCTGTGCTATGAGGCGGCTGACTAGCTGAGGGGCATAAGGTTGACGTGGCAACCCCTCCCTGCCACCGCCGGGCTCCCAGGGACCCCGCTGAAAAGTCAAGAGTCTAAATGACACGTTGAAATGAGGACAAGGAGATGAAAGACATGGAGTCAAAGACTGCCGACATTTCCAAACACCCATGGGAGATGGATAGGTTGTCTGATGCTGATATGTCCTCATCACCTTCCCCTTTTTTCACTCGCTTCCTTTTTCCTCTGTTCTCACCCTTTTCTCCGAGTCCTCAAACACCTTCTAGTTTTCCAGATTTTGTAGTTAACACAAGTTTAAATGTGTAGCTTGTTTTAACTATTTTTGGGGTGTTTACTCATTTAAATGCGTTCTGCCTCAAATAAAAGCTTTTCAGGAGCGAACATAGACTCCCTGTTGATCACCATTGTTTGAGATGGTTTGAGATCTCTCAAATTCTTCGTGGGAGCTTAAGAAATTAAATAACCAAAGTCAAGTTAGATTTTTATTGGATTTATGTATAGAGCTTCATTTTTTAAATGCTGGCTGGTTCGGCCACTTGTCACATAGTCTGCAGGAGGTGATTGTAGGTGAAGTTGTGGTTCAGTTCACGGTCAGAGTTCACATTTCATTCCCAACAATAGTCCGCCTCAGACCTATCACTCTGCTTGTTGTGAGGTCGACCTTTACCATGCTAGCTTGCCCCCCCGACCTTCTACAGCAGGTACAGGGAGCTGGTTAATTATCCCACTGTGAGGTTAGAATAGGAGCCCTAATCAGAGGGGCTGACGCAGCAGTCATCAGATAAGCCCTGGACACATCTCGGTGTCACACCACCTCGCCCACTCAGCCCAGGTGTTAGATTGGCCCGATGTAACACAACCCCGCCAGTGATTAGCTCACATAAGCTAAGAGAAAAACATAGGTCAGACCCCCTTCATGTCAGCTAACTCGATCACCTCCGTTGTGGGTGGTACTGCATTATTCCTCTGCTTTTAGACAATAGCTGTTGTGCAGAACATTAAACGCATATAAATGTTTCTCTCCCCGACGTTTCTGTTTGACCTTTGTCACAGCTGAAATAAGGCATTGTTGGCCATCAAAAACACACAGTTCTCCTCTGAATCACCACTACTCTCTCTCTCTCTCACACACACACACACCAGATTTTACAACACACGTTCTCCTGTCCTGTAACGTTCATCAGTTTGTTCTGGGTTGGAGCCTTTTTAAGAAAACAAACCTGATGGCCCTCTTAGGGAAACGAAGCTCTAGATGCTCAGATTACTGCCTTGACTTTTTTAAAAACATGATGTTAGAATAATACACACTCTCTTGCATACACACACTCACACACTCGTTCAATGAACTCTGCAGTAAAGCGACACTGTTCTCCTGTCTGGATTGCAGGGCATATATGGTGAGACAATCGGCAAAGGATTTCATATTGCAGAATGACTGAGGCCTTATCCACACTAATGTGGATCAATTTAAGAAGTAAATATTTTCGGATTAAACCGGAGATTTTAAACCCTGCTTGTGTGTCATAGGCCTGTAGACTATAAAGGTTTGTCTAACAGTATTGTTTCCGTCCACTTTGGTTAAAATATCTTCTTCAAAAATAGGAGCTCAGTGTGGAAGGCCGACACAGAAGAAACATTTAGCAGTGAGGAAACACTGAGTTTCAATTGATGGATTAGTCCATTGGCAGAAAAATCTTTGCAAACAAATATAATTGTTTTCCTTTTTTTTTCTCAAAAAAAAAAAAAAGAAAAAACATTTGCTGTATGTTTGGTTTATGGACTGTTGGTTAAACCAATCAATCAATTTGAATGGCATTTTGACATCTGTGAAGTTGTGATGGGCATTTTTCACATTTTTCTGACATTTGTTGACGGAATGATTAATCGGTTAATTGAGAGAAATATATGTCCGATTAATCGATGATGAAACTAATCATTAGTTACAGCCCAAGTATTAAGACATTTGATTGCCGGTGGTCTGATATATTCTCTCGACGCCCCCCCTCCCCCACCTCGTCTCTTCTCAGATCACCCAGTTGGATCCAGGGTCGACTCTGCTGGAGGCCAAGTTGTTTCCCCAGGAGACGCTCTTCCTGGAGGCTAAAGAATAGGAACTGGCCCTCTGATAGCTGAGAGGACCGACTGACTGATGAACTGGCTGGACACACACTAGTCACCGAGCATGGGCCCCACCAGTCCGGGCCTACACTACACACACACACACACAAACACACACACACACACACACACACACACACAAACACACACACACAAACACAAACACACAAACACACAAACACACACACACACACACAAACACACACACACACACAAACACACACAAAACCAATCCTCTCAGACGTACATGAACACACTGGCATGCACGTCCAGTGACACACAAGTGCAAGTAAGCTTCTCTGCCCTCGGCCTGGTCGTGGCACATGAATGCCTAGTGTACACGTGTTGCACAGAGGAGCAAAGACAGTATCACAAGCACACAGCCAAACATTCACCTCCCAAAACCTCCCTCTCCCTCTCCCTCTCTCTCTCTCTCTCTCTCTCTATCTCTATCAATCTCTCTCTCTCTCTCTCTCTCTCTCTCTCTCTCTCTCTCTATCGATCGCTATCTCTCTATCTATCGATCTCTCTATCGAGCTCTCTCTCTCTTCTCTCTCTCTCTCTCTCTCTCTCTCTCCCCCCAACCCCTCTCTCCTCTCTCTCTCTCTCTCACACGCTCCACAACTTCACGTTTCCGACAACACAAAACAGTGCGATAACAGAATCGAGAGACTGAGAAGACAAATCTTTGTCACAGGAAAATAATAAAAAAACAAAAACATGGACTTGTTCCCCTTGTGTCCACATTCAACACACCAAGGCTGCTTTTTTAGAACATGTTTTTTTGTGTTTTGAAATCAAAAAAAATGCTAGAAAAAAAAAAATATGAAAAAAATGGAAATAAAATATACAGCAAGAAGAGATGTTGCCTGGCAGAAGTCAGGGTGGTTTCATCTCCACCTGTATTTCCTCCCTTAACCTTCCCAAACCCGACTTTCTGTCCCCCCCCCTCCTCCTATCTTCCACCCCTGCATCCCTCCGTCCGCTGTCTGCCGCGGGGACGAGGCGTGACGGGACACCTGCAGCATCTGCAGTGCCCCCTCGGTCTCCGCTCCCCCTGGTTTTAACACCCACTGCTCCACAAGCCGGCGGATTGCTCAGTTTTCTGTTCTTTTTTTTTTTTTTTTTTTTTTTTTTTCTTTTTTTCCTCTTGATCCTTTTTAAGTTTGATGCTGTATTAGTTTTAGTTTGATATACATTATATAAAATATATGAATATGAACATCAATTTGTCTCGCCCGGAAATCTGTTGAAACGCGTCCTGACACACACACACACACACACACACACACACATTCCAATTATTCAAACGTGATTCTTTTCTCTTTTTTTTTTATTCTCTCAAGTTATGCAAAGATATGAGATGGAGGGTCTATAAATCTTCAGAGTCGATGGAAGATCATCTGATTTTACATCAAACTTTGCAATCAATATCAATTTCTGCATCATAGGGAATAATTTAATAATTTAATATTTTATTTATGTATGATTTATTAATGGATTTAGCAAAGCCGTTTCTTTAAACAAATCTGAGTTCGAGGTTTTGGACGTCTTTGGGAGCTTCGAAATCTGTCGCCACAAACTTTTTAGACTTGGCTGCTTTAAAGCCTGAGTCAAAAGAAGTGAATCACAAAGGTCGTTGTGTTACACCGGCTGCTAGATATCTTGTTCCAATTCATGTTCAACTTCTTAATAATGTTTGATGTCAATGCAAGTTTGATTTATAATCACGATAACCTGAACACGCTGCCAATTTTGCCCAGGTTGTCCAGTTTCCGTTTTTTCCAGATCCCAAAGTTTAGATGTGCATCTTCACATCTCTGTTACCATCGAGAGACCTTTTGCAATGTTTTAATATTCTCACTCACACGCCACCTGGTAATATCAGCCACACTGCAGCTAATTTCCTGCCTTCAGCGAGGAGAGATCACACCGGCTTAGCCCTCCATCTGTATGAGGGCTCCTCTGTCAGCTAAAGGCAAAGTTTGAGAACCCCAGCAGAGCGAGCGTCACAAACAAACTGCTTCAGAAAAAGAAAAAAAGCAACGCTACACGAATATGTAATTAGTGCAGATGAAGAGTTGATGACTCATAAGACTGGGGAGGAATTGCTAGAATGTATATTGATTAGTGCTGTGATACGGGAAAGGTCAATCAACAACACTAATTACAAAACAAAGTTGATGTCGGTCTTTAAATTGATATTGAAATGTTCCATAAGCAGCAGCTGTTAGCGGGGAAATTAATCAATGGGCCTTTGCTAAATCATTGTACAACTATAATCTCTGACACAACTCAGACAGACTTCGGTGGATATAAACTTTCTTCTTTAGAACAGACTTTACCTGACTTCAATACTGAACTCTGTCTCTTTTAGGGGAACAATGTAAGACCCTGTTTGGTCCCGGAGTAGTTTAAATCTTCTTCCATGATAAAGGAGGAGAGCAAACCAAGTCCGTTCAAGTTGTTTTGAGTTTGTCTTTTTCTTTCAAGTCGTGTGGGTGAAATAGACTCGAGTTATCTCATGAACCTCTCCGTGAACAATGCCATCAAATCCTACGGCGCTCGTTGTTGGAAAAATAGGAATCTCACATTGTTTTTAAAAGGTCAATCTTAGCCATGTAGTTGTCTTTGGAAATGCAAGCTATGAGTAACGGGGCTGCTTGTGTAACACAGTGAGTCGAGCACACGAGCGTCATGGGTTCGTCTTCTCACGCGAGGAATGAGTCGGCCTGATGTGCTCAGCCAGCCACACTTCCCTGGGTTTGACCAGACAAGAGAAGCTGCTCAAGGCACTGACAGAAACACCGCAGGACAAATTCTGTCTCTCTTTCTCCGTTTAATTAAAAAATATTCAGCAAGTAATGTTTAACCGTTGTTGTGAGACGAGGTGTGACCAAAAATATCCTGATTTTCAACTATTGCTATTTGTTACTCAAGGAAATTAAAACTTTTTTTTTTTTTTTGTTTATTGTGAAGAGTTAGGTTTGCCTCGCAAAGCACTTAAAACTTGAAAGCAAGTCCTTGAAAGTTTATGACAATACTTCAGTCAAGGAGCTCACCAGAAGTAAGAAAAATACAGATGTTTAATTTACATTAAAACAAACAAATCTTTGGCATTGACTTTGTCCATGAGATCTATATGTATTGTGGCAAATCTTGCAGCCTTTTCAGGGATTCCCTTTGGGAGCCATAGACGTGGCCTCGACGCTGGCCGTGGGGATGATGGACGGATGAACAGCAGCAAGAAGACACAACAGGTAACAGTTTAAGTACCCTCGTGACCTTACAGCTACAAGGACAGAAAATCAAACGGTGTGTCGCCCAGTTAATTAATTCCTGACTTCATGAGGAAATTACACTAATGACCCTGCCTGCACTGCTTAAAGCTACATAGGGTTGGTCAAGAAAGCATACCGGTTAAGTCTTGTGCCAAATGTTTGTCCATCACCACTCGTCCACGTCCATCCTGAGGAAAAGCCCAGAAACATGTAATCTTCAGTTTAAAAGGGGTTCTACCATGAAGCCCGTAGTCTTAAATAGTACCTTGACTTCCCCCCAAAACATAAAGCAATCTAAAGTCCCTCAATTCTATCAAACCGGTCAGTGACGAGTACTTGAGTTTGACTCAAAGAGAAATGCTTTGTTGAAGCTCTAAGGGCAAATGTCAAACGTCCGTGGATGACATTCGTATTAGACGTAGGGTGCAAATGGATAATTGAGTTGGCTGTGGAGTCGCGTGCGTGCGTGCGTGCGTGCGTGCGCGCGCGTGTGACACAGACACACGTGCAGCTCGGGGCGAGGGCGAGGTCAGAGCAGGGCGGGGAGCTCAGTGAGCGTGAAGCCCGGTGCGCTGCTTTGAGAGACGGACAGGTGCACCGCTGCTCGTCTGTCAGAGAGCGTCTTCCTCGGGAACAGTGCACATAGCGCGGCTCCTCTCAGGTGTGGCATTACAGTTTCTATCACGGAGCTTTTTTGAGTGTGATGTGCACAGGCACGTTCCTCCGTGCCGCTGCAGCTGGTGATGGTGATGCGGTCGGAAACGCCAACGAGACGACATGATAGTCCTCTCCGGTTCCTGACCCAACTTGTCATCGCGTTGTTTTTGTTTCACTGGGGGAAAAGGTCATCAGCTTTTTAAACTGTGTTAGGGAAAGAAGAATGACAGTTGTTTGTTAACTCGTTAGATGTATTAGTACTTTCTTTTGATTTTGGAATTCAACGTTTGAATACAGCACTGACTTATTAACAAACATTAAATATTTGTAATTTCCCGTCACACAATAGAGACAGTGAGATCAGTTGTTTGGGCCTCCGTGTAGTGGAGCACTATTTCAAGTAAATTATGCATTAATATATTATGAATTATATGAATGTTTCTTCTTCGTGTCATGGTTTCCGTTTTTTTTTTTTTTTTTTTTAAAGAAGATGAAGTGAAGCATCCTTCAAAATCTTCTAAAATTTTACACCAATTTGCCTTTTTTTATTATTTATTTTTAAATTTGATGATTTAGTTCATTTTAATTTGATAAAGTAGAAGGTAGACCTTTTTTTTTTTTTTTTTTACTTCCTGACATAGTCAAACTTGGGCAGGATGTCTTAATCAGCGCCTTCCAAGCAGCAGCCCTTAAATGTGACACAGGGGGATGAGAAAGTGTCTGTGTGGTAATGAGCTTACTCTGCCGGCTCCCCTGACACAGATTCAGTGGTGGCAACATCAGGTTGCTGTCTTGATTCTCCGATGACAAAAGAGGAAAGCGTCCATGATGTTTAACCAGCTCCGCCGGGGTCAAGAATGCAGCCCACTGGCGAGGGAACAAAATTCCTGACACAAGTGATCTCTCCTCCCTCCTTTTGAAGTGGGTACAACTGAGATCTCAGAGCGCGGCGGCTCCTTGAATCACAGGATCCCCGCCATGTGTCCCAGACGGGCCTAACCTGGAGGGTCACCCCAAGTTTACTTTCTCAGAGACGCCGGCCCTGCCCAAAGAAACAGAATCTATGCAGCTTAAACTGTTGGGTGGGCACAAAGGGGAGGGTCATCTCTCCCTCTCTGTCTCTCTCTGTTCACAGTACTGTTTGTTAATGACACAATAGACACGGAGAGACTTTGGGGTTTTTATCTTGGAAAAAACAAAACACATTTTCCTTGCAGCCATGTAACCAATCAGATTTAAACAAAAAAAAAAAAAAAAAAAAAAAAGATCTGGCCTTGAAATGGGTCGGAACTTCTTTAAAGGCGCCACGGTGCGGGCCCGGGTCCTTTTTATAATGCTTTATTAACATCCACTCTAATAAGAGAGACCCCCCCTCCAACCCTCCCCCCTCCCCCACACACACACACCCACACACACAGAGAAAAAAACCCTCTGGTTGCACCTAGAAAATATCCAGGCCTTAATCAAGCATCAAAAAATTATCCAGAAAGAATACTTCAACAGTTAATTTAATTACTTATCACTATTGTAATTGTTAAAACGTGTTCCTCCTCCCTCTAATATATAACCGGGGGAATATACACGGTGCCGTTTGAGCAGCCAACTTTCACCTCGTGTCTCTCTGCTGTCTGACAGCTCTGGAGGCCAACACTAGTTTTATTGGGTTAACATCTCTTAATGATTACCTGGAGCAATATGAGATGCTGTCGGTCACGCAGCCGACCTGTGGATTCCCCGTCGTGCTGTCTGCTGTCGGTGTTCTTGCTCATCCAAAAACAAACCGGCAAATAAATCAGGATTTACTTTGACGATGCGCAGTCATATTCTCCTGAATCCAGCTCGCATCATTTTTTTTACTCCTTACTTTTCAACAGAAAACATGTTTTCATATTTAGATGCTATAGAATATGTCCTAATGCATTTGTATTTTTCAATGCGACTTTTTGTGTGTTTTTGCCGTGATGAGTCAGCTGACCAACTAAATAGCTCCCTTTCGTTTTTTCTTTGCAGACAGAACAAAGAATATGACATTTTATATGTATTTCAGTCTGCAGTGGAGAATTTAAGTGCAGGGAAAAATCAGAAAAAAAATATTTTAGAGTGCTGCTGATAATATAATAGTTGAGTAACTGATACGTTTGAAATTTAAAACCATTTGTTAATCAATTAGCGTCGTTCGTGATGCTAAAGGAAACATTCTTCATAGATAAAATGTATTGTATATATTCATTAGGACTTGTAAAATAACGCCAATGTGAATTGAATGTGCCGCATGCTGCTGCTGGTCGTGCTGGTGCGGACTGCAGGCGACCAGGGGGCGCTGATGGGGAGAGAGCGTCTCTGCTGTGGCACCTGGTCTCATTAAAGACTTGGGTAAATGTTGTGTGAACCGTAGAGGAGCTGTAGAAAAATAAAGTTTCAGATAAAAAAAATAATTAAAAATTAAACGGACATAAGAAGGACAATTTAACAAAGCAATTCTTGCATTTAGTAATATTTCTGAAACAAAATAATAATCTAAATGTATGTATTAATTTCATTATTCACGTCCGAATGTGAAAATACCGAATGTTGATTTTGTTAATGTATATAATTTCATACAAATAAAGGTATTTGATGAAGGCCTAGTATCAATAATTCATTCACAAGGTTAATATAAAAATCACACCAACATACCCGCACAGCTGTGAGCCGCTAGGTCTGTTACTAAATCTAAATATGAATGCGCTCATAAATCCGGAACTATTAAAACGTTAAAACAAGTAAAACGGTCTTAATTTATTATCGTATCGGTATTTAACTTTCTTATATAAACGTGTCATCACTGCAGCCCTGGGCCTCTGTCGGCTCGGTGCTTTATACATGTATGTCACCTCCAGATCTGTCTCCTGCACGCTGCAGAGGTTTTATAAAAACCTGTGGCATTCGGATTATCAGCCGCATGGGATAAAGCAATAAATGGGCCAGTGGGGTCCTGAATGGGTGCAGTGGCGTGAAGGGGAGTAATTACAGCTTCATATTAATTGTGTTTTTTTCTTTTTCTGAGTCACACACACACACACACACACACACACACAGAAGCGAAGCGGTCGTGACATCTAGGAGGGCCAAGTCTTTGTGCTGAACACTTCAAGTTTCAAAAACAAGGCCAATTGAAGCGGCGGAGCTCAAAGCCGGCACCATTGTAGGCGAACACATTGAGTTTTGATTGGGGACAATGGTGTTTCTCAAATTTCTAGCAAAAAGAAAGCCATACTCCATCTGTGATCTCAATGAGCGCCTATTCATGAGCTTCCTTCTTTTCTGCGCCATTCGTTGGTGGAGAAAAGGAGGCAGATGTGGAGGGATAGAGCAGGGGAGAGTGCATTTTAATTGGCTGCAGTGTGTAGGTCTCTCTCTCTCTCTCTCTCTCTCTCTCTCTCTCTCTCTCACACACACACACACACACCAGAGTTATATGCCACTATAGGGCTTGCAGAAGGGAGAGCGAGTGAGCCCAATAATCTCGCCTTGTTGGTGAACACTTGTAGCCCATTCATTAAACAAAGATAATCCATGCCAACCTACCTTGGGGGCACAAAAACGGTATTTTTTTCTGTGCGTGTGTGTGTGTGTGTGTAAGAGGGGGTGGGGGGTGGGGGTTGCCTCAGTGTTGCCTGAGTGCTGGCCAACAGCTTTGGCAAAGAGCGACCCTTCAAATCTTTGAAATATTCATATGCCATGGCCGGGTTATCCCCCAATTACAAATAAGTGTTATTCTAGCGGGTGAAGAGTGATGCTTGAGAGACCTCTCTCTGCCTCTTCAGCTCGAGTGTTTGCAGCACATGGCCTCAGCCAATCCTGCTGTAATTTAGCTCATATGGCTGTTTGTCTTTGTGACTTCTGCACGGCTGCGAGGTAACCAATCACACTTCTGTGGTGGGATGTGAATAAGTATTTTACTCAATTACTGGGCTCAAGTGCACATCCTTTACTCAACAATTCCATTTTCTGCTACTTTTTTACTCCTCTATGGCAGGTGTTTTTACTTTGCTGAGTTTATAAAACATGATGGATTGCTAGTATTCAAAACAGAGTAATGTAATATATAATAATATAATCTCAAAATGTATACGCATGAATGCGCACTCTTGATGTTTTGCTGATTGCTGCTTTTGTAATTATACTTACATTTTGAATACAGGACCTATTTCTACTGGAGAATGTTACATTTAAAGCATCCTGAATACATCTCTCATCAATTCTTCTCGTGCACAATTAGTTTAAATGTTGATAATGAATTACACACCTATATTATGAGATTCAGTGGTGGATAATAACACTATGCGGGTCATCATATAGCCCAGTATTAAAGAAAAGCAGCACTATTGCAAAGCTTTAAGTTATGTCACTGTTGTATGACAGCGTGGAAAGAAAGGTATATAAACTCCCCCCCAACAATGTGTTTTATATGTGTCCACTGCTCCCCTGACTCTGCCCTTCATGGAATCCATTTAGCTTGATCCGTTTCCCCGGCGCAGTGGAGCTGGTGTGAAGTGGCAGGTTAACAGCCTCTTGTCTCCAGGCCCGGGCCTTCACCGTGCGCCCGTCAAGCGTGTAAATACTTCTGTGGAAAACCCCGTGCGTTTCTTTTCTCCGCGGCCCCTTGTCTAACTGCTACTCTAACCTCTGCCTCTGTGTGACGGCGGACAGAGCCGGCTGCTGCAGCGGGAGAGCGCGGGAGGGGATCCGGGCCCAGCCGGGCTGCAGGCGGGGCAGCGGCAGTGGGAGAGGCCGCTAGAAAGCCGCACCGGGGTGCAGGGGCAGCGGAAACATGCTGCTACATATGTTGGGTCAAGCATGGCCTTTGTTGTGATCTTAACAGGGTGTTAAAAACCCACTCGTCTGTAGCCTTCCTGAAAGAAATGAAAGCATCGCACGTTTTTTTTTTGATGCATAGGCCTAATGAAGTGGTTAAAAGAATGTTGGATTTTCTAAGTGCTCACAGTCACTTTTAATTGCGCGGGGGGCATTTTTAATTGGGCCAGGAGGAATAATGGCGAACATAATCCCTATCATAATGCATATTTCTCCAAAATGAACTTTCCGTTATATACGCTCAGCAAAACTAGAACGATTCATAGGCCGAAGCAGAAAAAAGTGCACGCTTTTGGATGAAATGGGTGATAAGCATCATCTAAGTCCACACCCTTCAGGATTAATTCACTTGTGATCATATTAAACATAGCCGTGATAGTGCTCTCTATACGGACAAATATGGCTCAGTGAACACTTGTTAAAACCAAACAGCCTATAATTGTCACTTATTAAAATCCATTCTTATTAACTATCGACATTTGATGATAAATCTCCCCAAGTTTCACGAACTCCCAGTCAGTTGTCTTTAACTGTTCTCTTTTGTTTAGTCTGCGCTGTAACACCCCGAGCAGTCAGACTGACGAGAAGAGCAGCCTGCTTTTATTTTTATTTTTTTTTTATATATTATTCGTCCTGAGCCCATAAACTGTAATCTCTCCGATGAGCGCCGGGCCTCCTCTGCAAGTTCGCAACTATCACTTCACCACGCAGGACGGGCCGTCTCATCCGAGTGAGATGCAGATAATTACTTTGAATGTCAAAAAGATGTTGTTTTAATATCGTCTCTATTAGCCTGTTGGCTAGGTAATTAAGGTGCAGATGACAGCGGCGAGGGAAACAGATGGCATTTGCTTACAGTGATTCAGAAAGTAAACAATGAGCCTGGGAGGGGAGAGAGGCAGGGCTCGATGCTGCTGCTGCTGCTGCTGCGCATCAACACCGAGCAGCCATTTCTTTCTTCATCCGCTTTCAAGTTGTTGTTCTCCACTAAGACTGTTGTTATCATCCTCAAAGGGACTGACAATTGTTGGTTTAAAAAAGAAAAAAAAAAAAAAATCTATAACTTTTTAATCTGAATTCAAATACCTGCATGCGTTTCCTCCTGAGTGAACAGGTGAGGAAGCAGGTGGTTTTCGCGAGTTGCCCTTTTGTAGCTCTGCACGTCGTGGACTTCTGAAATCTCCGGAAGTATTACAGTATTATCGTTCGTCACTTAATGGGAAGCGATGGGAGGACCCACCGGTGGAAAACGTTAATTATAGAGTTTCATTAAGGCGAAGGGAAATCATTTGAAAATCCAATTAGTTTTTAATAATAAATAGTACTTTTTAAATTATTATATTATGTAAGAGTAGAGCAATTAATTATAACATATAGACTTTCGTATTGTTTTGTTCATAATAATGACAACAATAAAACTAATACTACTACTACTACTACTACTACTAATAATAAAAACAACATTATTGTAACAATAATAATATTATTATTAAAATAATATATTTCAATTTCTAATCTGAGTTGTTATATGGGTTGTGTGACGTTGCTTTATTTTTAGCTGAGAATAAATAATGTTAAAAGTTAGGTTTAGAAAATATAGTATTATAGGCTTTAATCTCACTAAAATAACAACCAATTATTTTGAAGAATCTGCGTGTAATTATTAATTAAGTATTAAATAAATATTTTTGTCAAAGAATAATTTGACAATTAAAAAAGATGAAATATTTTTTATTTTTATTTGTGTAATTAATTAAATTATAACACGTGTACAATCATGCGTAAAAGCGGTGCGAGCACATTTGTTAAAAGCAAGTGTGTTATTGTGGGACACGGCCCACGGCAGACTGATTAGAGGGAAATCCAAAGATTAGACAAAATACTTTTTTTTTTTTTGGAACAAATTATTGTTAATGTATCAAAGCGAATAATCGTTATTATGGATTCGTTTAATTTGAGACATTGTTACGTTACATTTAGGAAACGACATAACGACACACCTGTGGTTTGATGCCCATTTAATCAACGACTCAATACAAAGGACATTATTTGATTTATTTTAGGCTATATCCCAAAAATATGTCCAAATATTATAGAGCCCATAGGCTACATCCAAAAATATCCCAAAAATGTTAAACCAAGCGAGTTTTCTTTGCAGTTTTTTTTTTCTCATCAATGGACTTCATTAAAAACAAATATTATATCACTTAAAATTTCAAATCGATTTCGTTACATGTAGGCTAGTGTAGCGACCACAGGACGAGGTTATAATTTGGACATGGTTAAACACCAGCCGAGTGAACCGTGCAAGTTAACCGATAGCTTCAATATCTGCAGTCAATAACCCTCTTCAAATATAGACTTTTTTTTCTGACCGATCAAATTTTGCCTCCTCTTGAACCAATAAAATAAATTATACTTACCTTCCAGGTTGATGAGATTACAGTCACGCATCATCTTTATTTTGAGGAATATTATTCCTGTCTGTAATAATTGTAATAACACTAGAGATTTCTCGAACAATCATGTCGTCAAATAATACAGAATATTTCTTGGGAAATAAACAGAAAATTGTTGGAAGGGATGAGCATTTCCCCTCATTTCAGGGCTGTTATTTATTGTTGTGGTGTCCTGTTAGGCAGCATATCGCCCCGTGATGAAGCTGAATAAATGGAATAATGGAGGCTATTGTTTTTAAATCTATAAAAATCTTTTTTGGAAAATACACAGCATCGATTTTAGCTTTCCGGGAACTCCCTTCAGATTCTTAACACTTGATATTTGGAATAAGAACTCAGGTGGACACAGTTGAAAAAAAAGAGGCAAGCCAATCAGATTGCTCCTTCCCCCTTTGGCCAATGACAGACGCCACATTGTTGTCAAATTTGTCTAATGAAAACGTAGGAGCAACAATAGAGAGGGAGAGAGGGATCTGTATCCACTGACGATCTCTGGAGGAAGTTAGTGTCTCAGGCTGCGGCGAGTTGCAACCTCGACTCCTCCTGGACAGTTTTGACTTTCTATCGAGGAGGAATGATCGCTCCTCTCGGCTCCTGCTCTTTTCGGATTTAAACTCGACAGTATCGTAGTGTTTTTGCTTCTTCTGCAGACTCCCTTGAACACTTTACATCAGAGTGTCGATCCTATAGCTTGTTTTTGCGCGATAGTCAGTGTAGAGCCACATCGTTGACTTCACCAGTTGCCCGGAGATGAACCGCTGAGCAGACTGAGCTCACTTACTCGTACACGTCAGACAGATCGCTCAGAAGAAAGCAGCTTTCTTGTTAGTCCAGTTACACCAGTGAGCAACAAGGGCATGGATCTGAGACAGGAGCACCCCACAGTCTCCTCTGTCTCCTCTGTCTCTCAACTCCACCCAAGTGTGGCAGCGGCGGCGGCGGCATCCTCCATCCCGGTGTCCTTGGCCGGGACCCTTCTGCGCGGCCCTCCGCTCATCCTGCGCGCCACGGACAAGTACCCGCGCACCCCGAAGTGTGCCCGCTGCAGGAACCACGGCGTGGTGTCCGCGCTGAAGGGCCACAAGCGCTACTGCCGCTGGAAGGACTGTATGTGCGCCAAGTGCACCCTGATCGCCGAGAGGCAGCGCGTGATGGCGGCCCAGGTGGCGCTGCGGCGGCAGCAGGCGCAGGAGGAGAACGAGGCGCGAGAGCTGCAGCTTCTCTACGGCACGGCGGAGGGACTGGCCCTGGCCGCCGCCAACGGCATCATCCCACCGCGTCCGAACTACGAGGTGTTCACCTGTGTCAACAGCGAGAGTAACTCAGGTGAGTGGAGCAGCCGTAAGCGTTGAGAATAATTGTTATTTTTCTTTGAGCAGGAGAAGTGTAAAAACTCCAGGGATCAGATCTGACAGGCAAAAGAAAGGGAGAAATAATCTCAATAATAATAAAGGCCTCAATATTGTTTATTATTCCATTTATATGAAACTGTTAAAGTCTATTTTTGTTGAGCTTGCAATTTGGATGCCAAGACAACTTATAAGAAGATATTGATTTGTTTTTGTTTAGCATAGGCTATTCAAATTGGTGCGTGTATTTTACGTTGAGACTGGCCCAAAATGTTTCTACTGAAGCCTAATGTTTAATAGACAGGTGTTCAAACTTCTGCCTCTTTAAAAGCCTTAGTCATTAAGTTTGTATTTCCTGACTTTCTGTTGCTGCTCAAGTTCACGCGGCCTATTGTAATATTCATATGTTGGCATTTGTTGTCCCCCCCACCACCCCCCCATCTCACACACTGTGATGTTCTGAATGTATCAACAGATTCAACTATCCACAAGTACGAGCTGTTCTCAAAGAGCCAGCTGTCCGCATCCGTCGCTTCTCAGCAGAATGTGGGGAAACAGGCGTCCACCGAAAGTGACTCGGCCCCGGGCATCTCTTCCCCGGACGGTCGACATGGAGGCTCAGGCTCTGAGAACGGAGACAGCGAGTCTTTCATCAGCTCGCCGGTCTCCAAGCCTTTGAAAGACGGAGGGGAAACTCCTCGCTCCGTCAGCTCCCTGGGCTCCGACTCCGGCTCCGAGACCGACAAGGACGAGCAGGAGCCGTCCCCGTCCTCTGCGGCCTCCCGGCACATGAACGCCATCGACATCCTGACCCGAGTGTTCCCGAGCCACAAGCGCAGCGTCCTGGAGCTCGTCCTGCAGGGCTGCGGCAAGGACGTGGTGCAGGCCATCGAGCAGATCCTCAACAACAACAGCGGCGCGCAGGGCTCCAACAAGGCCGGGGCCGACGAGACGTGGACGGCCGAGAGGGTGCTCCAGAGCGCACAGCAGCTCCCTGCGTCCTCCGCATCCACGACCACCCCGACGAGGCCCATGCTGCACGGAGCCATGACGCTCAGTAACCGCTCTGCGTTCTCTCCTCTCCAGCCCAACTCCCCGCACTTCGCCGACCCCAGCGCCTACCCCCTGGGTACCCACCTGGGACTGAACCCGCTGCGGCTGGCCTACTCCGCGCACAGCCGGGGACTGGCCTTCATGACGCCTTACTCCACCACCGGGTTGATGCCCACTCTGGGCTTCAGACCCCCGATGGACTATGCGTTCAGCGACCTGATAAGGGACAGGACAATGTTACACAAGGAGCAAGGCTATTCCACCGGCCTGTACGGGCCTTTGGTCAACAACACGCCGGAGAAACAGTGAGACTGCTGGACTGACCAAACAGACACATCGCATTATATTTGTAGCCACAAGTGTTGAATGTTTTGGCGAAAATCTGTGATGTGTTTTGGCTGCAGGCTACTGTAAATAATAGGATTGTCTGGCTTGTAGTTAAAAGGTCCAAAAGATTAAAAATAAATAAAACTAAACTCACTTATGTGTAATTTTCAAAAATAATTTGATATGTTTGACTAAGAAAGTTTGGATGACATTCTGATCAATAAAATAACCTGAAGCTGAAAAACTATTTATAGTTTCCAAAATAAATCACAATAAAGCTGTGAAAGTCAAAAAAGTAAACCCAGTACACAAAAGTCTTGAACTATATACACATACTTTTATTACTGATTTTGATGTCAATTCTGCAGCAGGATATAAAATAAAACGAAGAAACAAAGACATGAGTTTTCGTTTTCATTTTTCAGCTGGTTGGTGAAACTTAAGTGCACATGAGGTTCAAAATATAACTTTAGATATGCATTTCTCACACACATATGGAATATTAAATGAGGTAAAATTAAGTTATTATAACATGTAGATTATACGGATATTAACCCCATTTCCTGATGTACAAGTTGAACTAATGATGTGTAAATGCCATCCCTTTTTCCTTATGTATTATTTCACTTATCTCGCATATTTCTTTAGTTCATTTCCAACTGCCTGTATTATATATTGCATTTGGTAATATGAAACGCTCTGCTATGTTTGACTTTTCATTTATCCTTTAGTCGGCTCTAATATTTTGTGACAAAGTGCTGGATCAAGTCAGTTCATCTTCAAATGTTACAAGCTGTGCTGTCACATTGTATGAATATGCTGGAAATAAATGTTATTTTAAAAAAAAAGTGGAAAAGTATCATTATTTTGTGTTGCGATCGTCCACGTGTTCCACGTTTTAATTTGTGAAGGCAGCATCAAGAACAAGGCGTGTTGTAACGGCCTCGATGCACAAACTGAAAACCTTCCAAATGTGTCAGATGTCTTGGCCTCTGGTGGGTAAAACCTGTTTCTGCAACCAAACATCAAAACATTAGAATCTCTTCAGACAGCACATCCACAAAGGCCTGCTGGCAGGTGTGGACCGATACATCATAAAAAAGGTAGCTTGCGTTTCAGATAATAAAACAATTTTGAGACTAGAGTAATATGAGACAGGCAGGCTAGATCATTACACAAAAATTACACATGCTGCTGTTTTTTTTACTGACTGCAGTATCTTATCGCTAAATACAACAGCAGCAATCTACATTCTACAGAATCTCAAGTCAAGTAGACAAATACAAAACATACTGATATATTTTTTAATTTTTGTAACACCAGTGTCAACAGCACAGGGATGACTTGAACCTGAGTAAAACACATTGCACACATTTCATAAAGTGCGTTTTGTTTTGGCACAAAGAAAATACATCAATTAACTGTTCACAGAAGAATAGATTTTTTTTAAATGTCTTCCTTGTCATCTCAACCTGATGTTTCATACATATTATAGCGATTGTAAATAGACGTTGACAAGAGTGGCTGTGTGGAGTGAAATATTTACTTTTTATGGCGGACCAGTTTCAGCTCCAAAGGCCTTCTTGGTTTGTGGGCTATCCATTAACAAAAGATAAATCCAATCAATGGATAACGTATTCATTATTAGGTCAGCTAAACCCTTAATCATTAAGTAGTTGATTGTACAAATCAAATCCAATATAGTTCAGTGACAATCCAGAAAAAAGTAAAGCAAAAAGGTGTAAAGTTTTAGCTCATTCATTCCAGTATACGACACTCAGACTAGTGAATTAATTCATTTCAGGCACATTTTTCTTTTAGAAGTAATGCTTTATTTATTTTCACGTAACCAAATCTAAAAGGCTGAAATGTGCATATGTGCATCATAAGAAACATAATTGGATCATACCATACAGGGTTTTATAGGAGGGAAGAAACCGACCTAAACATGTTTTAGTAAAACCTACAAATCCTGTATGAATTCCCCCCACCACCTCCCCAATAAAATGTCTAAATAACATTATTCTGTAAATAACGACGGCTGACTGGACGTCATATTTTTTTTTTGCCGCTGGTTATACTGGCGTAGAGACGTTCACCTCCTCCATGGAAAGCTCCCCATTTCCAAAGAGCAGTGGCGCCACCTGCAGGTCAACCAGTGTCAGTACCAAGCAGTTTGTCCAACTACTATTGCGTTCCAGTGCCGACCGCTGATTGGTTGAGCGATAAGCAGCTGATCCTGACCAAGGTGAGCCTGAACTGAATCAGGTGTGCGACAGTAGAGCTGAAGCATAAACCAGCAGGATAGCCCACAATACACCAAACAGCAAATTAAAAGTTCGCTGCGTATCTATATTGATTCTTATTATAAATAATCAATTAACAAAACATAATAATATTTATACTATTAACTTGCATCCTATCAATTACAATGAACATTCATAGATCTATAGTGAACGCACATTCATGTAGCCTATCATTTCTTAGTGGGGCCAGTCAAACACACCTGAGTCTTGCAACATAATCTTTTACAAGATATTGGCGTTAAAATATCTTAAATATTACATCCCATAAACTCATGTGTTTCCCCTCATGTCTTATCAAGTTATGCCACTAAGGATGTAAAGTTCTGGGTGCATAGGAGCACTAAAAACATTTCCACATCGTAGATGAATGCAAATGAGAGAAGAGAAAAATGTGGAATGACAGTTTGGCTGGGATTGCCATGCAGACTCCGTAACCAGCAGAACAACCACCATTTCAAATGAAATGATCACCGCCAATGCTGCTGTTGATGCTGCTTCTGTGGAGGCTGTTGACTCCCTTCATATTGAGGCAGTTGTGTGGGACACAAACAGCGCCACTAGATGACAGTCTTGTCTAAGAAATGGCATACAGTGCTGCCATAATATACAGTATTGTACATGACAGACATCTGTACAACCCAATGCACAGTGGGGCCATAGCTGCATGTATTAATGGGTGATTGCTGCAAAGTTTGGAGTTTTAAACTGAATCTTAATTCCCACTCGGAACCATCATCTGCACAGGATATGCATTTTGTTTTTAACACACTCACAGTTTTCATGTGTTTTATTTCAGTTACATTTATTAACAAGAGCTTGATGAACAGGACCTATAGTTTTATTTTTGCACGTGTGTAAACATACATTACACACATCAGGTGCTATTTTGATTCGCATGCTCCAGAACATACAGTGTCCTCTGCTGGCCACTTGTGTGCAAAGCACTGAGAAAGAGTATCGCAGCCCTTCTGCCAAACCTGAAACAGGATTAGCCTCGTTGTTGCCTAATTAACCCGATTCTACAGTAATTGTGTCTTTTGCTCAGTTACACTTATTATGTGGTCCAAACAACAGCAGACAGCAGCACCTCAAGGTAAACACTGTGGTTGGCATTATTATTTTATCACAGTGCATCTACAACATGTTGTATTATGACAGATGTTAGACCGTTGACCCCTGCGGCCCCAGAGTCAAGAGAGTCAGTTTTGCAGAGGAAAGCTGATCTACTCTAGTGAATGCACAACTATGTTTTCCATTCCTCTATTCTCTGTGTTCACTAATGAATAATTAGACACTGGCAGATAAATGGCCACAGGCTCCCTGAGTGTGTGTGTGTGTGTGTGTGTGTGTGTGTGTTTGTGAGAGAGAGAGAGAGAGAGAGAGAGAGAGAGAGAGAAATCCATTTAGGTTATTACTCCATACATAAAACCCATTTTCATTTTCGAAGCCGTTGTTTGGTTTACTGTCAGAATAACAAATAGATAATGGCAAAACAAACCAACTTGAGAGAAAAACAATTGTGCACATTCTGCACTGAATTTAGAGGCTTGACTCTTACAGCCCAGCAAAGTCACAGTAAAATAGATAAACGAATGAACAAAATAAATAAAGTCTTGTTGGGCTACAGTATGCACATTTTACAGCTTTGCTGGCTCACCAACAATAGTGTCTCAATCATAAAGCTACCAGCGTTAAAATAAATAAAAACTGTTGCTATAGACAGGAGTTGAACTCATCTACACTAACAGCCGCTGTTATTTTAAGATAGCTGGTATTGTGATTAAATGGTGCGTTCTCAAAACAAAATGTCTTGTTATCTAGTACAAAGCCGTACAAAGAGACAAATGACCCTGAGGCGTTTAGGACCCGTAGGAGTCTCGGGTGCTTTGCAGTTTCCCACTGTGAGCGAACAGTTTCGAGGTTTTGAGGTTACGATGGTTCCCACTGTCACATGAAATGTCACAAAGTGTGCAGAAGTGGTAGAGGGGAGATGAAAGCACAGGCAAAAGGGGGAATGTGTGTGTGTGTGTGTGTGTGTGTGTGTGTGAGAGAGGGGTCTTGGGCCTGAGCAGTCAGGTGAGAAGAATCGAACGTGGGCTCCTCGCTGTATGCGTTAATAATAAAACACCCTTGGATGGTATTGATTCTGGAATCTTATTCCCATCTGTCCTTCGAAGGGTCCTTTCATCATTCTGTCTCGCGTAGCGCCCTTCACTAACCTCACCTCCACATATTGCCCCCTCTTCCTCCTTCTCTTGAACCTTCCTTCCATCACATGTGGCATCCCTTTCATATCAAAGCAACAACTTGGGTAAAACCTCTGTGAGCCAACACAAGATTTTCCGACCTGTATACACAGTGTTGCTCATGATCTGGGTTTTGTGCAGAGTTTAAGAATTGTCAGTTTGGTAGAAAGGAAAAACACTATTTAAAAAAAGAGTATTTGTGAGTTTTCCGGGCCACATATCTACAGAGTAAATGCCTTATCACTAAATAGTGTGGCATCTCTTTGATATTGTACGTTTGAACAAGTGATTAAATTACCAAAAGACAAATGTCACCTGAACCTGGTGCAGATGTCCCCATTGCCTGGTTGGTAATCCAAACTTTGCCAGAACCAGCTCACATTTGGCATACTGATGTCTGGAAAGATCCAAGAAAGCCAACACACAGCTGCCATCAACCTGACTTGGCTGGCGACCTGTGAGATCACTTTTAAAACCAAATATTACACAAAAGGTTTTAATATATAACCAAATTAGACCCTTACTTGCTCAGTGTGTCTCATAAGGGCTCCTCATGTTGCCCACCCTGGTCCCTTTATTAGCTCAGCAGACTGTAAATTGGTAAAAATTAATAATATTCTAATGTTAATAGGCATAAAGAGACCAGCAGCAGTTGCCAGCGAGTCATCTGTACCCTGCAAGTACCCAGATGGCCTGTATGTATTTATAGTGTGTTGGTTAAATCTGCGGCTGTTGAAACCACAAACACCACGGGCTCCTTCTTTCTGCGTGGCAATTAAACGACACACAGCTGATGTTGTTTAAAAAACACATACCTACAAAATGTTTTCAAGAGCAAAGAATCCCCATCTTCTGAGAATCTTTTTTACCTACTTTCACAGTCCCAGTGGTCCCAGCGACCATGCAAACAAGTTTCAAATTCAAATTCAAGTGGGAAGAAAAGCGAAAACTGCAGCTACCGGTTTTATTTTCTCCAGTGACAGCAGTCGTAATAAAGTAGCAGGTGTGCTCGGAGAAATTGGGGAACATGCACATGGGTGGGTGGTGTGTGTGCACGTGATTGGCACGGAGCTCTTGGAGATGCTTCATATGAGTTTTAAGGATAAATGGACGTCAAGCTGTGCCGACACAGCACGAGCACACTTAATCTCCTCCAGTGGAGAGTGTCAGTCAACACTGCTGGGGCAGATAAGGTGTGCTGGAATGTGAATGTGTGTGTTTGTGTGTGCATTGGGTACCCTATGATTTCTGTTTGTGTGTTTTATGCGCACGTGTTTTGCTGGGTGGGTACAGTATGTGTGTGTGTGTGTGTGTGTGTGTGTGTGTGTGTGTAAAATCCTGTAGAAGATGTAGCATGTCTTTCTTGTCATGCATGATGAGCTCCCTACCTTTCGTTGTCATGGTAAACCTGTTACATTTAGAGACTCTCTCCAGGAATTGTTTGATCACCACTCCCGCACACAATTTGAACAATTTCTAACGATTTTCCTTCTGCTATTTGTTGTTGATTGTGAAGTATTAGCGGAGCATATGTGTGTGTGTCTCAGCAGCTTCTCGCTAAATGTTTAGCGACATTCGACTGACTGACAGAAGTAGGTCTGTGTGAGAACAGCTCTTCCTTCTCTCTGGCTTTTTTCCTGGTGAGATCTCCTCCACAACGTCTTCCTCACAATCATGGAGAGCTTTGTCACTATTCTTCCTCTCCCTCTGTCTGTATTTCTCCTCACTCTGCCCTTCGAAACGCTGCTTCCATCCATTTATCTTTCTTTCTTTCTTTCTTTTACTTACAGTGTTTGCAGCCTCTCTGCTCTGAGTGAGAGTCATCAAATGAAGATTAAAGATGCTTCTGTTTCCACTGACAAGCACACACCCACACACACACACTCACACACACACGCACACACACACACACACACACACACACACACACACACACACACACACACACACACACACACACAAACAGTCAGGCACACACACATACTGAAGTACACGTGCAAAAAACTTTCACACACACACACACACACACACACACACACACACACACACACACACACACACGCACACACGCACACACACACGCACACACGCCCCCTCGGGAAACCTTACACAATTATGGCTAGAATGGGATTCATTCTCAGCCTTCAACAACTCATTAACTGCATATTGCAAATCGTACGTTTCAGCAGAAAGCATTGATGAGGAACAGCGAGAACGGGGGCTTTGGGAGAGGCCGGCATCATTTTAACGTGTGTTCAGAATTTATTAGCATATCACATATAGTACACTGTATGTATATTATACATTGAGGGATTGGGAAGAAATAGCAACAGTGCTTTTTTTTTTAAAGACCTGCTGGTCAAATATTTGCAAATGTTTAGCCTTTTTTAATGTGCATGAAATCCAAGGTAGGTAGAGTTTGCCATATTAGGACAATCCAGATAAGCTGTTGAATACTGATACATACAGCATACAACAAACAGACACATGGGAATAAAATACACAGAGTTTCATGTAGTTGTTGACACTTTCTGGTGCTGATTTGCCAGCAAACCACACAGATCAAAGCACCAAGTAGGTTAATGTAAACCATAACAAGCATTCCCAAACTACTTTGTCTGATTCTGCATACTGAATGTACTGGCTTGTTGGTAATTTAACAATTTACTGAAGTATATATTGTCATTCAGTTGTCCTTGGCTTTGCATTACAGATACCAGATCTCTCTCTCTCTCGCGCGGTTAGGAAGACAAGTGCAGAACCTGAAACAGAAAAGCAAAATGTATTCTCATCTTTGTTGTGAATTTGTTACAGGGGGTTTCAGAGTTTCCTTATCAGTTTGATTGGGGAGAGAAGTTTGTGTTTTGAGAGCAGAGCAGAGAAAGAGAGCTGTGCAGCTGCAGCATGCTTCAGTTGATACGTGACCAGCTCATTAAAGTTTCATTGGCTCTTTGTTTCCCCTTTGGGTTATCCTTCACAGACCAGGTACTCTCACTCACAGGAGCTCATTCAGTGCCCACGCATGTGTGTGTGTGTGTGTGTGCAAGGGTTAAGATTATGTGTTTTCCTCTTATGACACGCCCTTCATGGTTGAGCTGTAACAAAAAACGGAAATGTTTTCTTTCAAACACACACAAACCAACATGTTTATTTAGTCCTTGTATTTGTGCCGTGCCCCGAGCATCGGTTTTAACTGATGATAGCATGCAGGAGTAAAATGGAAAAAGAATGCTCTTGATGAATCTTTTCTGCACACACACACACACACACACAAACACACACACTGTGCTAATGAGCCCCTGAGTCTCAAATTAGCACATCCTTTTTTACTGGTGTTTTGAATGGAGATGGGATAGGTTATAACAGCGTTGTTAGCATAGCTGGTGAAGCAGGAGGGGGATCCCCTAACCTTTCCTCTAGCGCCACCAAGACGTTGAGGTTTGTCTTTTACTGAACTATTGGATGGATTGCCATGACATTTGGTACGGATATCCACGCTGCTATGGTGATTAATTATATTGATGTTGCTGACGCTTTAACTTTTCCTTTTTGTGCCACTAGCAGGTCAAAGTCTTCACTTATCCTGTGAAATAGTTCCACATGTACTAGATGGGTTGGCACAACATTTTGCAGAATGTTAGATTCCCCAGAGGATGTATCCGAATGACTCTGGTGAGGGGGGATACCCTGACTTTTCCTCGAGTGCGGACAAAGGTTGACATTAGTTTTTTTAGCGAATGTCTCAAAAACTGTTGAATGGATTACCTAGAAATGTGGTTCACACATTCATGTTATCACTTTGGTGATCCCGTCACATTCCATATAGCACCATAAGCATGTTCAAATGTGTACTTGTTCAATACTTTGGTTTATGACCAAATACCTGCAACACTAGTGAGATTCCCATCAGCCTCAGCTGTGCTTTATGTTAATTGCTGATTAGTGAATATTATCATGCTAGCATGCTAAACCAAGATGGTGAACATGGTGAATATTTAATCTGCTTAGCATCAGCGTGTTAGCATTTGCATTGTGCACATGTTAGCATTTAGCTCACTGCTGTGACATAGTACAGCCTCACAGAACTGCTAGTGTGACTGTTGACTCACAGTCTTGTTAATGCATGAGAGTCACGACTACATTTATCAGAGAAAACCTGCTTCTGACTGAATGAAAATAGTGAGCAAGAATGAGAGGTAACTTGTTTTCTGCCAATTTAGCAAAAGTGAAACAAAATGTATGGATTTATTTTCATCGTTACCTAAGGGATAGAAGACAAAATAAAAATATTTTTCTGTGCATTCAAACAAACATGATGAGTTTACAGCTGGATAGGCTTCTTTCACAGCTGCTGTCACGTGGCTTGCACTTGCTGAGGTAATAGTGTGATTGAATTAGGGTGTTGGAAAAATCTCCTCCGGGCCTTGGCAAGCTCTGCACAACATTCTCGAGTGTATTTGACAATTCATTTGTCGAGCCAAGAGTTATTTTTCCGAGACAGGTGTTACTCGGTAGATCATTATCAAAGCAGCGACATCCTCCTCCGACGCTCAAACGGGTGTCAAGTGCAGCACAGACGCTGAGGGTAGGCGTTGTTGGTGCTGGTCCTCCAGGATTAGAGCGGAAAACAAACTTCATGCACACGCACGCATGCACGCACGCACACACACACACCACACAGAACTAAACACACCAACACAGTAGTAGAAGAAGAAGAGTGATAAATTATGTTGTTTTGGTCTGTGGATCTTTGTAAATTGAATTGAGAAAAGAGAAGATAACAGGAGAAGTGTGGAGAAGTCGGAGACAGAGATGAAGAGGAGAAACAGAGGGAAACTGGGTCAGGCAAGGGAGTGAGGAGGTGGGGCAGAGGGGAGGACTTGACTGTAGAAACATTATTGACACCTCCTTTCTCCCCCCTCCAGCATCCACCCCAAGTCTCTGAACAGCAATTACACCTCTCCAAATTATGATCTATACCGGCAGAGTGGACCTGACCACGGATGGAGATAGATGGAGATGGATTGAACTCTAACTCCTCCCTCCCTCCCTCTCTCCCACCTGACCCCCCTCTCTCTCTCAGATTTGCCGATGGAGACAGATGGTGCAGAGTCCCTGGCCTCGGCCCCTGCAGATTGATTATTGATCAGGAGGACAGAGATGGATCGAGGGGTGGTGAGGACACCGAGGAGCAGGGAGAGGGGTGTGGAGGCGAAGGTGGAGAAGTGGGAGGATTTCAAGGAACTTATGTTTTAAGAGTAGGGCTAAAGGATGGCAGGAGGAGGAGAGGAGGGTGAGGTTGTGGGTATGGCAAAGGTTTTTGTTAGCTCAGCCATCACCTTGAGAGGGAGCTATTGACTAAGCTCTAAATTTATAGCCAAAATCTGAAGTGTTTTGGATTCTGTTCAGGATTTCTAAGTCATAGCTCATTCTTCGTTAATGAATGTCCCATGCTCACTTTAAATAAACGTTAATCATTGCTATGGCTGCACATGCTGCATATCTAAAAAGCAAACCTTTTATGAATGAAGAAAAAAGGACTTTATGTTGAGACTTGGGGGCATGCAGGTTGCATTTCGGGGGTCCCATGATTCATTTCACAGATAAAGCATCATCTAAACTTTCATTTCTGTTGGATATATGAAAACTGTACAGCACGTCCACTTATCACCCATGAGTGGAGGCTAGTTGTGTGTGAGTGGTTGCCCCTGTGTTGTGCTGACATGTGGGGAAGGTGAAGCTGTCTCCCCCTGCCAGACAGATGGCTATCAGCGAGGCTCCAGAGAGTTGAGTGCTGCTTTACAGCGGAGCCAAGAGGTTAAGCTGCAATCTTCACTGTCTTCTCTCTTATTTTTCCCTCAGTCGCCGTACCTTTCATCTTCTCTGTGAGCATTTGAGTGTGTGTTTGTGTGCTCATTTACTCCCTTTGCACTCCTACAGTACGTGTGCATATCAGTGAGCGTGATAAAGGAACAGAAGGAGCCTGTTGGCTGGTAAGCGTGAGTGTGCTGGAGGCAGATACTGGAGGAAATAAACGACGTGCAGGCAGCTGCCCAGTTAAAAGTTTACACTGGGTGCCATCACTGATGGCAATTCCTGACTGTGTCCCCCCCTAAAGTCATTATTTAACTTACAATTATTCTATCCATCTCCCAACATTTACCAGAGAGCACACAAACACAGGGGAAACACATATTTTTGTATCTACAAAACCTGATTTTACCTGTTTTCTTCTCTCTCTTGATTTTCAAGGTGGTTCCAACACATCCATATGTACTCCAGCCCCCAGGCAGAGTGGGAGTAGTGTCCCACGAGGAAGCATCTTTGTGGGCTTCAGGGAGTGGGAGGACTGGGAGGATGCAAGATGGAGTTCTGGGTTGCTCAATTTGCCCCTGGAGGCTTTATTTAGCCAGTAACAGCCTGAAGGAAAGTTACTAAATTAGGAATTGCCTGTGTACATGTTTCTTTTTGTGTAATTTCTTTTTACAACACACAGCATCTGGAGGAAGCATTTTGTAGCCAAGCAAGCAAGTGTTTACAATAATGAAACATGATAATGAGAAACAGTAAAATGTCCGTAAAGCTGCTATGATCAATATTTCAACCACAAGACCAGTTTTCAAGATGTTTAGAATGTTTACAAATCTAACATGGGTTACGTCCTTATTTTAAGCCAAACCATGATGTTGTTTTCTGCTTGACCTTCCCCCACACGTCAGCACAACACTTGGTTTGTTGCCTCCGTGTCTAAACCTAACGTGAAATTGTTCCACATAATGTGCTGTTGAGAGGTTGTGATTATTTCACGTATTTCTGTGACATTACATTGCAAATGATGGACAGACACAGTTAGCAACTAGCCGCTGAACAAAGTGGAGCATTTAGCAGCGAAAGAGTCCGATATTTCCTTCAGAAAGTTGGTGGAATCCAAAACAGAACCGAAGGAAAATATTTGGCTTTCATTCATTATTAGGTGGCCAGAAACACAACTCCAAATGGATGCTAATGTGTTCTGTGTCTGCTGGATGTATAAAGCTCTGATCAGACAGAGTTACTGTGGTCTGAACAGAAAACAGCAGGCCTGGAGACAAATTAGTGTAGTACTTGTGATTTTGGGTAGGTTGTTTTCATTTATTTAAACTGTACTATTGAGAAATAGGTAGCATAAAGTTCATGGTTTGTTTTAAGCTAACATTAGCATTGCCGGCACAAAAAAAATTATGTTCAGGCAACAAAAAGGCAGTGTGGTGTCTAATCAGGGCCTAAAGAAGCACACAACTTACAATTTACACATAAAGTGATATATATGTCAGCTTGTTTATTCTGCCCCAAGTGGCAAACAAATCAGTTAAAGCAGGTTTAAAACTGATTTAGAGACTAATTTGAACTGACAAGGGAAAGGCAGTCCCAGGTTTGACTTTGGCATTGAATGTGGAGCTGGTGCAAAGTGTCCTATAAACATAAATTCGACATACAAATGTTTCATGGGACCGTCTGATGTGAGTGCATTGTTGCTGAAACTACATATCTACAGTCATATAGTATTTATTACATAATGTTTGCACACATCCAGAGCCCATGAAACACAAGCTGGTAGACCAGCTCTCTACGATTTAGCTGGAGTGTGTAATACATCCTGACGTTTAGCAAGTTAGTTTTTACAGCGTTAAAAGGCTGCTTTCAGCCACATTACACATGCACATCTCCAGGATTGACTGCGTGGCAGTGGGGTTAATGAAGTTTCTCTCCGCTACGCCACAGAGGAGAATTATCTAGTGAAGCGGAAGATGGCTGGCACTCTTTCTGAGTGTCAACAAACAGTGGGGGAGTCCTCCATAAACGACAAGACGTAGCTGGCCCTATTTAGCTGCATTATGCTGCCGTCTCACCAGTATTTGATGAAACTGTAATCAATCTCACCACACAAGGAAATGAGTGCAGAAAATGAGAAAGAACATGTGTGCAAACACACATTCATACATTAACATCCATGGGAGAGTTTTACTAGTGTGCAGAAACACACATGCACAATCATACTCATAAATACATACAAATAACTCGGCTGGCCGGCTTTTAAGAAAGTTCCCCATCCCTCAGATCACAGTTGGGGGTGCGTAGATTCTCCCGGAGTTACTGCAGTCAGTGAAGGATGGAGGGAAATTGTGCAAATTAGGTGAAGAGACGAGGAGGATGAGAAAGTGCGCCGCAGAATACAAGTATAAAAGAAGTGTGAAATATCCTCGAGGCCTCCTGGTGTATCAAAGAGCATGGCCAGCTGTGTGTTTACCAGCTTACCAGCGTCAACAGCACACACACAAACTCGCGCACACACACATGCAAAGCCCTTAGATAATCGCTGAGGAAATCTCTCTGCCGTGTTCCATTTGAAATAGATAGAATTTCTGTTGCTTTAAATGTATAAGGAGAGATAACTCCCATGGCAAGAAATGCATGAATATGTGGAGAGACGCTGCAAGAGGTGTTGCCAGGGATGTTTATATGTGTGTGTGTGTGTGTGTGCGTGCGTGTGCGTGTGTGTGTATATTGATATGTACATGCTATCAAAAGAGTTTGTTGTGAAAGAAATGTTTTATTCACTTTTCCCCTCCTGATGTTCCTTTCTGAGAATTTTTTTCTTCTGTTTACTGAGAGACAAGCCTGACCTGAATGAGACGAGCAGAGAGAGAGAGAGAGAGGCAGGCATGGTAAGCATTTGAAGCCAAGCACATAATGATGGACAACATGGAAGAACTGTGGGTGCAGGTTTGTGTGTGACTCCACCAGCCAGGAGAAGTATGTTTGTATGTGTGTGTGTGTGTGTGTGTGTGTGTGTGTGTGTGTGTGTGTGTGTGTGTATGTAAAAACTGTCATTGTGGATCTGAAGTGACACATCCCTTTTCAATATTTGAAGGGTGGAGAGTGCATGTTGTATGGGTTGTGGTGGTGTTTATGTGTGTGTGTGTGTGTGTGTGTGTGTGTGTGTTTTTGTGTGTGTGTTTGTAGGGGCAGAGGGGAGAATAATTTCTCATGCATGTTGGATGTGAGTTGTGGTGTCATACGTTATATATATATGTGAGTCCCTGTGAAACAAATGCTTTTCTGTTTTCAGGAAAACTTAAGGGCGGGTAACAATCCCTCGTACTCACACACCGTTAGGAATAACAAATTCATAAATTCTGTACAAGTGCAAAGTCCTAATGCAAAACATCCATTGCATCCATTTTGAAAAAATAAATCACCACCCTGTAGTTCCTCACTCAGAATATAGATGATCCTTTCAGTAAAAGTGATTTTGTTTTGTAAACCAAGGACTCAGGTTCATATTTCTGACCCTACTATCATTTATATGAGTCAACAGTAAACAACAAACATAACTGAACCTGTATTAAGATGTATTATGTTGTAAGAGTAGATGTAAGAACATATTTGTATGAGCTCTTTTTGTCAGTGATGAATATTTGACATTTTCAAATAGAATAAACCTGTCTGGTTACTGCCCTTCACTAACAAAGTGGGAGAAGTGTTGTTATTCATCTGCCCCAAAGACACATCCAGTGTCGCACCACTTAATGCTCACATCACCATGAAAGCAATGTGCCTGCACAATGTACTAGACTAGAGACTCCTTAGACTCGGTGAACATGTAGGTGTTCAGCTTACACTATTCAAATCTAAATGTGAAGTATGAGCTTCTTTAATCTTCCCCTGCTTTTACAGTCACCTCTTCCTCCATCTCCTCTCTAAAAGGTTGACAGTGATGACTGTCCTCATGTGGAAGTATGCATTGCTTCACACTGTGAGTGGTGTCAATACTAGAACATGGGATGACAAGCCTGTACTCTCAGTCGGAGTGTCTTTGTCTCCCTCCGTCTCTCTTTTTTCCTCTTTGATTCGCTCTTTTTCCTCTGTCTACACGCTACTGCCTTGGAGAGAGAGAGAGAGAGAGAGAGAGAGAGAGAGGGCAGAAATGGGAGGTGCAGATGCTCCTCTGAATAGGAATTTAGGAAGAGCTCGATATTGTCTGTGTGCTTGATGAAAGGCGGGAGAAGAAAGACTGGGGGACTAAAGGAAAGGGTGAGCAGAATAGAAGAAAAGGGTAAAAGTAAATTGTGAATAATGTATATTGCTGGCCTCCTAATGCTTTGCTGTTTAATACAGGCCTAAATCCCTCAACTTCTCGTAAAAACTTCAACAATTTCGCAGTCGAGTAATCTTCCGATTTAATAACCTTAAGCTTCCCTAGCTCCATAAATCTGACGTTCTTACGCCTTCCCTCCCCAACCTCGCCGTCCCCTCCTCGTCCCCCTTCCCTCCCTCATTCCAAGCCTCTGTGCATTTTATCTCCATAATAGCACAAAGCGGCGCGAGCAGCCTCGGTGGGAGAGATAAGGGAAATTCCTGCCCGTATTTTAATAGCTTCGCTCAGCTATCTCTTCCTACCAACTCCTCAGGAGCTGCCAGCCAGCAAACTCACCTTGGACGCAGCACCCAGAGGAGAATCCTACAGAAAGGCACAACTGCTGAACCCCTGGTGTGTGTGTGTGTGTGTGTATGTGTGCGCATGTGTGTTTGATGTGTTTGTGTGTGTGACGAAGAGAGTGTTTGGTGCTTGTGTGGAGTGTATGCCTTTTACTGTGTTTGTGTGTGTGTACATTTGTGTCATGAATGCATCTGAATGTGTGCCTGTGTATACATTATATGTGTGTTGTTTAGAGTGCAAGTGACAAATGTTCCTGCTAAGCCTCTGTGTGTTGTAACCTACTGTACCATTGACTGCTGACACATTTCCACAGAGCTACTAAATATATTATATCTTTCTTTTTACCAAAATGGGATGCATAATCTTGACAATACCTTAACCATTCTGTTACATGTGTGAATATTGTAAGAATAATTAAATAAATAGTAATATGGAATGTAATCTAGGATACAGCACAGTTGATTTGGGACGCAACAAATTTTTTTTAGGAAATAAATGACATTTACTTTGGTCATCCAAAGCTGTAGCATCATATTTTAACCGATTGCTTGCACATCGTTATTCTTTGCCTACAACTACACATGTAAAGGGAACACGCCATCCTGCACTGGCACTGTGTTGGCACGGAAACAGCCCAGTATCCCGAACTACGTTCATATTGGACAAATCTGAAGCCCACTTCCAGTGCCAAAATTCAATGTAAATGCAGGAAGTATTGTCCCCTTTAAGGCCCCTCTACACTGTGCAAATGTGTTGACAGTTGACAATCGTGAGAGAAACATGGTGAAAGCTTTTGTAAGCATTCCAACATTGGGGGTCTTAGACTCTGTGAAACACGTCCACTGTCGGCTGACTCAGAGCTTTGGCAAATGAAGGGAAGCTGTGTCAAAATTCAAAATGTTAGAAATCTAAGACCAAAGTCCCACAATGGGACTACTGCTTCCACCGACTTTTACAACGACAAAAAACACGACACGAAATGGTGCAGAATACACTGGTAATGCAATAACCAATTGCCCTCTTATGCTTGGACATAATCATCAATATATTCTCCACCTTCTTTTTTATTGTTATTTTCAAAATTGTGTTTGTTGACTTTTGGACATTGCAAATACAAAGAACAAGCAATTACAGTATTCTCTCCAATAACGAAACATTTCGGAAAAAGAGAACCGTAACAAGCATAATATTGAATATAAGCAAGTAAGTAAAAATAAATACATTATTATGTAAGTACATATATGTAATCTCCCACCACAGCTTGAGAACTACCTCAGCAAAGGTGTGCTGTGTTTTTCGAAAGTGGGACTTAAAGAGACAGTCGCTTAAACAAAGTGTTTCAGACAGAGGGTGAATACAGGTATATTCAGACAGACAGTATGAGAAAAAACAAAAAAGAGTTATTTGAACATTAAAGCATGTAAATATGTTCAGTAGAATCCAAAATCCAAGTATAAACCAGAAAATTAGCGTGATTTGTCCCCTTTTAAAAAATGCTAAAATTCATTCCCATGCCTTCCCATGCCCATTGACGGCTTGGAGTTTAAACAGTCTCAGCTGATACACACAACAATGAGGGGCTTGGCTGAGAAGGTGCGGTACGACCGTTGTCCCTCCCAATGCTTCAAATACCGCTGCTTGGTCAGTGCTCCTTGTCATCTGACTCTGACGCACGGAGGCACCGTTTACCGGCTATATGAAAGAAACGGAACTTGCAATTAGCTCCAACGTCAACACACCCGCATGCTTATTATAGTCCCCACAGGGCCAGCGGGAGAAAAGGTGGGTGGGTCAAACAAACACAGGACTTTGTGACCGCTGTTCACGTCCCGTGTGAAACTAAAAACAAATGTTGACTCATGTAAGTCGCAACTGATGTGACTAGTTTGTCACTCGCTAGTCAGGTGAGTCGTTAGTCAGTCACGTTAACATCAACCATGCTCTTTTCCTTAACCTAACTAAATGGTTTTGCTGCCTGAACTTAACTTGCTACGAAGACGGATGTTTATTTTCAAAAGACACTATGCATGTAACAAATGAGTATTGACGCCGTCCCTGACATGTCCAGAATAGACACTAGAGGGGTACCTGGAGCGTCATAGTTTGAAGCTTAGGAGCACTGACTGAAGCTGCAGTATTTGACGCTTTGGGGTGAGAATGTGTTGACAGAGATACAATACCACCCCCATATCCCGGCTCCCTCTGCACTTACGCCCCCAACCAACCAGTAGGAGTCGCTAGTGCAGTGAGGAGCAGATGATCCCTCAGTGGCTTCACACCTACACTGCTAATTGTCTTTGATGGAGCGCTGAGCCAAGCCGGAAGCGCTCCGGGAATTTTAAGAGTCAAGGACACAGACATCAGCATTCCTTCAATTTTTTTTGGTCTTGTGGGTCAAGACGGGTTGAAGGTAAACAGTGTATTGTCCCACCAGAATCAGCCGGTAATGGCATTGTTATCTTCAGGGACCACTTACAGTAAAACCAGCACCAGTTTTTGGAGTCCAGGAACTTAATTCAATTTAATCTCTTGCTCTGAGAAATTAATGAAATCATCAGAGACAAATTGTGTTTTAGGTTTTTGGCACTGTTGCTGATGTTATTATCTGGAGTGCCTTACTGTAGGTGGGCAGGTAAATGACCTGCTGAAGGAGAATTAGGAGGGGAGACAAACAGCTGACGTGGAACACATGACCTGCTGTGGGAATCAAACCGGCAACCACTGGATTTCTTTGTATCAGATGACTGAATCAGGGTCTACATTATTCACCACATGCCAGAGTTAAATACGAGACTGAATGACAGAGCATAGCTGAATGTTTATAACTGTTATAGCTTCATGTAGTGTAGGTGATATGGATTCTATTTACCTATACTAATTAACACTTCAAAGGGAAAATATTTAAAATTTGCATTTCACTGTGAGGAAATCCTATTATATTGTTTTGATGTGCGCCTGCCAGAAATGAGCTCAGCACACAAAAGCCCACATGTTCTAATGACTTTTAATCCATCTGAGTCAATAGCAACTGAGGTGTTTAGGAATATTAGCATCTTCTGTCTGAAAAATTCCTGACACAACTATTGCTGACAACAACTGCGGGACCTTTTGGAAGTGAAAAAAAAACAGAGAAGAGAAATAGGCTCAGTTCCATCGCACCAGGAAGTGTGTGCTGCTGCGTTTTGATAGGCCGGTTGCCAGCGAGCCAGCGTGACAGAGTGTGGCGCTCACACACTGTGGTGACACCGTAGCCCAGCCAAAGATGCTGTAGGATCCCTGACACAGTGTGAGTGTGTGTGTGTGTGTGTGTGTGTGTGTGTGTGTGTGTGTAGTCGTACAAGCATGTTTGTGTGTGTGAGTTGGGTGTGTGTGGCAGGGAAGTGTGTGTCTGTGTGAATATGCATTTTGTGAATGCGTTAGTGTGTGTGTATGTTTGTGCACGCGGTTCAGTGGCCTTGTTCTAAATGTATTTCCTCTGTGTAAGCAAGTGTGTGTGTAGTCATTAATATTTTCATTCCAATGGACTTGTGTGTTCTTATTCCAGTACAACTCCACAGGAAACACACACACACACACACACACACACACACACACACACACACACACACACACACACACACACACACAAAGATACATCTAATGCAGACCAAACACAACGTCATACTTAAATGCATCACTTTTAGCTGTTTGCCCAGAACTGATGAGAATTGGAGGAAGATCCAGAGAAACACAGAAGCCGAAGCAACAAACACAGATTTGGTGTCTGTTGGGAAGCCAGATTTTAAAGCAGGCCAGTTGCCAGTACACACACACACACACACACACACACACACAGACTCACGCACGCATATATGCACATACACACGCACGCACGTACACACGCATACACAGACTTATTCACCCATGCACCTTTTACAAAATCTTTACATTCTCACTTTGAGTGAAGGATGAGGCACTTCTGACTAGCTGATTTCTCCAGCATTGTGTGAAGACTGAACCACGATGTGTGTTCATGTTGAATGAAGATACATGATTGTGTGTGTGTGTGTGTGTGTGTGTGTGTGTGTGTGTGTGTGTGTGTGTGTGTGTGTGTGTTGGGAATTGCAACGAGTGGGGAGGGGGGGTTGAGGATTGAAGAGTGAAAAAGAAAGAAGTAAAAGAAAAAATGGGGAGCTGGGGAGGGATTAAATGCTGACATTCTGCAGTTCTCAACGCCCAAAAATACACCACCATCTCTCTCTCTCTCTCTTTCTCTCTCTTTCTCTCTCTCTCTCTCTCTCTCTCTCTCTCTCTATGGTTTGGCAGTATGCTCTGGCAGTTTTGGGGTAGAGAGGATTTGCCTGTAAGTCACTCAGCTTTTATGTAATAGCCGTTTGCAGCGTTCCAGGGAGGCATCTGTGGAGATGCGACTGAATCGAGAAGCGAGCCGGGCTGCTCCGCCGACTGCAGCTGCCGGGGCTTGTTACAGGAAGAAGATCCCAGAGAGTGGGAGAAACGGGGAGAAATAAAGAGGGAGAGAGAGAGAGGGAATGAAAAGGCAAAAAACTGTGAAAAGCCCAAATTTCAAAGAGGGAGACTGGCTGGGAGATCATCATGTGGCTGCAGGCCCAGTCTGTTGCCTTAGTACATGTTAGATTGAGGTTTTCTAATCTTTCTTGCCTCCTGTCTAGAGCAGTGCTACTCTAAGCTGATGTGGTATGGTATGAATAGGTGGATATATGCCTATCTCATTCTTTGTGTAATTTATTGTAGATGGGATGTAATCCATGACTCATCAACACAACAAAGCATCACTGGGGGCTGAATGGAGGAAAGAATGGAGTTTGTGTCTATTTTTTTTCAATTTGTACACAAATCATTACTTTTTACTATTTTATAACTAGCAGTTTGTGAAAGAACAATTTGTAGTCACACATTTATCTTTAGTCTTCACTTTGTCCAAAATGCTGCAACCAGAGTCCTTATTACATCTAGCAGGTTCAGTCATATTCCACCTGTATGGATTTCTTTTTGTCAGATACCAAAACAAACCACAGTCATTTTCAAAATACTTCCTCTTTTGTATTATTCTGAATATTCCTTGTGATTCAAGAGACTTCTACCTGATAACTAGTAAATTCAGTTTTGTTCTTATTTATGCAGTGAATCTGCCTCTGTGTGTGTGTCTGTGTGTGTTTGTGTGCGTGTGTGAATAGCTGTTTGTTTGAGTCTGATGTTTGTGGGTCATGTGCAGAGACTCCTTTGGTTATGTATGAATAAACCTATATGAAGTTGAAACACAGTTCTCACTCATGTTTATTAACACAAACATTAGCTGAGGCTCTCTGGGTACGTCCCAAGTCTCTTATTTCTGCTCTGAGGAGCGAGGAAGGATCTCTGAGGAGCCATGAGCGAGGATGCACAAGAGCAGGCTTCCAGGAAGTGTTTTAATGCTTGACACGCCCCCTCATTGTTCATCAGTTATTTGATTGGACGCTGCAGCTGATCGCACTGATCTGATTTTTCACAACATTACTGGAGTTTCATACCAGAGACAGATCACAGATTAAACAGTTTTATATTAGATTTTTTTTCTGATTCACCATCTGGTTAAAATATATGTTCATAGTAGGTCTGAACAACAAAAGGGCCACAGAGACCTTTCTTAATTTATTAGAAAGAATCGTCTTTTCATGATCTGTTATTTCCCTCAATAACTTTTATTATGGATACAACTAAAGTCAGAGTGAGCTCGAGAGCCGAAACACTTTTTACATCACTTATCGTCATTTTCATTCAGTCACGTGTGGCTGATAAATCCTGAGTGTTGGGTTTGATGAGTTATGTAAATAAAATTTCCTCACACTACCCTTCCTTATATTTGCGCCAACATTTATTTTGGATCTTTCTAGTCCCTGTCCTGCCTCACCTCTCCACTAGGTGCAATCACTGTTTCCCCTTCCTCTGCTGTCACGTGATCAGTTACCTACCTGTAAACGGTCTCAATTGGTCATTAACCACAGTGTATAAAGTCCCAGGTTCCTCTGTGTTGCTTCGCTGCTGGTCTGCCTCAAACTGCTTCACTTGGTTTCCCCTCAGTCTGTTCCCTAACTTTTACCCTTTAAAAAACCTCTTGGATTTGTTGGCCTGTTCTGACTCATGTCCCACAGATGAGCCATAAGCTTGCTTATTTACTTTCTAGTAAACTGTAAGTTTCTCTCCGTATTCTTAATTGTAACAAAAAAACACGAGACAAGCACATTTAACCAGAAAGAACAGCTGGTATTTAATAGGGAATTATCATGTTGTCTTGTAAAACATAAATGAAAAGGACAAAATATTTTGTATTACATATGCTCTTCATTTCTTATTTTATTTTATTTTTTACTAAGGAAGTCTAACCTCCTAATAAAACATTTCAAGTAGAGGATTTCAATTAATGTAATGTATTTGTTACCATGTGGACAAATTAGAATATGGAAGAAACTATTTTAAATGATTCATTAAAAATATCCCCATCTTCATGGTGATGATTCAATCGAAGACCAAATGTGACTCCTTTTTCAAGTCGACAGTGGATGAGTGTTTCATAATCAAAAGACATTATCGCTGCCGGAAAGCACTTTACAAATTAGTTTGCAATTTAACTGTAGGACTATTGTGTGTTTTCAGTTTTTGCACTTTTGAGATACTAGTTCACTTGACATACTGCATGTTAAAGTGTTGGCATGGGGTGTTTGTCAACTGGTGCACAAACGGAAAAATGTTGAGGTCAAGCTTGAAAAATACAGTAATTTGACAAAAATGCCTCCGAACTTGTGTTCTTCATCTTGTTTATCCTCATGCACATATAGGCCTTGTGGAAAAACACTTCATACACAACATTGGAGGAGACATTTTCTCCCAAAGCACTCATAAGCCTCAGCTTCAAAGCTAACAGCCTCACATTGTGCTGCTCAGCTTGCTTTGTCAAAAAAAGAAATCGTGCTTCATGTTTCTGCTGTGTTGTTGCAGTGCTGATGTTTGATGGTCCAATTACAGAAAATGGCCAAGAGAGCTGTTTATCCAGTGTGTTTTCAGAGTAAAGCCAGTGATTAAACGGCCATGGATAATAGTGCATAAATCGTGAGGTTTAACACTTTCTAGTTGTGGTTCCTGCTGATATTTGTGTCCATTCCGTCTTAAGTCCAAAATCAGCTCAAAGGTTCAGAAGATCAGAATATATGAAGTCTGAATGTCCATTCAGGAGGACAGCTTTGGTATAATCCATGTGCTGTCATTGAGTCTAATGCACTTGACCAATAGCGTCAAGTAAACTGGGGAATTTAAAGACATTTGTTTGAAAAGGCATTCTTTCATTTCCCGTCTGCCCCCAAAAGTGAACGTAGTCAGGCTGAACTCCAGAATCCCTCTGATTTACGTAAACTTAATGTGAACTCAATCATAAGGGATTCTGTGCCTGGCTAATTGCTGGTTAATTACACCCTGAAGCACAGGTCATAGTCATAGAGCCTGAGCCAAGTATTAACATTCGCTCATCTTTGCTGACAGAAACTGGACATAAAACAAGACTTCGCTGAACTTCATCAGAAGAGTTTGTCTCGAGCTGTGTTAGTTGGCGACATGGGGCGACTGTGGCTCAGTGGTCGAGCGGGTCATCCTTCCATAAGAGGATTCCCGGGTACGCTAGTCCATGTCGATGTGTCCTTGGGCAAAACACTTAAACCCGACTTGCTCCCGTAGGGCCTGCCTGCGATGTATGAATGATAGATAGTCCTGATGAGCAGATGGCACCTTGAACGGTAGCTCCTGTCATCAGTGTATAAATGGGTATGAACGGGTGAAGGAACACTAGATACAAGTATAAGTCCATTTACCATATGGTGTATTTTAACGTCACATGCATGATTTCGTGTGTCAGAGTGCTTTTCACATCGTAAAATATCCTCAAATAATCCTCTCTTTCACTATTTTAACACCTTCTATCCAGCCTGAAAATGGGAGCAAACACTGTTTCTATGCATCTTTTCATTCTCTTATTGATAGCAGCTTTACAGTTTTCTGATCCCCTCTTTTTTTCCTTACTATCAGAGCTGCAACAAAATCCATTGATGTGTGAAGCTAACACTAAGCACTTACTGCATCTGCTTCACGTACAAAAAATATACCAACAATGGAAGGCATTTATTGTGAAGAAACTGACAGGAAGTGCAGGAACTGATGCAAAGTATAAGGATGCAATAACAACTGACCAACATATACATTTGGTTATGTTTTGATGGAGGACTAGCAGAAAGAGGAAGCAGTCGTTTCCTCTTTCTGTTAGTTCAGTTTGGGGATAGACCAATACGAGACATTATTATATTTTCATTAGTTCAAACTTACATTCAAGCGCATTGATGGGATTGTGTACTGTTGCTTAAAATTGTATTCCTGATAAGTAACAAAAGCCTAAATATCTTTACCACTGATTTTGTTGCCAAGTTGTAGATGAATTAACTGGCTACCATAACAGTGTGACTTGCACGATGGAGGCTGTTAATGGAATTAGTTATATTTAATCCCAAGAGTATGGCATCTGTTGCTGTTTTTGTAGGCTACTTAAGAAAAAGGTCAAACACATTTATGCTTCTGTGCATAAACTTGCACCAAAACAATAATACGAAACTGGCAGGCAGTCGCGCTTGCCGGATGTTGAATTGCATGGGGGGTGATGATCTCAACACATTGTGTTGGACAACTTTTGTGATGTCAAACCATGAGAAGGTCCACGGGTTAAGGGCTCATTTTGTTATTGAGTCTAGAAAATGTATCGCTGGCTAGTTAAAATGTTGCTAATAGGATCCATTTATGAAATGTTAATATTGGTGAATAATTGGTGAACCAATAAGGTCTCGTCCTAAGGCAGACTCAAAAGGTCTTTTGAAATAGTAAGTAAAGGCCTGTATTAGAGGTGTAAATAACAAATCACTTTGCTGATTTTAATCACTTTGTTCAAATGCACTTCAGTTTGTACAACAGTGAGCGCCATTGAGTTTGATATTATGTTCAGTCTGCTTGCTGGTTCAAGGTGTTTAGTTTAGAACAAAACAAGGCCTACACAAGTGCCATTTATAAGATTAATAGCTTAGCAGCCTCTTTTTGTGACTAATCACATTATGAATGTTTCTGTGGGTGTTTTTAATAAGCTTTTAACGAGAAAGTAACTACTTAATGGTGCTTTCAGTCACTTGTGAGAGGAGATCCACTGCTATAAGCTTCTGATTCTGTCAATGTTAATAGTGATTCAGTATCGTTAGTTTAGTTTGAAGATGATATATTTAAATTTCTAAATTCCAAATTCAGAGCATGGCATCACTATATCCTTCCACAGCAAATAGTTGTTTTCGGCTATATTAATGCCCTGCATCTGGAATTTAGCACCTTTTAAAGATTTGTTCGTACACGTACTGCACACATAGCATGCGTACTGTAACAGCAAGAAAAGTTTGTTAATGCATGCAAAAGCAACTTGGTGCCGCTAAATTTAACACCAAAAACAACCAAATACAACCAAACTCACAGAACGCGGAGGAAACACGCGAAATATGCATTTATCTGCAGCTTTGTATACAGTTGATATTAGAGGATATGCCCAACTTTTACAAAATGACACGAAGGACACAGTCCAGCCATCATGACAGTCACGTTAGCGTGCCTGTGACCTGTCAGTGTAAATAAGATGGATGGCCTGAGGGAAAGCTGGGAAAGAATACATATGAAAGTTTATTGTGCACATATGGTCCATTAAGCACTTTCCTGCTTGTTTTTATGGCTGGTTTAATCTTTTTTAATCTGTCAGAAAATCAATTTGTTCACGTCGCTGCCAGGTTGCTGAACGGAACACTCCATCACGCATTCATAGCCATTGCCTGCCTGAACAAGGCAATGTGCTGAATGCTAGTCATCAGAAACTGCTATACAGAGATAAATGAATGCATTGATGGATGGATAGGGGAGTAAAAGATAGAATGGGACTAAAAAGGAACTGGCAAGTTTATGAGAAAGTGAGTGGAAAGATATATGGACAGGCAGACAGATTTACAGTATCTAGAGAACCATGAGAGTCTAAAAAAAGTAAATAACAATACAATTTAACAAAAGTTTAAGTTTTGCCCAGAGAATACTCTTGATGTTGAATAAAACAATAAAAAGTACTATAACAGAAAGAAAAAATAGAATACATGACATGGTGCATAAGGCTAAGTTATACTGTAGATGTATACCATTGTTAATTAATGATACAATTTGGTTTAATCAAGGTTTACATTACAAACTTTTCTCTGTTAGATTTGACAAGTCCAATTTGAAAAGTTTCATGCACAAAAAAATGGTTGCTGTGCAACATCAATTAAATGCAGTATTCAGACTTCAGATAACTTCCATCTCTCTGTGTACCAGACATTAAATATTGCAGTCCACTATAAAATATAATGCCATGTTATTTACAGTATACTAACAGTATATAACAGTTAGGTTCCTCACTAAATGATTTATTCAGAACAGATAAAACGTTGAAGACACCCTTCTCAGACAGTTTGACTATCTCTGATAGCCTATAGTCATATGACCTATCTGTAAAAATGGAAGACATTAAGCTCAGTGAGATAGACAGAGAAAGAAAAGACGTGAGATAGCTTGAGCTTCGTTTCTAAAACCCCACAGTGAGCCAGTGATTATCCTGCATTCAGCAAAAACCAAATAAGTCCTGTAATTCCTCCAAAGGGCCGGGATGCTAAAAGAGCTAATTTGACAGAACAAGTATAAGAGAGAAAAAGTATTTTCTGTAATAATCTGTGGATTTAGCAGGAGAAAGGGAGGATACCTGGGATAAAGCAGGGGTTTGGCTGAATCCATTACACCAGTGCTATGGGATTATTAACACAGCCAAGAGTCACTGGGGCTGATAAATACCCATATGAAGACATTGCAGGGGCAGTGAAATGTGTCATTTCCACTCCTGACAGCACGGTAAGGAAGAAAAACCATTAAAATTGCATGCAATTTATTTGTCAGCTTAGAAGGAAAAAAGAAGAAAAAAAAGAAAAGTCAGTATCTCATAAAAGTATTTTTTTTCAAAGCAGAAAGGCTATTTTCCCCTTGAGCTACTCAGAAAGGGAATATGCCTTATTAGCCTCTGCGACACACAGAGCGTTATTTGGTTATGCAGTGAAGCCTAAAACAGAGTCGGCGTTTAAAGCTGCTTCGTCCCTCCATCTCACTGAGTGATTACCTCTGTCAGGCCTTCAACAGACCACGCAAGACGCACACAAACAGGCAGCCACACACACACACGTGCGCGTGCACACACAGAACATAAAACACCTGTCCCCTAAAACGCCCGAGAGCTCTCATCCTGCCTCTGCCACACCTCAATGTGCAGTAATTCTGGAAAAGGGCCTCTTTAAGTTTCGTGGCCATAAAAGCCAGACGCAGACTGAGCCATTAAATGGCTGCTGTGGGTGCTGGGATGCATCCGCAGCTCAGAGCAAGGAAACAATCCTAGACCATTAGTCTAACACTCAGATCTGTAGACAAATGGAAACGAGCCGCCTATGAAAATGTGTTTTATTCTTTGTGATGCAAATGCCGTAAATGAAAGGGCGTGGGTGAGACATACTCAACAAAAGCCATTTCCGGGATGAATGGGAAAAAGAGGAAACTGAAATAACTAACGCGGCGTCGTTAATGAGTTTTGTTGAAAAGTAGGAAGCAGTTGGCTCGCAGTCCCTCTCTAGCTGGTCTCCTCCTTGCTCTCTCCTTGAACACGACAAAACTCAGGAGGAGGACAAGGAAATGCAAGCCAGCACTGGTGGACACTGATGTTCTGTTCAGCCCTGTCTTAATTAAAAAACATGAAAAGACAACAAAAGAGCAGAAAACCCGAGGATATGCTAGTTTACTGTTCTCCCTGAGCCCTTCCCAAGGACTCTCGCTAAATGTTTAATTTCACTGCAGACAGTGACATTTATCAGTGGGTTTCCAGTGGGGATGCTCATAAACAGCCCGTTCCCTGGACAGGGGCCTCTTGGCCGGAGGGGGGAGAGACAGACGGAAAACGAGATGGAGAGAGACAGAGAGAAATGACACAGCATCATGACTTTCTGATTGAAAGAGAGAGCAACCAACAGAGGGAAAGGAAAAAAAGACAATGTGATTATACAGGATTTCCAATTTGGTGCCGACTATCTTCCCCACATCTATCCATCGTTAAAGTGTTTGCTGAGATTAAATGAGCAAGAGAGGCAGCAGTAGCCTTTCATAGAAACATTTCTCAGAAGTAGAGCTGCCTCTCGAGGATGAGATAAACTCATCGGTTTAGCCTCCATGGTTGAAGCTACAGAACCACAGTTCTTTCTGGCCAAGTAATAAGGCACTGTAGCGTAATGATTAAGGTACAGTTGGGTTCAGACTAGCCACTTGGTAGGCACTCACTTGTTACCAGCCAAATTTCAATGCTTTCAAATACTATCATAGACAAAAACACTTTTCGATTAGATTTGAGTGCCTAGACATAACCATGAAACAGTTAAATTAAGTTTGAGTTGCTTTGAGCAAACAAATAAAATCTATTGTCAGTCAACATTTTACTGCTTTGTTTTTCGTACCAACATAATATACAGTTTGTTCATTACCAACGTTTCCTCATTATGTTGAGGAAAAGGTGGCATTATGTTTCCTTCGAAATTTATTTTCTGTTGCAGAGTAGTCGTGAATTAACATAATTTCATGGAAAAGGGGTTAAGTTGGCAGTTAGTAGTAAAATTTCCCTTTCATTCCGCATTTAAAAGCTATTTGTTGTTTGGTTTTTGAAGCTTTCCATTTTAGTGAACCCTCGTTAGACACCAAAAATGGAAAATAAAGGTATTTCTGGTGAGTGGGAACTATCATTACCTGTCCGATAGAAGAGCTTGTTCCTTTTGGCAATCTGTCTGATGACAATTAAGCCTCTGAGAGCAACGGCCAATATTTTGGGGGTTCTGGTGTAGCCAGCGGATATCCGGGGGGAAACGTACTCTACCTGGTCATTGTTTAAAGTCAAATTAGCAACTTGAGACACAAGAATGGATTGTTTCACAAGTAGCCAGTTTACACAGTTTATTTCTTTTGCAAATACAAAGCTAAATCATCAGTCAATGGCAGATGGGGATTGTATTCCCGCCAATGTGTTCCGCCTCTTTTGCTCTCGACACAGACTGTTCACTTGCATGCAATCAAAGCTCGTTCAAACGTAATTGATCGATACGTCTCCTACTACAAACTGAAACCAGAACGCTTACGATACCAAAATCTCGTCCCTTTGCTTACAGATTCTGCATTCATTTGAAGATATCTGCCACTCCAAATTACTTTCTGTACGCTTATTTGCGCCCCCGTATCTCCCCCACTCCACTGTCTCTTTCTCTGTGCACTCTCTCCTCCTCTCTACTTCCTCAAGGCATGCATTTTCTCCTCTCCATTCTTGTCAGTTCCTCCCTCCACAGTCCTTCCCCTCCAGATTTATTCAGGAATACGAAATGAAATCCTCTCGCACTTTTGACTTGTATTAAACGCCTTCATTCAAAATGAGGCTTGTGAAAATGACTTCCTCTGAGGAGGTGTCAGGGCACTGTCTGTTAACATGCAGACTGTACACTTGACTTAGCCCATCTCTCTAACACATGTGATATGACCTGACCTGTCACACTGCAGGGTAAACAAAATGAAGAGGGCAAAGGATTTTACAGTCTAAAGAGGCCAGTATTAATCCTCTATGCCTCTTGAAGATGACAAAAAGAGGCTTGCAGTGAAAAAAAGCAGCAGCTTCTCCATGTCTCTTATGTTCCTCTATTATGGGTCACCTTAACCCTCGCCACCTCTACTCTCAGCATCACTGCAAACTTTGAGCAAGTTCTAAGTTTCACGAGTGTTGAGGCATTAAAATGAAATGTCTGCAATTTTCTCTCCTCATGAGGTGAATTTGCATCAGGCTGAGTGTCCTTCAGAGTAGTCATAGACCAGCTCCCCGCTTCAGAGCCAAGTCATGATTAAAGGTACAGTCATCAATCGAGCAGTGTGAGAGCAACAAGATCCCCGTTCCCCTTACATTTACCACCATCGAGTACCTTTGCTGTTATTTATGATTATTTGCGATTGGATTAGCCATTACTGCCAGTGTTTATGCCGTTTGATTTGACATTCTATGAAACTCACCCTTCAGTGCATTTCTGAAACAGCTGACTGTGACTTTAAGACGAGGTGTGTTTTTGAGACTGATGAATCAGCGTTGCATTCAGCAGCCAAACAGATGTTGTTCCCCTCCTGTTAGCAGAGAAATGCCTACGGTGTCCTGCACGGGACATTTGGCACCCTGATGTCTGTCATTATTCATCGGGAGAGGGTTTCCAATAACAAGGACAGGCAGGGGGCATTTTTTGAGCACATTATCCACAGAGAGATGCGTACATAATGCATGGCGCTGCCATGGGGCACGCAAGGCAGAAAGTGGCCCCTGCTCAGTGTGATCCTGCCTGGATTGCTGAACTGAAGCTCGGGGAAAAGAGTGAGAGATTGAGCAAGAGTCCTTGGGAAGAATCTGGTCATCAAGTGTTGGGATGCTGATACATAGCCAAAGTTAGAGCAAGGCCTGTGGGTGTTATGTTGATATACTGAGCTTTCAAAGTTGTTAGGTCGTATGTTATTGCTCTGTGTGGCCTCAGACAGAGAGAAAGAAGGATGTGAAGAAACTCCTTTGCAAAAAACCTTTAAATTTACTTTTTTTTCTGAGCTGGTTGCTCGGAAAGAGTCAACCGCTGCCTGTGCTGTCTCCACAGCTGTACTCCAGAAGCAGCAGGCACTCAGGAATATTTTATCTTCTACTTTCTTTCATACAATATCGAGGGTAACCTGAAAACTGAGCAATGGACGACAAAGGAGAGACAGATAGACAGAATGAAAGCATCAGCTCTTTAACAGAGGAGTCCTCCCATGGGAATATGTAAATTGTTTCGCTTAAGTGCTTGAACTAAAAGAGACGATCGTGAGTGAGAGTGCTATTAGCAGGGAATAGATGCATGCTGGTAAAATCTGTGCTCCGAGGCAAAGATTTTCTCCATCAGCCTCACCTGTCATTTAATGACACGAAAAGCCATCTGTTATCAAAAGTGGACAGAATAAACATGACTTCATAAAATTAACTTGACTATGACTTTAAAATCTACTTCTATGGTTGATGCACTTTAAAGTCACTACTGCAGAATTTGAAACAACAACAACTGTGTTCCAGTGAGTCCTGTAGTGCGACTTACAGTCAACTCTTTTAAACACTGTGGTTGAGATGACTTGTGAGAGGTTTTGGAAGAATTTTATAATTTTGGGTGGTGGATTACAGATGGGGCAACATGCTCATGAGTATCATCATCATCATCATCATCATCATCTTTTGCACCTTCTCATTGTTGTTCGTACCTTCTTTCCCTCATCCTCCCTCCTTGTCAGCACAGTGATGTTTCTGCTCAGCGTGTGTGGCTTCCTGCTGTTGTCAATTTAAAACATCTGAAAAAAGAAAACACTTTCTGGTGTTTTCATAAGGAAGTGTGTGCAGAAGTAAAACTGTCCATCTACCCTTTCAGCACGTTTGTCTTCATTTGTTTATTTGTCTCGGTATACTTCTGTTTTGTCTGCACCTCTTATTCCCAACATTTCTACATCAGTAAATCTTGACCTAAACAAATCAGTAAATCTTTCTTATTCTGCTATTTAACTTTTGTATGGTACAAATGTATCTGCTTCGGTAGATTTTTCCACTGGCTCAGCAGAGTTACCAACATCTCACTTGCCTCTCTGTGGACTAGTTTGACCTGCTCGAGGTGTTGGCGGTCCAAAAACCCTTTGGAGACAGGGCCTCTCCTCGTAGTACTGTGGAAGGTCTTTCTGCTCGTATGCTCTTCAGTGTGACTCAGGACAGCCTTGATCCTGCTCTGCTCAGCAATCTACCCTTCTGCTGAGACATCTGGGAACATTTCCACAGTACCTTTTGGGACTTAAGAGAGTTTTCCAAGATAATTAAGAGTTTTTCCAACTCCTTTACCTTGAGAAGAACCTTCATCTCAAGGCTTCTCTCAGAGCAGTAAAAGTTTGTCCTCCTCTCCAGGTCATTCACAGGCTCTGTATAGTCTATCCTACTTTAAATAATATGCATTTTACTCCATTAGAAAATACATAACATCACGTCGATTTCTGGATTGCATCGAATTTTTGGTTGGTAGATTACAAATAGAAGCATCTGTTTGTGTGGTGGTATAAGTATTAAAATGTGACCTCTCTGACCTTCAGCCTGGGAGTATATGAGTCTTACTCGGCTTTCTAGAGGACTTCTAATGTTTGTGTGAATCTTTGCAGCCTGAGCTAAGACGGTCTGCTGGAACAAATTACCTTACTAAGACCAACACAACTCCAACTCTCCCTGTCCTCCTTCACCATGTTTCAAGACCTTATACTGGTTTCATGCATGATACCATACCAAGTTATGAAAAATTAAACACACACTTTTTTTTATGCATGTGTATAGTGTACACTGGGGTAATAATATGAAGTTTGTTATTTTGTTTCAGTCTTCTGGCTACGTTCTGGTCCCAGTTCACCACATCAACACAAACCTGCGATCTCTAAAGTCTACTTCACCTATAATTGAAGTAATTATTGGAACCTAGGAAGGTCACCAGAATAGCTTATTAGCTTTCACTCCAACTCCAAGACTTTCTGTCCAGCTGCCTTTTAATGTTATGCATGCAAAGCTAAATGTAGCATTAGTAGAGCCCTAGAGAGCAGGGTTTGACATTGATGACTTTGTTAAGGGGAACATATGTTTGAACAGAACGCCCCCTCTATAAATATAGGCTGTATTCAATCCCCATGGCCTGAAGGCTGCCGGCAATGTATGTCTGCATGACATTATACAGAAAGAGAGCAAGGGAGGTGGAAAGGCACAGTGAGGGGAGTGAGGGCGAACATTTTCAGTGTTTTCAGCTCAAGTGGAAAAATATTGCTTTTGTAGTACATATGACATTATTCTAAATTGAGCCAATACCCCAAAAGACGTAATGTACACACTTGTGACCTTTTTACAATAATACTCCAGGCAAAATTGCTTTGATCGTCTCAGAGGTTCTTGTCAGCTTCACCATGTTCTAATTAAAAGCCTCCCATTGACATAAAATTATTGCTTTAAAGGACTGTTGACTGAGTACTACAGACATATTTGGGACTACAGGCGCAACTTAGCTGTTGAGGTAACCTTGGCACATTTACAAAGAAGTTTTCAAAATGGCAGTGATTAAGGAGCTGTATTTAACATTCAGAGCATTAATACAGCTGCAAACAATTATTTTCTAAAGATATGGTGCAGTAATGTCTACCTGAGTGGATATTGAAGTCGTCGTTGTTATCCGAGCGTCTCTTTGCTTTGTTGACGCGGCTGACCGTGCATGTTTTTTAGGGCATGTTCGTGAATGTGAGCGTGCCCCACTGGTTAGCTCACAGCTGTCGCTCTTCACTGCTCTCATACAGCGATTACAGCTGATAACGGTCGCAGTAATGTAGGGCCGATTCTCTGGTTTCCCCTCAGGTAAACACTGTTAGCTCTGTCAGCACTTTTGCCATTGTTTCAATTGTTAGCATCGTTGGTGTGAGCCGCCAGCTCGCCGTCGCCATGTTAAGAGCCGTTGGGAGGGAATAGAATTGCTCCCCGTTTTGTTTCTTGCACCTTTAATGTGCACTGTTGCCAATAAATAAATTATCGATTAGCACAGGGATATGAAAAGTCTGCAATCCGCACAGGCAATATGGATTATGTAGTTGCAAACCATTATGCTGAAGCAAACCATGGTTCCCCCTCATTTATATTCTGTGGGTTGAAAAAGTCATGACACCTACTAGAGTAGATGATGTTTTAAAGAAACCGCCCCTGACAGAAATATTTTGCATTTACAAACTCAGCACTCTGACGCCAAAAGGACTCAATGATGAATTCAGCCTAAGATGCTTTTGAGGTTAGGACTGTTTGTAGTCTTTTGAAATCTACAGTTTACAAATGTGACCACCCAATGTTCACTTAATGATATAGGATCATCATTAAGACCACCCTATAATTAACATTAATGAGATTTATTCAAATGCTCCCCTATTGCCATTTAGTGCACTGTCTTAATAGTGAACCAATGATGGCCAAAGTGTTTTGTAGAGCCTAATATTGTATGAAATGGGGTTTGGATCAGATTTAACTAAATGCTTATGATTGGTCCCATTAGCTAAAGTCTTGGGAAAATAGGTTCTCAAATAATTGGATCCATCTCCCAGCTCTGTTAACTCTGCCCTTGTGCATATTAGTAAACTGTACACTTTAACTCTCTCGAGAACGCTCCATGCACAAGCTTATACGTCTATTTTGATGTGAGCCAATTAAACATGTGAAATGCTGCAGTATTGTATCCTCCTTGATTTTGAAATCCGGGATGTGATACCCTAACACATTTTTTATACTGATTATGCTTTTGCAAAATATTCTTCTGACTGCACTGAATATCACCAGCAATCAGCACCATGCTTTTTTTACTCCTGTGTGATAGTGTTGGTTTGTGAGTTGTGGGCAAATGAAGACCATTTTCCAGTGTGAGCAGATGGTGAGCATTGAAGTGCCTGTTGACAGGTAGCCTATAGCTTGTTGTCAGAGCTGCCATTATCACACACGCAGTGAGGCACATGCAAAAACACACACCTATGCACACACACTGCAGCAGCTTTGAGCCCTAATTGGTACCCAGAAGGGTTTGATGGAGAGAGTGAGAGATGGAGTGGGGGAGAGAGAGATACTAGTATGAAAGAGGAAATGAACATAAAAAAAGAAAAGCTGACCAGCTGGTCAACTATTTACCTCAACAGCACTGTAGGAAAGAATTGACATTTAATGTTGAATTTTATTGAATTTTATTGAAAAAATAAAATGAATGAAGCAAGCAAACATGTGAATTGCTCTGTGAGGTATTAGTTTGTGCCCCTGAGATATTAGGACAACACCAAAGGCAAAAGCCTGCTTGTTGAAGACAGCTGTCTGTGAGTCTGTCGACACTTCTTTTGTAAATGTCTTCTTCAAAGCGATAACTCACTAAATTCCTTGTTAATTTAATTTTGTGACATCTTTGGTGATAATTAGATATTTACATGGTGTTGCCATGTGTTCCTGTGAAAGTGCTTGTCAGTCAAATAGTAAGGAAAGTACAGTGTCTTTCTTTACCCCTTATATTTCACCATGAGTCGCTCTCTAACCTGCTTCTTTATGGTTGCATTTGCTGCTTAAGGTAATTATCCACTTGTCTTTAGTCAAGTCAGTCGTGCTGCTGCTAGAAACATAGAAATGCACCAGTTGGTCGAGGTTTTTCCAGGAAAAGGAGCTGGGTATGGCAGTTATATGCCTGAATCTGCACAGATGGGGTCAGCTGTTTACCAGTTCCATACATACTAGCTGTATATAGCATGTATTTCAGTATATACTGCTGTTGTAGTTATTGTAAAAAGTCAACACACTTCAGCTTCTGACAACAGTGAACAAAAATACCTCCCCCCCCTCCTCCCAGGTATAGCAGGTGACCTTGAAACCAAGAGAATTCCTGTCAATAACAGCATTGTAAAAAGTTCCTCTACAACAGAACTTATTCGGATGATGTGCAGGTGAATTTCCTTCAACTTAATACAACCAAAGTAAAGTCCAAGATGGCTCATAATTATTTCCTCGCTCAGCAACTGTATAGCAGAATGCTCAGTGACATTGCTTTCAATGGTGCTGGAAGCTATCTTGCAACAATACTGATCCATCATCAGTATTTTTGCAAGGTAGCTGTTGTAGGAGTCTAGACTGTCCACAGCATAACAATGGCTGAGATTCATGTGATAAGTTGTTGTTGCCTGCTAAATCATTTTAACATGGCAGGAAGAGTGAGGTGCCCACATTGTATGCAGTAATAGATAATGGTTTTCCATTTGGCTTAGAGTTGGCAAAAAAATAAAATAAAAATCATCTTAATTCGAGGTCCAGGACTAGCTTTTTCCGGAGCCGGAAATAAATAAGAAAAGAAATGGCTCCGGAACAAGCTAGTGAGTGGATCTTTTTTCTGTCAAACTACTTTTTCCAAGGTCAAGAGTGAACTTTCATGCTCATCCCTGGTACATTTTCAGCTTTTCAGAAAGGCAATAAAAGAAACACTCGACGAGAAAACCAATTGCTAGTTGGACAGATGATAGGAGGCAGGACAACAGAGCTGGATGATTCACAGTCTACACCCGACAATGTGAAAATTCATCTGAAAGGCAACCAACAATTGCACTCAACAGGAATAAACCGGAACCCGTTGCACAGCAGAGGATGGGGAATTACTCTGATGCTTATTTAAGGTACATGTGGCTGTTGTACTTAGTACGTTGTACAGGTACTACATTTAGTGAATACTATACACGATCAAGTCATACAAATGTTATTTAATATCACCTTTAATCACATACACTCATTGTGAAGACCTTTTTTTGCAAGTTGCTCCTGAGGACAGCAGATAAAAAAAAAAAAAAAAAAAGCATAGCCAGACAAAACTGAAGGACAAATACAATCAACAATCATAGGCAGATAAACTAAACTGCATATAGCATCGGAGACCGACCCAGATATCACGAAATATGGAATGTTAGACGAATGTTGTTTAAGCTGAACTGAGAAGGGCAAACAAAGTTTCTCAACATGTGCTTGACTCATCAGTAACAGCAGCATGAGGTGTTAGCGGCAGGTTGACCTCTGCTTCTGTGTTTACAGCTCAGAATGACTCGTCTGACAAGCACTAACATCTCCACAGCTGACGGTTCTTCGTTTTCTGCTGACCCAGCCTCACAGGTTTTTTATCATGCTGGAAAGGGCTATTTTTCTTCGACCCCCGTCTATTTGCCCTTTGTTAGACTTTAAATTGTGTTTTTTTTGTGCAAGTAAACTTAGTATGAGTGCATGGAGAAAATGACCAGCATGAAGCTTTGTGCAGAATTGTGTGTGTGTGTGTGTGTGTGTGTGTGTGTGTGTGTGTGTGTGTGTGTGTGCGTGTGTGCGTGTGTGCGTGTGTGTGTGTGTGTGTATGTGTGTGTGAGATGAGAGCTTCACATTCCAAGCAGTGGTCGCAGGCCAAATGGCGCATGGAGAAGCTTCATCTGTGTAAGTGGCCACTGGGGGCAGTGTTAAGTGTCCTGGAGGGTCTCCAAGGTCATTACACGCACACATACACAGACACACACACACTCACACAAATTCAGAAATGAATTTCTGGAGTGTCCTGGAGCGGCTGTGGGGTCGTTACACTACTAATGGGGCCATATGGTCACAAAACAAACAAACTGTTCCTCCTCTCTGCCTGTAATAAGGTCATGGAGATGCTGATCTCATTCAGATGGAGAAACCAGCAAAGGAGAATAATGTGCCAGAGGATGTGGGCTGAACTTGCAGGGAGGGAGGTCAATAACCTGCAGCATTTCCAGATTTAGTTATAGTACATTATGATGTGTTCCTGGTCATGTACAGTCTGTGGTATTTTCATTGACAGTAATATAACCTTAAGGTTTAGCAGCCTCGAAATAATGCAATTCTTTCTGCATCAGGAAAATGTAGCTCCCCTTGTGTTAGCATAGACTGTTAATGGTAAAGGACAAATTCAGCATAAAATGACTTGTACTGAAAAGAGACTACAGCTGTGTCTCAAATCCATACAACACCTTGTTAAAGTATGTCATGTGTTCACATCGGAAAAGTGACCAAAGTCTGTATGCTCAGGGGTGTCGCACAAAATTCTGTGCGCTATACAGAAGCACTCTGTGGGCCCCTCCCTCTCTTCTGGCATGCACGCCAGAGTTTTAGCAAGTTTTGCATATAGGATTAACATTCGCCTGTTTATAATATATCATGTTGACCTTGATTAAGAATCCCCCCCTTTTTTAGTTTTTTTTGTTTGGAAGATCAAACCTTTTTTTGTTTTTTTTTATACATATATAAAGATCAGACCAGAATGTACCAGGAACTGTAACATATTGAAAAAAGGTCAACTGAAATATATATATTTTTTAAATGAAATTCCCTTGTTTGAAAAGGCCAAAGATTAAAGTGCAGCCTACTGGCAGGCCTATTTCTAACATAATTTAACAAGCTAAAAGGGGAAAATAGGACCATAGGTCTATTTTAATTCGACTCCGCTTGCCTCATTGTTCACCATGATCTTATAATTGGAATTATTCTCCTCAATTCTTGGTTTACTACTTTTAGCCATCTAATAATGATATTGAATCATATACATAACTTTTCAAACTGGGCTCAGTTATTAAGATAGCACCTTGATATCTCAGTAAATCTGTTGATTCCATGTCATGCTATACTGTTTAACGGGATAAAAATCGATCCAAAGTTGAACCGTCTTTACCCCGAGGTATGTACCACTCAATTTCAAACGATTGCTTCTGTAATAACTTTTAGTAGAAGAAAATAAATTCTGATTTTCCTTTCTTGAAGAAAGACTTGACTAGTGTACGTTGTTGGTGCTCCAGCCAACATCAGCAGCCGCCTTTTAGAGACATTTAGTGCAGAGGGGTGGACTAAACCCTTTTGTGCCTTTTCTGAAGATTGAGAGGGACCTCAGAGTCTGATGGAACAACAAGTTATCGTAACAATGATCTGTTGCACTCTTGTTTCCTTAACAATCAAACCGTAGTAAGTATGCCCTCATATTGCTGTCCTCACAACATAAAGGAGTGTAGTGGGAGTGTCCTTTGTGACTGCTGGCTACTGCATCCCACCTGATGAGGATGACAGACTTTGAGGACTTGATGGATCAGCTTGCACACAAAAGGTCAATGAGGAAACTACTGTAACTCTGTGCTCTGATTGTATGTTTGTTCATTTGCATTCCGTTTGCACAGCTTGTGATGCTTATTATGGACATCATTTCTATCCTGCATTCATCTCCTCTATGTGATACTCTTTTCAAAGCTTCAGTTTACATCGTCACACTTTGTTGTATTCTGGTGCTCAGTGGTTGGTATGATTGCTCTTTAACAGTCTGTCACGTGGATTGAGTGGTGTGGTATGTGGCCTATATTAGGGTGAGTCAAACCACCATTGAGTACCAAACAAATCCAGGCCTGCGGGCATCTGTCGAAATAAGGATAGCGTTTTTGGAGCTTGACCCATTCTAGGAATTTAAAGTCAGGATATCTTGGCCTTTGCTGCATCAACTTTAACCATTCTGTTTTTAATGCGAGTGCCCCAACTTTATGGAGGTGCAATACTACTTTTAAAAGCACCCGTGGGCCAGCTCATAAACCGATAAGTGTTAAGGTGTGTTAAGGTGCTTGAGGGAGTCTTCAAGGGGCCTTTGGTTTGTTGTGAATGGCTCAGTGTACAGTTATGGTTAATGTCCTAAAATCCTGTGTTAAATTCACAAGACAGCAGCTGTGTGGTTTCACAGATTTTATTTACATTTTTTTCTTTAAATGTGAAATTAATATATGACATTTTTCTCTATTCAATTTCAAATGTTAAAAGCACCTTCTGCCATACAAATTCTGGATAACATGAAGATCTGTGTCGCCAACTGTTTCTACATTTGTCTACATGTGAATATATTCCTCTCCATGTGTGGGCATAATGTCCTTAAATATTCGATGATGCAGAACAACCGGTAATTTCCTACTTTTCCCTTCATAATGGCAGAGACGGCTGCTTCAGTTTTGTGACAGTAAATCACCTGTGTGCTTCCAGAGAGAGTGAAGGAGTGCTTCAGTCTGCTGGAAGTGCAGATTCCTTGTAAGATGAGCATCCAAAGTAAATGACAAAATATAAGTGAACAGAATAACCATCTGAATGAATAATTCATGAGAATGCATCAAACTCTATTACTCATTGTAGGCGGAAGATGTGAGAGATTAAAATGTGAATGTGATACTGGTGAAAATGTTCTCCCTGTCCCGAAGGACTGGAAATATGGAGTCACTGTTATACATATTGAAGTTTTAAGGCTAGTTCACAAACTTCGGAAGAGAATCTGTCGGATGTAAATTAAGTTATTGTTTCTAACTCAGCCATAGTCTATCAAGTACATTTTTATTAGTGTGACGCTCAAAAGATTTATGAAAGTAAAAGTAAATCCTTCACTTTAGATAAGATGATATTTCTGTAAACATAAATTTCATCTTACATCTCGAGCTATACAACTTTCTGCTGGTTAGCAATTCATCAATGTCTGCTATAGACTGCTTCATTCGACTTCCAGTTTCCTGTGGATTACCCAGATTGTTAATACAGTAAATATGAATTGTTGCTGATTTATTTGGAGAGTCAATGAGGCATGAGCAGATGTCTGGATATGGACATGACACACCTGACCACTTGGTGGGGTTGTTAGTCCAGCTATTGTTTGGCAGGTGAAAGGGCAATATATGTATTTTTGGATAAGCCTATCTACCATGTGGCAGTTGTCAAGTTGGTGGATATAAAATGGTTGCAGTTTAAGAAGCTAAACTGTTACTAAAATTCAAATATCAAACTTGATATTACCACACAGTCTCTGTCCTCCAGCGGTGGGGCACAGCTGAATTGTTTTGTCACAGCAAATCCGCAGACATGATGACATCAGTTCATGTATATTAGGCTCCTGCATCAAAGAAACAACATTGACATCCTCTCAGGAATAATTATTAAACAGTGCTTGATACCATCTGTTTCTCAAAAACAAGGTGGGAACATCCAAAAAGGACACACGGATACAATTAATATCACAGTAATGGAGATTAGCAGTGATTAATGTGCGGTGACAATAGATATTCACGTCAGTATTTTGTTATTCATATTCTTTTTTTGTGCTGTCCCAGTCCAGAAACAACAGAGTGACTAATCATAATAATGTCATAGACAGACTTTAATAGATGCATTAGAATTGATATACCCCCGGGGTGAATGGGTTACTGCTCATAAAGCAAAATCATCTGCACTGGCAATTAAATCAGATAGCAATACAGGTCCATTTAAGAGACTTCTAGATAATACAGGCAAAGAGAAAATGGTCAAATACATGGTAATTGCAACAAATTTAAGAGTTTGAGCAAGAATACGTTAAAGAGATTATCAAAGCGATGTCTGGAGCAGGAGTGGGATAGAACCCTGCAACTATTACCACATTTCATCCATTTTAATTAGATGGACTTTGAGATGAGCGAGGAGGATTGACCCTGTCCAAGATGCTTTGTACAAAACTGTACTGTGTGCTTGAAACTTGGACGATAAGGTCTGTGTTACTTTAGATATTTATTATCAACAAATCCCATTAAAAGAGAAAAACCAACAATGTGTTAGCCCATTTATTAATACTCTCAGCCCCAAACCTATTTGTTCCTGCTGAAGTCCTGTATTAAAAACAGGTCACAAATACTATACTGTAACTTCTAAAACACGTTTAAGTAGTTTCCTGGAAAAGTAAATGTCACTGTAGTTTTAAGAACACAGGAGTAAGTTGTAAACTATTTTCAGGTGCGGATTAATATACATTTTGCGCTCTACAGTGAATCTTTACAGATTGACTAAAAATAACCTTGTGATTTTGTTTATTGTTAGGAAGGAGCATGTCGTCCATTGCAACAGTGTGGCTCATGGATGTGTTTTATTGGACAACAACGGAGGTGTATTGCCCGGAGGAAATTACTTTATTGTTGTTTTTGGTCCGTTCATGGGATGGATTGACAATGTGAAAAATATAGAATATTGTCCGCCTTATCCTTCAATGAGAGAAAAGTTAAGTCTCCAAGCCTGTGCGCGTATTTTATAAATGTATGTTAGATGAGGTGTTCAACATGCAAAATAATTTTGTTTTAAAAGGTTTTACCAAATTGTTCGGTCAAAATCTTACCAAGCTGGGAGGTACACAGACCATCACACACTTGTACACACACAAATAAAGGTAAACTCTGTTGTCTCAAGAGACTTGTCCCTATTGGGCCTGGAATAATGGTGTGTCCCATCCCGGCCCAGAGAGGACGCTAGTTGCTAGCTAAGAGCGTGTGTGTGAGAGGGCAAGAGAAAAAGATGGAGATGGACAGATGTATGGAAAGGGTCATATGTGGTATGTATTTATGCGTTTATTATGTTGAATTGCTGTACTACTGGTACATGTGTGTGTGTGTGTGTGTGAGAGAGAGCTCCAGCTGCTGTTTCACGGCAGATTAAAGCCTCCTGTGGTCAATTTGCTCTCCCTAATGTCAGGTCCCCTCCAAAGACTGGAATCACTCGTAGCCTAGCAACCGTGGCCACAGCTAAGGGAAGCGCAGCCATGCATGCAAAATTCCACCTGCTTAGGTGTGTGTGTGGCCCTATATATTCTGTAAGAGGGTATGTCTGTATGCTTCTAATCAGTGATGTGTGTCTGTGTGTCGCCTTTTAAACCATGAAGACGTTTTTAGTACGTCTGATAGATTAATGGTCATTTTTGGCCAATCAGCTTTGTCTTCCTGGTTTTTTGTACCGCCTGCCCCATATCCCCTTCTCATGTTATTTGGACTCCACTCACTCTCTTCCCTAATTCTTACAATGTCCACATCCAGCAGGCAAGGGCTTGGTGCTTTGTAACAGGGCAGCGGAAAATGATCTCTGGCCCCCATGCCTGGGATCTGTGCTTTTTAGCACGGAGTACGTACCTTCGCCTGATTTATAGATTGGACTACTGAATAGCTTGAGGCAGAAATGTTGATACATATTCCCGGGATAGCACAGTGAATCGGTAAAGAGAGAGAGAGAGAGAGAGATGGAGAGACAGCAGGGAAGTGAGAGATTCAGTATCACAACCACAAACCAGCTGGTCACCCACTTAAATATAAAGCAGATGGGTTGTCTTATTTCAAGCAGAATTTGCGCCAACATTGAAGACCTTTTACTAAATCTCTTGCTTATCATTAAGAAACGGAGGAAAAGAGAACAACAGAAACTAAGCAGGTATAAAACAACAGAAGCAGACCGGTGTGTTTATATGCAAATTACAATAACCTAATTTGTATAGATTTTTTGTGAAAGAGAGTTTTGTTTTCTACACATAGTGTTTATATTTCTCAAAGTAAGATACTTTGGTATCTGTACCAAAACTCAAGTGTCATATCAGTATAAAACAAAAGATCCAACGATAACTGACCCTAGTGGGGGAGAGGTTAAAACAACCCACTATAAAAGCAGATACACATACACAGTGTGTGTGTGTGCCTTGCTGCTTACATGCGTGAGAAGAAAAGCAGAAAGAGAGATAGGGAGAGAATGAGAGCTGCAGGCAGAGAGACATGAGCCAGCAGCAACACTAGATTACATTAGCAAGGCATGAGGCAGCGAGAAGGTCAGTGAATCAGATACCGGTTCAATATGGCAGCACAACTCGGAGGGCAAGAGCTGAGCTGGTCTGCCATCCAAGCGGATTGCTGAGGAAGCCTCGTCTTTGCGAATCTGTTTAAGGAATTTGACCACGCTGCGAGCGGACAGAAGAGCTGACTCCTGAAAATGGCAGCACGTCCATTTCATCTGCGAGGGAGGAGGAACTTTGTTGCTGAGTAGATGTGTATTAACAATACAGAAGAGCTGTTTTCCACTTTTTACATTAAACAAATCCATCCTGTTTCTTTCTACAGTATGTATAGTAATGTTTGCAACATTTTGCTGATGTTGTAAGATGCTTAAAGCTTTTATGAAAAACCAATGAGCACCACAAATTTGATAGATTACAACATCAAAGCAAAATGATTCCTATAGTAAATCCTGCACATTTTTGCTGCACTATAATTTGTAAAAATCAATTACCACTACATCTACCCAAGAGCCGTACTGTGAATGAATCTAAATTTTGAGTGGCTATTAAGTCTCTCATAGATCACATTGACTTAGATATGGTCCCTCTAACTTTTAATGGCCGGCACTTACAGTCGATGAGTAGTTCAGCACTCTTAGCCCATTATACTGTTAGTGGACACACAGTGCAATCAGGAGGGTCAAAGATTTTAGTGTGCTCCATTAGTGAAGTGCACTACTCGGTTGGATTCTAATTGACCTGCTGTAAAAGGAGTGGACAAGCTAAACCTCTCCCAGTGAAAAGTTAGAACCACTAACGGTCAAATCTGCCAGTGGGGGAAAACCATATTAAATCTACGGTCATCTTTACTCAGATGTCCAAATCACTCATAAACAAATACATTTATTTTATTTGAATATAAGATGAGATCAAATGAAATGTAAAAGATGTTTGCTGGGATCACAGTGACATACAAAGGATATAAAATAACAAAGATACTAATGTAAAACACAATGTATATAATAGGTTAATTTAAAGACTATATTGCTTATTTCCTTGAGAGATTTAAAGCAGAATGAAGATAAAAAGGCAGAATCTATGCAATAGGAAAATATACTAGAAATCCTACCACCACCAATGAAAGATGGCTTTTTGAAAAGGTTTAGAATCTTCCATTTGTACTCTTTTTACAGTAAGTCAAAGGTCTCAGTCAAGAGTTTTTGATCCTACGTATCTGTCAATAACACTTAATGTTGAATAAGGACTTTAACATCTAATCCTTACAAGGAACAAAATTTGAAGTGCGATTTTGAAATACCTCTGTCTCTTTTGAAAGATATCTGATGAATCTCAAAGATATCACAAGGGCCCTTTTTGTTATTTAAGTAAAGTGAATTTCCACCAGAGTTCACTCGATCAGTTCCATGCATGCATCTGCAGATTAGTGTCTGGACCTTTAAATCTCTTGGGATGTTGATGCTCATCAAACTATTCACAGAGCATCCATGCCCTGCAGAGTGGAGCACTGTGACCACTCCAATTGGTTTTGTGTTTAGTCACATCTTCTTTGTCCTTTAAGCAGAGCGGTGGACCTAAACCACGGTAGGAAAATGCACACTACCCCAATTTTCTGCTTGTTGAGAACAGAGTGAAAGATGACCATATGTTTCTCCTCATTGCGCAGAAGGCCTCAGTCTGCGTGGTCGAACCACTTCAATTGAACATTGATGTTTGTAAAGGGGATTCATTGTTTTTTGGGGTTTTTCTTACAACATGTGTGAGTAGTTTCCATATATTTGGTCATCATTCCTTTCGGTTATAAAATTTATTTCACCAATTTCATCTTTCAGATCTAAATTTTGAAACAAAGTTGAGAAAGCCTAACAAACAACGGTAGTAGTTCTCAAAGCTGGCAGATAAGGCCGGGCTCTGATTACATATTGACACATTATGAAATCATGTTGCATCACACACAAGGAAAAATGTCATACGTAATCTGCTCTCAAATCACAGGCATCCCATGCTACACAGCATTACGATTAATTTAACTACACATCACTCTACCAATTTTTCAACACTCGATTTCACTCTCTTACTCACTTACACACACAGATGAGTGACACAAACCAAGTATGTACATTAGTTTTCTTTTAAAGGTGCAATATGTAATTTTTAGCCACATGCCCCAAAGAAATAGGGGAAAGCATTTTTACCTCTTCTACTGGGTCCATAAAATCTAATTTTACAGATTTAGAAATTCAACCAAACCGCTGGCAGTAACGAGAAAACAACTTGCATCTTCTTCTCATCCTCCCCACGGCCTGGAGTCAACCACACTGGGAGTAGAGTGTGCCAAGAGATGGACCCTGAGAGTTGGACCCCCAGTCAGCAGCCGCAGCAACTCAAATTCAGCCAGCACAAACCTCAGAGCTGGGAGTCACAGCGAGCTGGTGGAGAGCTAGGTCTAACTGGTGAAGCGGCAGCAACAGAAAGTTTGCTGATCCGGCGGGGAGTCAGGGCATTCCCCCGGGATCAGACCCCAGGGCTCGGGTTTGCCTTGCCGGCTGAAATTGAGCTAACTGCTAATGAAGGTCCGTCCATCTCCCGGAGCTGCGGCACACTCTCCTCAAGGCAGCGGGGAGGAGGATGAAATGAAAACACAAGTTGTTTTTCTTGTTTCTGCCACTCTGAATTTAATCTGATAAAAACAAATATGTATCTCTGCAACACAATACATACATTTATGACGTAACGTCGGCACTGCAGAGTCTTCACTTTCTGTTGATAATGTTACTTAATTTCTTTAAATTCTGGCCGGTTTTGATACATTACTAACCTGAGCCACCGTATGGTTTGTTACACAGAACCATCTGAAAAGCCATGAAACTGTTTGGAAAAAGGGCAGGCATTTTCAAAAAATATGTGGCAGGTGATCGGACAAATTATCTGTCAATCATACTCTTGCCGAACCGAGTCAGGAAAAGAGCATAACTATCTTACCCCTTCAGTGCTGTTCTTCTTTCAATAAAGAGATACTATCCAGTTCTGATAGAACTGATGCTATTACAGCATTTACGCTAACGTCTTCAGTAGCCGCCATCGTTTTGAATAAACAGTCGCCTCTCTCACGTGTCGTCTCGCACACACATAAATCCCGCCAGAAGCTGCCTGGTAGAGTAGCTCCTCACGTGACGCTGATCGGTCCGTTCTCTCTCTCACAAACGCATTTCTTGAAGCCTGATGAGATGGATTTTTATGCGATACGTGGTGCCTCAAATCTCGCGAAAATCCAGCTGCCATGCAAGTCAAATATAATGCCTCTTTAAGATCAATGTTATTGCTCATTTTCATCATGCATTTTTATTTATTTATTGATTCAGAGTAAAGCCAGGACTGTCAGACATATGGAAACACTTACCTCATTCAGTTATTTCATGGAGGCATGCACAGTGGTGATGACACATGCCGAAAACTCAAATAACTGACAGTGGTTATACGGTATATGCAACAGAATCCCCTCTCGTACTGTTAAATAATATCTTCTGGAAGGAGATTTTCAAAATGTTTGCAGATGCTACCAAAATGATAGCCTTGCCTTAATGGCCATTTGTGTTGGTGTGTTTCAATACACTCTCTGCTTTGAGTATTTTTTTTACTATATATTTTTTTCTTTTACTTCTAATGAGTAAAGAGTTATGGTTTAGGTTTCGTTTCGGTTTACGTTAAGGTCATTACTGTATGAAAGGACACACCAGCTACTGTACTGTGAGGATCAGATTTAAGACCTGTGAGAGTTACCTGGGTCACGCTGTCATGTCTCCGCTATTCAGTATCCCATCCTGGACCGCTCTGTGTTCTTTAAATAGAACCAGTGACAGCAGTGAACCGCTTGCTCTCCTTGGGAAAAAAAAATCCACCAAGGGGAGTGAACATTGGACAGGCAGCTCTCCTTTAAAAGAAATATTCACATGGTAGAGGACTGCTAATTTCTCCTCAAAGAAAATACTGCAGGGAACGAACTTCTTGTTCTACTTTTGTCCCAAATCTGTGGAGCAAAGTGATTCACTGTGGTGAACCTTTGTGTGGTTCTTTCATGTTATTAGTTGTTCTTCTTGTGGGTCCATTCTCCTTGCATGTGATCAGCTGAGGCTATTGCATCTTTCATACTATAAATTTAACACAAAGTGCTTTACAATAAGGGAAATAAGATTGAAAATGAAACACACTTGATTATAATGGTAAACATAAGATAAAAATAAGTTGAAATAGAATTAACAGAATGCATGACATAAGATAGGATGTAAAACCCACTGAAGAAGAATAATGAAAATACAATTACAAATAGTACTATAGACTTTTCAATGGCCAAACATGCTTGTATTTTGAGTGACACTGTGAGAAGATATAACCAAAGCATATATTATCTCAGGTATAACCAATACTCCTAACAAAGATAACAACACATTAGACTTCATGCAGAGGACAATAATGGCGAATAGTACTCTAGTATTCGAGGTTCCAGCATTCTCTGTAATAATCTTGGGAAAAGTAATACTTTGTTACCAGACAAAGTGCTTTGTTACAAGTAGTCATGGATTATTTGTGTATATTCAACAACGTCTCATGAAATAGTCATACAATTTAATCTATTGGTTTTGGGCTAAGCTTGGCACAGCTTCCTTCGGTCAGTTGGGACGACATTACGCAACAAAACAAAAGTTAGGTGTAGGCCACAAAACCACTTGGGTTTAGGAAAAACATCATTGTTGGGCACAGTGAGCAAAATACCCGGTGGCAATTCGTGTCCCTGTACACGTAACCAATAGATTGCATTTTGTGACTATTTCACAAACTGCCATGGGATTGTGTTGATATATTACACTGAAATGTGAGCCCAGTTTACCTCCATTTTCATTTTCTTTCAGATTCTCTTTGACAGAATCGCCCAGTGCTTAATAATGTTAGTCAACCTCTTTTTAACCTTTAGTGGAGCGACAGTATTTAAAGCAAATGACAAGGTATTATTGAAAGTTTCAAGCATAACGCTTAAAGAGCAGTCACAGCTGTATGACTCAAATTATCTCATAATATGAGGGAACTTTGCTTCCTTTTTAGTCTTTGTCGATATTAGGTTGGCATCATATAACACACAGTGATGGTGAGAAATGGGTAATTCAGATACATGAAACATTGTCAATGTTTAACCTTGTTGCTATTACTAAGTCTACAATGTTACCATGTTGATGAATGGCTTCATTTACATGTTGGGTAAGTTTAAAGCTGCCCAGTAAATTCAAAAGCTCATAGCTTTGCAGTACATTTTTTTTATTGATACGATAATTGAGGTCAGCATTCAGGATTAAACTATGATATCTAGTGATACAAAGTGAGATCAGCTCCGAACATTCCTATAAAATTAATGTGGAGTGATGAATATCTTGGTGCCCGATCTTAATGCATTGATGGGCACTGATTGAGCAAGATATTCAAATGATGTAAATTCACCCAGGTCAATGTCATTACACACAAACAAACGGTCTGTTTTGTCAGACTAAAATGGTATAGTTTGGAGGATCAATGTTGCGACAACAGTAGTGCTGGTTTAATCTAAAAACATAAAATGCAATGTCTTTCCAATTAAGAGATCATTAACCAAAAAACGATTTGTACTGGGCTGACATTAAAAAGAGATATTTTCAGCTGTAGGGATTCTGTGACAGGAAAGGAGACTAGTTCTGGCTGAACATTGACAACATTAAGATGAGACAGGTACCAGATGGTCTGTAATTTACACAAAGTGTTTGACCATGCCCCCGGCTGTTTAAAGAAGCGGCATGGGGTCTGTCTCGACTCTGATAGACACCTGAGTGATGATGTCTGTGGTTATTTCTGATTAATATTTCAGCATAGGTTTGAGAAACCTCGGATCAGTCAACAGCTATGGAAAAGCTATGCAAATAGACGGCCTTTTTGTTTTTTGCAATAACTGATACTTGGACTTAGTAACTGGTTGTCTTCCTCTCAAAAATGTGTTGCAGTTGTGGGCATAAACAGCTTTGTTTCTTCACCACCTGGATGAAGACAGTGAGTCGATGTTCTGACGACACCATGGACAGGTCTATCATTTAGGAATCAAATGACGGTATAAAGGACCATAGACGCACAGCATGTAATACACACATCTTTCTTTCGGGCTCTAAAATAACTCAATGCTCTGAGGTGAGAGGGATACATTATTCAAGAGATTTCTGTCATTCCTATGAGGGAAAATGATGAAGAATATGAAGTGAGGAATGAAAAAAATGAAAGTTTTAGGCTAGAAGGTCATGGATGCTCAGCAAAGCCAAGCCAAGGCATTACAAGTCTGACCAACTTTGATGCTGCAAACCAAATGAGTTTCGTAAGAATGCGCCGACAAAAATTCTTTTTTGATTCTGAAATGATTGAGTTTTGTGAGAGGCTGAGAGTGGACCCTGAAACAATTCTGTTATTAAAACACAAAGATCTGTAAGAGTGCAGGTCCAGACAGCATCTGTGGAAAAGAGCCGAAGAGTTGTGCTAAGATATTTAACGACATGTGCGATATAGAGACTAGCGTCTGAGAAACTGAGACTATTGTTTTCTACTGTCCAAGAAGAGTAATTATGTGCTAAGAAATTATTTCAGTACAGTGCCAATCCTCTCCCAAGTGATGGTAACACTTGAGAAACCTTTCGCATATTATTTCAAACACGTCAACACATAATTTTCCCCAATGAGATATCAGCCAGGATGTTGACAAAATAATGTACCACCCATGCAATTTGGTCTTTTGAAGTGAATTGCAAGCACAGCCAACATTACATGCATGGCAAGAAAAAATTCTGGACAGAAAAGGTGTTGCGAAACTATGAAATCTATGTAGCATCTTAGGGCTCTTGATTTTTATTGTGTAAGTACTGTGTATACATGAAAGGTATTTCTTTGAAGGTTGTAGGTGGTTTTGCTTATTTTCCTGCAGCAGGTTTTGACAGCTGCTGCCATTTCTGGTCAACTCTATCCATATCACAAGCTGTTGTTGTTCTGTGCTGTGGCTCTGTGTTTTGACACACTGTATTTATTGAAGTTCCTGTCAGTTTACACTTGAACTTTGGATGCTCTTGTCAAGTGAACCATAAGAAAAAAAACCAAATAAGTAAAAATGTCTTGGTTCCTCATGGGTTATGAATTCAATTGAAACTGAAGTTAAGTTCCCAACTAGAATATAGAAACAAGCTGCCCAGCATGTACACAACTAATCCAAAGATAATATAGATCGATAGTGATTATATAGATGGATGATAAGAGGTAAATTATTGTGTAGTATGAGGGGATGCATTACTAACATACAAAGGAAAACTATGATTATTAACAATCAAACCTTTTCAACAAAAATACACAAACAAGTTGTCAGGCAATCTTACAAGGTGTGTATGTAGTTTCACCACCCCCGTAGTGTTGCTAATAACTCCTCATAGCAAAGGAAGATTGTGAGTGTTCACAACTAGGTCAAGTACGATGAGTCAAAGTTGAACCAGTAAGTCAGTCTGTAAGCTGTGATGTTTGGACAGTTTCCCTTTGTTTTATCTTCCAATATGATTAACTGGGGATTTGTTTACAACTTGCATTATTTTCCACTGCTCATGTTTGTTCCCCCATTCCACCTATTTCTGTATCTCAGCAAGTCCATTCAATTTTAGCCCAAATCACTAATTTGTCTCAAAGGGCTTTGCAATCTGTACATTATACAACATTGCCTATCCAGAGCCTTGATTCGGGAAAGGAAAAGCTCCACTTAAACCCCCTAAATGGGAATGAAAACAGGTAGTAACTTCAGAAAGGAGACAGACATGCAATGCTCAGCAATAATTTTGCTTTGAGTTCAATGTGTGTTTTAAAGATAGACATGATGTCAGGTGCTACAACGATAAAACCCAAGTTGTAAGAGACTGTAGTTTTTCATTGTGGTAAATGCAGTTTGCTTTCTTGCTGGGCAATACCACTCACATACCTGTCTATTACCAATGAAACTACAGCAAGCATAGCTTAAGATTTAACATTTTCAAGGTTTTGTATGGATTAAAACAACATGTAACATGGTATTTAGATGCACTGGCAAGCACATTTTGTAACCTCTGGACAGAGTCAGACTGGTTGTTTCCCCCTGTATCCAGTCGTTCTACAAAGCTAATATAACCAGCTGCTGTCTGTAGCTTTGTATGTCACACAACCATGTGGTATCAGTCTTCTCATCTAACTCTCAGCAAGAAAGCAAATAAGTGTATTTTCCAAAATCTCAAACGTGAAAATACCCACTTACAAATTGATCAGTAAATGGAATATTTAACATGAAATACTACTTCTGTTTGCTCTGCTGTAAAACTATTCAGCTGATGGAAGCAGCCAATAGCAGTGGCTCTGAACTACCAAACAAGCGACTACTTGGAACTGCGATGAAAGCCAGATTTTTCTTCAACGAGGGAAAGGGCCTTAACATTTTTCAAGGCAAGCGTCTGTGTGATTGTGAAGTTTGTGTGTGCGAGTGTGCGTGTGCCTGCTGATAGGAGCATGTGGCAGACGTTGTCATTGTTTGTGTGTGAATGTGTGTTTGGCGTGCCGGACCATTGTTGGAAAGCAGAGCGAGGATCCTAGAAGCTGTTGGAAGGAGATGATTGGCTTCAGAACACGGTGGCCCCTGTGTGACAGATGGTTGGGTGCTGGGCTTGCAGAGCCGAAATCACCCACTCACACATATGTGGGCTCGCACAACCTTGTACATACACACACACACACACACACACATACGTTCAGGAAGGCAGGCATAATGTCTGCACATGCAGCGATGTACAGAATGCATGTGAAAACACATAAAAAGAGGGTGCGTGGTCTTTGGTAACATATACATATACATATCTTTGGTAATAACAGAAAAGCCAATCAGGAGCATTGTATATTTACAAAGGCCTTCAAATACACAAGCACGAAATAATGACACTCAAACAGGAAGGCAAATAAATAGACACAGCCTGACAGTAAGACAGATGCACAGACAAACACTCAGGCAGACGGGCATGAATTTGGAAAATGGCACGAAAACAATATGTGCTCTAACCAGTGCCAGTGTTTTGGTTTTACTGGGGGTTTGCAGCCTTGGGTTGAACACCGTAAAGCTTTGCTGTGTGTCTCTCTGAACAAACAGGAGGGGATCCGGTGCCTGCTGCTTCTGCTAGCCAATACTGCTCTCACTGTCACCGCCACCATCATCACAGCCATCAGCGTCGCGGCAACAAATAACACCACTGTGCTTGCCATAGAAGTGCGCATCGTTATCTGTGCCAAAAACCAAACATCCAAGCAGATCTGGTGGAACAGTCAGTGAGCGACAGAGCAACCACAGGCATGTGTATTTATGAAGGGCAACGCATATGTACTTATAATCTGCAGCATTTTGAGGGGCAGTGGCTCAATTAAAGAGAGAGAAATCCTCAAGATTATGTTTATGCAAATCACAAAGAATCAGTGACAAGGCACCACACATAATACCCATGGAGAACATACTTGATGTAAAAAGAATGGACCAAGAAATGTAATTGCTAACTAAATTATGTTAACTGGCAAGTTTGTTTGTGGTCTCGGAGTGGTACACTGTCGTACCACACAGAAGTTGTGAAGGAGACGTACGCGGTGATGTTGGCATATAAAATGCAAGACATGGACACCGGATATGATGGTGCATGTCTCAAGTACCTTATGGTTAGGTGTAGGCTATGGAAACATTTTGGTTAAGGTTAAGACCGATTGTGGTTTTGGTTACATATTAGAAAGTAAACTTTCAGGCAGGGGTGGGCTGGCCATAGGGGATACCGGGGAAATCCCCGGTAGGCCGACGGGGTTGGGCTGGTCCAATACCGGCCCAACTCCATCACCAACCGGCCCTCCCTCTGACATCGCCGGCCTTAACGATATAATCCCCGGGCACTAGGACCTTGGGGAGGATGCTGCGCTGCTTCCTCACTCTGCCAAGTAACGTCAACGACAGCCAGTATTATAGCCGAGGCGTTTAGCTCAAAGTAAATGATGCACGGAGTGAAATAGTAAGTACAGGTAACGTTAGTTACATAATGTGGCTATCTGTAGTTGTTAACGATTGTTATCTGCTTAAATGTAGGTTTACTTGAGGCAAATGAAAGGGAATATTGTTGTGGGCTATGTTAACACTAAGCTAGCTAGCTAGCTAGCTATTTTGTTAGAAACTGTCTCCAGTGAGCAAGAGTGTGAACTGTCTGAAACAATGGATATTCGCGGCCCCAAAAAGAAATCGCCGTGCGCAAACAAGCCACTCCCCTTAGGGCTAAGCCCCCTCTTTCTTTGAATCCTAGAAACGCCCCTGGGTGACAGTGATATGATGGTAAATTGTGGCACTGACTGGTCGATACGTGCGATGCATTGAGTGGGCAGCGCGCCATGTATTGAGTGGGCCGGTCTGACAGTAACTCCCGGGCCACTTTTTTCCCCCAGTCCGCCCCTGCTTTCAGGTGCTGTATTTTGTTTCAAGTCAGCATTGACTCTTTCAGCATTGACTTAACCAAGATGATGAGCTTTTCTTAATCTTAACAATATGCTTTGAGCAGATGTTATAGAGAAAACAAATGAAATACATTGTGCCAACACAATAGTATAAAAATACTCTCTTTCATGTAGAAGTTGCAATAACAGTTCACATTGAAAGTTACAACAATGAGCTTTCAACTGATTATATAACTGGCTCAATTTAATACTGATGCCTCTATTTGACCTACATAAGCAAATGAGAACTTTTGCTCAAGAAGATTTCGAGGAGAAGATTGACAATTTCTATGTATTCGGTTCCCAGGTCAGATTCTGTTTGCTAGCGAGCTTATTCTTGTCTCATGGGTTGTCTGATGAACACTAAAATCATCAAGTTCACTGTCCCATATTGCTATTTACCTCGCTAAATATTTTGCAGACCCTGCTAAATGTATAGAAAAGAAGACGCTGATTGTGCCCCGATGTTCCACCGCACTCCGGCCACCTAGGACCTGGTATGGGAGACGGACTGCTTCGTGGTTCCTTCAGGGCTACCACAACAAGCTAACTGTTGTTTTGGATAACACAAGTAGCTAGCCTCTGCTTGATTAAAAAAAGGACACGACAAAAAACAAAAATTGTAAAAAAGCACAATTTGACGCCAATTTATATCGGTAAAATAGATTTTTTTAGTGATGTGTTTAAAAGTAGTTCACAATATGCACATCATTTTTTTTAAACATGTTACTATAGCGGCTGCACGGTGGTGTAGTGGCTAGCACTGTCACCTCACAGCAAGAGGGGTATGGGTTCGTCTGGGCGGTCCTTCTGTGTGGAGTTTGCATGTTCTCCCCGTGGCAGCGTGGGTTCCCTCCGGGTTCTCCGGCTTCCTCCCACAGTCCAAAGACATGCAGCTCAGGCTAATTGGACTCTAAATTCCCCGTAGGCGTGAATGGTTGTCTGTCTCTATATGTCTGCCCTGCGATGAACTGGCGACCTGTCCAGGGTGTACCCTGCCTTCGCCCGATGTCAGCTGGGATCGGCTCCAGCGCCCCGCGACCCTAAAATAAAGGATAAACGGTTCGGATAATGGATGTTACTATAGCTTTACTTTTGGGCTTTAGTCTTTACTGCCAGTTCGTCACGTACAATACAATGGTAGAGAATTAAAGATGACATTTGGAAATCATCATTGGACCAATGAGATGTTAATATTGTATTCTGATTGTTGATTGGTAACAACCAGCATCATTTTCCGTGTTTTGGGCAATCACAGATTAGCATGAATGAAATGAATTACATTAAATTGATAGAAAAGGTCCTGCCCTAAGGGAAGACAGCAGGAGCCGATCCTCCTCTGCCCCAACCACCACTTTCATGCCAGCTTGCAGGGGTAGCTGTTGAAGAATATTAATCAGAATTTCAATAATAAAAGAAAGAATTTCAATAATGGAAGAAAGAAAAAATATCTTATAAATGATACTGAGATTTGGTAATGGTCTATTTCATTTTTTTACATTTTGATCTTCTTCTCAAAAATATGAGGAGCAACTCCCGCTTCCTTTACGGGCCAGCCTCTCTGCATTACATGCAGTATTGGTGCAAATGTTTCATTCCGCTACTTTAGTCATAAAGCTACAATGCATTTTGGTAGATTAATCCAATACCAAATTTTTCATGAATCATTGTTAAATAGTGGGACCATGACTCAACCAGGGATGCTATACAGTACACTGCATTAATTGACTGGAACATCAAGAGTCCTACAGTTTCACCTCATTCTAGGTAAATATACAAACCAGTTATGACTGCTGAGTAAATTTCCTGCAGTGGAGTTCATAATATGTCATGCTTATTCAAGCAAAAAAGGTTGAAGGTGTAAAAGGGGAAAAGTCACTGAAAGAAAATGCAAGTTGACAATGAAGCCAATGACATAATTGCTTAAAGCGGGAGATTAACAGGTTTTTCTTCACTTCATAGGAACAGTTGCAGTTACGCTCTTCTGTCTGCTTTACATTCAGTAAGCCTGCTATCGAGTTTAACTTTAGCCTGTTTGCCAATCACAATCCCTGCTGAAGACAATACGGCCTCTTTCTGCCTCAATAAAGTGGCCAAAGTGTCATCATCTAATCTTTGCAGCCACTGCCATGGCCACAATTATCACAGCCATCATCATTACGGAAAAACACTGTCGCACAGTCACAGACATCTGAGCTATGAGAGCTGCTTGTCGTTTTCACTGCTGAAGCTGCTAAAACTGGGAATGCCAACATCGCAGTCTTCACATTCACGGCCAAATCTACCAGTAAAACATGAGAGCCCATTCACCACTGCAGCTATGGTCTGTACTAGAAGTGGGCTGGTAGTGTCTAGTTTCCAGTAAAAAGAGAGAAAAAATGAGCAGAAAGAGTCGAGGGTGTCATTAATACTTCCAGTATCTATCTTGGTAGTTTTCCTCATTGGGAAACCACACTGTGACTGGATAATGCCCTCATGATGACAAGAATCTACCCCGACCAAGTGCCCTTGAGAAAGACATTGGATCCCCACCAGCTTCAGGCAGCAGGAGTGCTGATATATAACTGTGAGCCTGTTGCCTGACTTCTCTTTGGAACAGAGAGAAAAGACAGTTTCTCTACCAGGTGTTGTCATGTAAATAAAACAACAAAAAACAATGAATAATTGAAATAAAAAGTAAAGTGTGAAAAACTAAGACTGAAATAAAACTGTTACCTGCATGCAAATTAAACCAAGAGATGTGTGCAGGGTAAAAGATAACATTTGTCTGAGAGTTTAACTGTACTTACTAATGATGCTATCGAACAGATCATGCATCCCAAACTGTTTTACCTCTGTCATTGGATCAAATGAACACTATGGTTTCGTCTTTAACATTGCAAGGGTCACTTTGAGGGAAGGAGAAGGGTTGGTGCATCCAACCAAACTAAGACAGACCTGGATGTTCCCATGAGACAACGTACATTATTTACACACCATCTGCTGGTCCAGTCATCAGCGGATGAAGTGCTGTCCTGTTTGTCTCTGCTGCATAATGTACAAAACAGCTTAGTTAATTTGACGTTGCCATTTTGCGCATGCAAATGAGGAAGGCAAGCAAGGCTGGTCTAAAATATTAGAACATTTGTTTGTTAGATTAGTATTAAAATCTTAGGTTAGGATTTAACTCTTCAGTGGGCATATTCTGCAACTTGATCTTTTAAACTTTAATTATTGTGATGCATATTTATAACTTAGTCTAATTTCATCTTACACAGCTCACTTTGACTGTAACAAAATCATTCTGCACTCACTTACTGCCATTGTTCTCAGGACATCATGGTTCAATACAGATATCATTACATCTTAAAGCTTGTATCAGTCTTACTTACAACTTACAAAAGGAGAAGAAGAAATATACTTGTGTATGGATATTTCAGACATAATGATGCAGCTGTTGGTTGGTAGTGCATTGTCACTGTAAAGTTTGAACAATGTAACAGCCTGTACATTGATTGATTTTATAAAGCTATATAAACTTTGGCTAACCACAGTTGGCAATTAATCTACAGTATTACAGAGCTTGAGGATACAGTTTCTTTACTCCAGTGTCATGTGATCACAAATGAACACTTTCCAAAGTTAAGGCATGGAAAGGTCAAAATAAATGATATAAATTTCTCCAAATGTTAATAGACATTGCAAGAGTTTACCAGGGAAAATACACTGACCACATAACAATGCTAATTCACTCAGTCAGAACCATTTACAAAGGTTCATATACTGTAGCACAGCCTATAGTTTCAGGCAAATATGCAAATTATTTAATTCACCTATTTAATAATAACCTATAACTAACACTGTTCACCACCTCTATTTTTTGTCTCTGAGTGACTTACGAGGACAATTTTATTTTTGTAATTGGTCAGCGTATTAAGTGAAAACACTGTTTTGTCTGCAGCAGCTCTTTTAGCAGCTGCCATCTGCATCTTCAACACATTCTCACGCCAATGCAAATCAAATAATGCAGCTTGGTGAGAGACATTTAGCTTCAAACTATGACACTCTACCGACCCTTCTAGCGTCAGTTTTGCACATCGCAGTGACGGCTTGTCAATATATAGCTTACGTCTTCAAAGGAAGTCAGGTTTAGGCAGAGCATGGCTGGGAAGTTGGAGCTCTTTTCAGCCATGTGCAGCAGAGGCCTGCATAGAGAAACATCTTCATGTCATTACCTTTGTCAGCGCATTGATTGGAGGGTTTGAGTCACAACTCCTCTCCATTGGTTTGCTTCACTTCAGTACATGTTGCATGTGGTTTCCACTCAGGTCAGTCAAGCGTCTCAATATAGCATTACATCGGTGAGCCGTGCGTTGCCTTGATGCCCCGACGTACGTCACAAACACGGTGACAGATTGTGTGTACAAGAAAATGCTGCCCCTGAGCAAGAACTGTGTGATCCCATGGTGCTGGAAATCCTGCATTGAAATTAAGAGACTTAACAGGGGAGCAGATTGCAAGCAGAACCCTGAGGGACGAAACTTCCTGAATGGGTTCCAGTACTTTATTAGGCCCTTGTGAGCGTCACTTGCTCTCCAAGGAAGCACCAGCATCGACAGTGCCGTCACTGTTCACACAACTTGAATCTGCCAGGGTATTTGTTATGCAGCCACACTTCAAGTGACCTCCAGAGTAAAAACAACTTAAATGGCAACAGATATCCGTTAGAGATGGGAGAGATGGTTAGGAAGTAAGGAAGAGGGGGAAATGCTTCCAGTGTAGGCGATGAGAAGTTATATGAAACAGTGGCTACAAATGTGAAATAAAGACGAATCCTGCCTGAAAAACAAAAATGCTTTCTGAATGATGTCAGCTTGAAATCATCAGGTCATCAAAACTATTCTCTACTTTCAAAGCAAGCAAACAACAATAACAGCATGGTAACATCAACAGTTTAAATTAAATATCATGAAAGAAAACAGATTAATTGTCTTCTGATCAAGAACAACGTAAAACATAAAAGAACCAATAGCAGTGAAATGCAAATACAACTATGCCCAACATCATATATAACTGACTTTAGTCTTGTGTTTCTAATTTGGCTAAAGCTTGCTAAGCTAAAAAAAAGTTTATTCATCAAACTGCTGCATCAGATTCTCCAGGGTTTCCCAAAGTGTTTTATAGAAAAGGTGGGCTGATCCTAAAATACACCACCTCCACTAACATTTTGAAAAAAAATGCACTTTTATGACATCGAACATTAATTCTGGGAGTGGAGGAACTACAGTGAATGTTACATTTTTTATATGTTAGGTTATTGTTTAGGCACTTATACATAAGGCAAGCATTTGGGTAGCTTATTACCACTATTAAAGAAGTTCCTGGGGATCATAGTGAATTTATACCAACACTACAGACTTCATTATGTGTAGCATCATAATATTATTTACAAAGAGGGAGTAAAAGAAAAAAAACTTTAGAAGAGAAGGCTGCTGTGATCTTGATGTCTAAAAGTCTTGAGTGCAGTAAGGAGATATAACCCAACACGCTTTCATAAGAAGTTGGTTTCAAAGACTAACTTGAATGAACACATTATACACAATAACACATTAAAACAAACTTTGTAATTAAACAGACGGTCCAATCAGTCTGATCAGTGTGTTAGTGCCGAAACAGAAAATGAAATGGACTGCGCACTCCTCGTAGAGCGGCTCGGTTAATAAATAACATGAAGTGAGGCTGAGAGTCTTTTGATTAGGCTGTGTGAAATCTTTAAAGTGGACAAAGGGGTGAAGAGAGGTATCCCATTAATGTCAGAGTGTCTACCAAGGAGAGCTAGAGGGCAACAAAGGCTCCCCGACCGCACAGATTTGACTGCGGAAGATTTGTCAAAGACAAGTAGCTCCTTATGAAATAATGTGCTTCCGACTGTGAGGCTCATGCTTGTCATTTGGCAGAGCCGCCGTCTACATCACAGCGCGGCAGGATGCTG